>JAPYZS010000034.1:0-366245 GCA_030522925.1 Trissolcus japonicus
CTAAAATTTTGTTAGCAAATGTTTTTTACTGAATAGAACACGTGATTCAAATTTTATGAAATTCTGACATAAACGCCTTTTTGCTAGAACCACCTTAAATGTGTTTTATTTTAATTGATGTTGATTAAATTTGTTTTGGGTTGAAACTTCATATTCTTAAAATTATTCTGTCAATGAAAAAAATCAGTTAATTGCAGAGTTCTATCGTTTATAACTTTTGCTACTGATTTTCAAATTTTCAACATTATAAAAATTCAATACGATATCGACTTAACGTTTGCCAGATTTTGGCTTATGGTAGTAACGAGGGTAGTGTTATCATATAATGCAATATTAACCAATAAAATTTTTTAGGGAAAAAGTGCATGGACACCAGTTGACATAAATGATATATTACCACTGGTATCATTACTAGCAGCTGGAATTATTTTTGGAGGAGTTCTATTATGTTCAGAGTACATTTTTCAGAAAACCATAAGAAAATGCAAAGGTAAAATTTCAGGCAACAATGCTGTTAAAAAACTTATTAATGTTAAAAAAAATGGATTAACAGTTGATTAAACGTTGAAAATAATTGATCTATGAATGTCATATGAAAGTTTGTCTTTTTATAAAAAATAATTTTTTTTCGTTACCCTGCATATACGCTTCCTGCGTGTCCAAGGGACACGTTTCTTACCCTTGTGATTTTTGTCGTACCATGGTGTATTTACTTTTTAAGAGAACATGTCAATTTTTGCGAATCGTGACTCGGCTTTCAATATTCTTATATATACATATATAGTTTTCTGTAGTCTAACGTAGTTTTTTTTAATATATCTAATGTGGCTATTTTCATCATAGAAGGAAAAGTAAGTATATCAAACTATTACTAATATTTTTATTACATATATAATACTAATACTTTTATTACAGGAAAAATATTTTATACTCATTGACGAAAAATTGTTTGATTTAAAGAAAAGCCTTTAAGGTGTAAAAATCACGTACCATGTGTTGGTATTAAACCATTAGAATATGAGGTCACGACTTTAGTCAACGATGATAGTACAGAAGTTCACCTAGCGGGCATTGATTCAAAAAGTAAAAAATGACTATACAAATACGTATATATTAAAAAAGATATGAAAAATTAAACAATTACAATTGAAATAATTACGTTTCCAAACAAGAAAGCTAAATGAAAACATACATTTTCAACTCAGCCATACATTACAAATCAGCCATTCGTTTCACACATCACAATTTACTGTCTTACGATCAAGCAAACATATATTAAATATCAACAAAAAAGTTTTCTATGAAGATATCGAATGGAAATAAAAGTTTCTGTTGCTAAACAATTATTTTTATGAAACTCACAATAATTTCTTTCAATATAAAATTTGAATAATAATTGAATAGCATAATTAACGCTGATATGGAGCTATATTTGTCACAGCAAAAACAATAGCGTTAAGCCTATGTGACGACAAGATTTGGAAAGAGGTAATGGACAAGTGAATATGATGAATGAACGGCGCTTGACAAGCAGCCATCGTTGCCGTATGATGGATGACCGTCAAGTCAGATTCTAATTATTTCATACTTTGCGATCAGTATGATAATCCATCTACAAGGCCTGCACCTGTCACGTATAAATCACCGCTTATCACTAGTACTGTTGCAACTGAATTGTATCCTTTACACTGTTTTCGCTACTTCCATTCTCTGGAATTCATATTGAAATCATTCCGTTGAAACTTAATTTGATAATAATAAAAATATATTTTATAAATTGTACTATACAATACAGCACAATTTTATTTTAACTATATATTAAACATATCAAGAATAATTACCAAAAGAGCCGGAAATTGAAATTCATTAAGGAAGAAAACTAATAAAAATAATGTAAAATTTGTTTACTTTTTTCTATGATTATTTTGGGACTCGGGTGATGTTATTCCCCTAGATTAGATATAGACTTCGGTTTTTTAAATTTATGTTACGATTTTAGTTAACTTTTATAACTTTTTAACAGCGATTTAAAAATTGAATCAAATTTTGATGCATGAACATGGAAACATGTTTTATGAATGTTGTTTAATAACAATTTCTGACAAAATCCTAGTTTTTCATTTAGTTAAATACGTAAAGCCGTTAGATTTATGACCAAGGTGTAAAATAATTTGAGTCGGTAACCGGCATCTTCTTTGTTCGTTATGTGTAACATTGATCGCTCCTTCGACAATTTTAACTGAGCGGCTTCTTACTTCAAAAGAGCAGATGCCACAGCGGCGGTCTTCTTCTTTGTCGTTCATCGACTTTGTTTGTTGACAGCACGGCCGCTTATTTAACGAGCTACTGCGCCGCCGGCAAACACGTCAGGATAAGACGAGATCGTTGCCATCGCATTTTTCTTCATTCTCTTCTGTCGCATATAGAAGCATCTTTGTAAGTCTATGCTCAACATGCATTCTCCAACGAAGGATGCCACCATATTTTCATTGATTAGATTTGATTGTTAACAAATCATTCAACAAATTACGCAGTTCTGCAATAATTTTGATGTAACAATTTTTAATGTAAGATTCAATATAACAAGTAGGAATATTGCACTAAAAACTTACATATATTTTTAATATTACATATTGTTCAATTGTGCCATGAAATCCGGCCAGCCAGGGGACGTTTCTGTTACGGATGACAATATCATAAGATTTGTTTTAACGACACTTGATCGTAATAACAAAATAAAGCATTGTCAGATTCCAGGACATCTTTGGATGGTCAACTGTAATCGGGAACGATAAATGATGATTCAAAAAGATCGATAAATACTGACATGTAACTACAGCACCAAGAGCGTGAAATATTTTTTGATTCTGGAAGCGCCTTCATAAAAAAAGTGTCATACAATAAAGATCCTTAATCAAGTCATTGTCTAAATAGATAGTAGTAAACTATAAACGTCACGTGGTCGATGTTCGTGGAGTTTTGAAAGGAGCGCAAAAAGCGTAACATGCTCTGCATGCTTTGATCCGCGAAGAGGCGAGGCGCGTAACCCATCCGTGGGTGTGCTAGGGTAGGTATAGTCTTATATTATTCGTCCTACAAGGATGCTCTGCCTCTTATCATAGTGACTATCGATCAACGCTGTTTAAAAAATATTACATCCCTTCATAATATCTTGAGGTGGATATAATGATGTCGATGTAATTACGCTTAAAGAGGCAAAACGGCACTGTAAATGAACTAATTGAAGATAAGACATATCAAGTGACCTTTAATCTAGTGACATAGTTTTTTATGTTGATAAAAAACCACAAGTAGCGCCGCATCATCATCTTGGTTATTGCGTTGTCAACAAGATGCGACAATTCGTGGATTGGATTCGAAGTTGCAAAGCGTGACTGTTACAAAAGGCGCCTTCTTGATCAAAGAAGCCACCAAAGCCACCACAAAAAGTGAAAATTGATGTCTTCGGGATGTTCTCTGCTGCAATAGTGAAAATCTGGTAGTAGGCGCGCTCTGCGTTGGATGGTAAAACAGTTCTCTCTAAACAGCATCTTGGTAAAATCTTGAATATGGTAATTTCGAAAAAATACATATCGTAAGTCTTTAATAAAAAATCTTCAATAAAATAATTTCTCGCAAATTATTTATTGTATTTACACAAATCAAAATGTATGATACTCAATTGACGGCTTACGCATTTTTAATTATTTTTAATAATTATTAATTGATCAAATTTTATTTTCAGGTGAAATATCAAAATGTTTGCGATGAACATACTTTAGAAAATTTCTTAAAATAAAAATATTGTTAACAAATTAGAACTTTTAGATTTCTTATTAAATGAATTCACTAATCTTTTTAACTGTTAATCATCAGTGTCTCCAAAAAATTGAATTCAAATTATCGCTTGCATGTAGTGGAATTCCTATCAATAAAAATTTGGCAGCTGAACGGTGCCAACAGCTCATCTATCAATATGACTTCATACATGCGAACACGTACATACTCTGTCAGGTGATTACTGCTTTGTTTTGACTGCCGAGTAATTCAAAAATAAATTTAACAGAAATGTATAAACGGAGTCTAAAATATATTCATTTCTTGGAAACAATTGAAAATTTAACAGTCAACAATAGTTACATTTTAAAATATTATAATTTTTTTCTATATGTTATAACGTTAAATTATTCACTTTTGTGGCATGCATTTATTTTAAAAACAATCAAAATTATGGATTTTCCTCACTGTATATTTTTATTTTTATAAAAAAATATTTGCCGCGAATGCCATGAAATTTTAATGCAAAGGAATCGAAAAATTCACTGTATTGTATATAAAGGAACTGATCGGGATATCACTCGAAACTGTATAATGAGTTGATAAGTTTATGCATGTATTAACACTTCGTGATTCAAATATTGCACATACAGTGTTTCGATTATAAAAGCTTTCTTTCACAAGTGATGTTATGGTGAGGTACGAGGTGATTTATGGCTTTGTGGTTACTTGTACGATACGCTGCTACTAAAAGGCTTAACGAGCATCTTCGTACGCCCGCTAGTCCAAAGTAAACAGAACGTGGCTTATCTTGTCACGAAAAATCAGCACACGAAAGTTTTATCACTTTATATACGGTTTTTATTATTTATTCGACATTTATTATAAGAAAAGCTTTTAATATAAACATTTTTCAATGATCTTTCTATCGTTTACAGACAGTTTATAAACTGAATATGAATTATTAAGGGAATAAATTTTTAGGAAACTATTTTTATGTTAATAAAAATAGTCATTTCAAATAAGTATGCAACTGAGATAAATCAACTGTATGAAAAGATGTAAATATCAACTTAAAATCATGCATGAATTTTTTTGTAATGTTTAAGAGATTTTTTTAAGAACGAAACAATACGATATCATATTTTGATGAAGTTATTATAACATTAATATTCGCATACTATCGAAATTACACAAACATGTATGTTTTTTAATGAAAAATAAAATGGCCATTTTTATTAATTGGTTCCATACGACAAATATTTTATTAGCATCCCTGCTCTTAAGGCAAACACCGGTCCCGCCATCTACGAAGCGATAGATCCACCACGTTACTCAAGTCACTGTTGTGCCATTTGGTGGGATAGGATTTTTTTTCTGATTGTGTTTCTGGACTATCAAACTATCAAATATTAAGTATGATTATCATGTTAAAGTGTATAACTTATATTATATAAAATAAATCCCAATTATTTATGTACAAAGCGTACGAACATTATTTTTATTTCTTTTTTTTAAAATCTCAAAATATCATCAATTAAAATTGACTAATCAGTTTCCAAATCAAAATACATATAACAATATACCTTCCGTGACCAACTTTAAAGTATCATCAATCATTTCAATTAAGCGAGAGGAGAGCTCGGAGACGTAAAGGGAGTTAATGTGGAATTTATACATTATGAGCACAGGCGGCATTATAACGTGTACTTTATTTCTGCAAATTATAAGAGTTATAAATTTTAGAGGGAGAAAATTATTCAAATATGCATATTTGTAAAAATGATATATGCCCGCACTGTTTCCTAAACGTCTCATTAATGAATTTATCGTATCAAAAAATTTACTTGATGGCAATGTTCAAAAAGTTTGAATTGACGTTTCGCACTTTTTCAGGGAAACCTTAACTCTTCCGTTTACTGTATCGCTGGCCGTGCCAAAGATTTATATACCGGGTGTTGCTCTACCCTTGCGCCAGCGAATTTCAAAATAAAATTTCATTTGTTTAAACGATTGTCAACCAATTAATTTATTCGCAACTGAAACATTTAATTGACAATAAATTTTGAGATTTAACTGAGACGTTTTGTTGATAAATAAACGCTGATACAAAGCGCTTCAATTGTACGGATGTCAATTTAATTTTTCATGTTTAGAAAAGCCTAGTAGTTGCCAAAATGTGGCAGGAGCTCTACTCCTGGCCAGTTTTTCAATTCCAACTTTTGGACTCTTTCAGAAGTACACATTAAAAAGTTTAGTTCCAAATTACAGAATAGTACTATTTTTTGAGAGTGAAAAGTGAAAGAGAGAGAGAGAGATGGAGATAGTTGTAATGTAAATGAAACTGTAAGATGCGTGGTTAGGTCGGTAGCGTGGGTAGAAATCGCGCTCAGTATGGTTTCTGGCGTCGCAAAGGATAGTCAGAAGAAGAAAACGACGTGGATAAGGAGAACCGGCCTGACCGAGGTAGGCCATGGATTTATATCCGAGGCAGCCACTTTGAGCCATCAGCGGCTCGTTTGATGTGCGACGCGGCCTCGTACACGTTATAAAGACAAACTATACCTACGGCACGATCATTCCCCACCATATAATGCTATAATTCTTCCACCAGGCGGCTGTCTTCCTACACTTCTCTCTTTTTCTCCGCGTCTCACTCTCTGCCGAGTTTTAGTTTTTATTTCTCGCTCTCGTCTGTTGGCCTTTCATTCCCTCATATATACGTTTAACGTTTCAGTTTCTCTCTCATATCTTTGCCACTTGTGCAAAGACTCTTCTGTCCGTCTTTCTTCTTCTTTATGGTTACAGCCTGCGGGTAATAAAAATGATTCTGCTTATGTACAACGGTTTCAAGAGGCGGGGCTAAGTTAGCTTTCGTGGGCAGGACTAACGCAAATGACTCTACAATGCAAGATGGCGTAGTTCTTCACGTTGCCCGCGAGCTACCGTTAGCAATACTTTTATATTTAGTGACTGAGGAGAACAACCACACATGCGCGCTCAGTACACGCCTGTCATTGAACTTTTAAGACGCGATCGGAGAATGCGAATAGTTGAGTGATAAATGTCTTTCCATGGTGACATCATGTTACATAGTTTTACCCAAATAAATTATCCCGATTTCATCACATTTACTTCTGAATCATTATCACCACTTGGCACATAACATAGCACGTGTCACCTTTTGATCATAATTCATTGCCAACATGAGGTGTTTAGATTATATAACATTTGACACCACAATCATTTTTCGTATACACACTTGACCTACAGTCAAGAAAACTTATATTTTTGATTTACTGACGAGAATCATCACTTTTCTGGAGGGACAGTTGAATTTGTTCAAAATGTCGAGCAAATTTGTTGCAAACAATTTATAACTCTTGAAACTTTCAAATTTTCAGCGCTTCAGACTTTTATGGTGGTGCTCCCTATGATCTATGCAATTTTATTTAAAAATACAAAAATGTACAACTATTTAACTTTGACTGTATAATATTAAATATCATAAATCAAGGATACAATTGAAAAGTTGCAAATAAAAAAATGTTATTTTTATAAATAGTTTATTTTTTATAAATAGTTTCATCAGAAATTACAAACATGTTAAAATGTAATTTTGCATTATAAAAAAATAATTAATCGAAAAATAAAACAAGTAGTTACACTGAAAATTGAATTTTTACTTTTCCAACACCTTGTATATGAATTGAAAGAAACAAGCCCTGATACACTCTGTTCCACAGTCACTCATTATGGCAGTGAGAGTGTTACAAAAGTGTACGCGGGAGATTCAAACACCTGTAACTCACGTGTCTTACGAAATTTAGAAATAAAAAATTGTTTATGGTGATTAAAAATCATTACAAAATAATTCAAACATTTTTTGATGCAATTTATGAATAAATATATTTCATAAATAATATTTTATGTCTGAGTTATTTTTATAATGTTAAAAGTTAACATTATAATGTGAAAATTAATTAAGTATTAAGCCATAAAGCTATTTCGGGGAGAAAAAATAGTGCATTTTTAGTTTTTGGTTAAAATTTTTGAACTTTCGAACTTTCGTCTAATCGTCCTAAAATCTATTACAATAGTTTCAACCTTACTATCCAAGAAACTGCGAAAACTAAAAAAAAAATCTTTTCGATCGCGGGAATCGAACCCTCGACCTCCCGCAAGCGCGCTTGATGCACTAGCGCACAGACCAAAACACTCTGCAATTCTCTTTAAAAAAAAGTGTTTTATTTATGAATAAAAGAAAAAAAATTAAACTACATTTATAATTTGATTAAACCGAATCATATTTCACCATTTGTTAGCAAAATCTCACGGTTTGAAAAAGCAAAAAAAAAAAAATATTGTCTCTTGTCAAGTTTTTTGTTCAACTTTCGATTGTGAAATGAAATATATTGCCGAAGAAAAAAAAAGCTCCTGCATTGGACGTTACCTTCAATTTATTATCCTTGCCCACAGCGAAGACCAAAATTATAAGAAAAACAAGTTGTAGACATATATTCCATAATGAGATGAGTTAGTTATGTCATAAGTGATACAATAAAGCTTGGAAGTATTCGTGTGCAAATAAACAAATCTGATAGGTTGGAAAGAAATGACACTGCAGCCTTGCCTAGAGGCTGTTCGTGTAGGTAACAAGAAGATTACTCTCTCTTACACTCGCTATCAGATACTTGTATACCTGATTCTGCGGTTGTTAATTAGGATGAATGCCCGCGCCTTGGGCGACTGTTACAAGAGTCTCCACGACCGGCGAACTGAACTAACATATTCAACTGTAATGTCAGTCCTTTTTCCTCTCTTTTCGTCTAATAACGCGCATGCAAAAAATTTCAAATCAACACATTTGTTATGATATTCATGAAACGATGACTTGACTTGAAACTTGACAGTTCAATAAATCAAACAAAATAGCAAATGGCTTTATCGAACTGTTCCAACCACTTTGTAAGTGTTATTTACATTGGCGCATAAGTCATCATCATGTCTTCACTAACAACCGCCAAAAACATTAACTTTCTTATCACTGAATCCGAGAGTTTTGTCTTTTCGCTGAGAACTCTTGAGCGATTCCTAAAGATGGCGCAACGAAGCGCGAGCTCTCTTATATTTTTTTTATCATTTCTCAAATAAATATAACAAAATAGGAACTGCGTGTCGTAACGATCTCGTTACTTCCGATTTAAACTTCATTTCCGGCTTATACCCAATTGTTTACGTGTGTCAAGCGATAAAGTTTTATTAATGACACACCCGAACGGATGCATAAAAAATGGTGAATTCATTACCATACGCTTTACAATAAGCCTATTATGCTTGACAAAAATTGATTGAAAAAAAAAAAATATATATTTGAGTTCGTATACCATAGTGTTTATTGGTAGAGATATATATCAAGATGAATTATGATCGGTGCGATCGGCGGACGTATGTGATCGTTTCGATCAATCGCATTAATAAAGTATGTCAGAGTCTTTTACTGTTTACTACAATTAATGAAGTGAATGTCAACTGTAAGTTGCGATTAAATCTCGAACGTGAAACATTATAATCACGTGGCACGTAAATAATTTGTGCGATTTGAAGCGGTATATAACGCGCGACGAACTGTAATAGAAACAAGAAGAAGGCGGCTTTGCAACGTGCCGAAAGCGACCTTAAAGCTCGGATAAGTAGAATTTTAATGCCGATAAATGTATTATAATCTCGACCTTCGGGACCTTCTCGCTGCATATATTTGCTTTTACGACACGATCGACGTTAACACGATGAAATATGAGCAATACGATGCATTAATGAAGCATAATTATCGTCTTAAGAGAATTGCGATAGTTGATATGATATTATATCATTACGAAAAGTTAAATATAATCAGTGATCAAGAAGCTGAATTTATATCCCATAAAATTTTATTCTCCCCTGTCGCTTTCATACGTACAGCTTGAATACTAAATTGCATAAAATTATATATATCTACTCATATATGTCCTTATCTTAATACACACTCGATTTCATAATCGTAGTCTCGTAATAACAAATGCATCATTTTATATCAAATAACAAAATTACTCATTAGAATATCTGTTTGAATAAAAAAAAGCTTGACAACGACGTCCCGAGTTGAAAACAAATAAAACACTTTAAAATAATAATGTGAAATAAATTTGACGGCGCGAAAAATAAGTCGTATATAGACTTTGACTATCTAAGTCGTAAATTACGCCGGGTTGTAAACATGAGAGACGTGCTTCGAGTTCGCGCATATGTTATAAATGAAAGACTAATTGTGACCGGTCTTTGATTCAACGATCTGTAGATTATTACAAGATTTACAGTTTCTGAACAGTTGAATATTCCATCGTTCGTTTAGCGACCTATTTTTCTTTCTGCAGCATAAAAACACTATATTTTATTATTTAATAGACTTGCGTAAGTCGGCGATTCCAATTAAAACGCTTGTTCATTTTCTTCATAGCCTGACTATGTCGATGGGAACAAAATGTCGGTATGAACATTTTTTTTTATCACTTAAAACCTACTTTTTCTATATTTTTCATTTTCAATTAAAAATTGATATAATTTCGCCAGTTTTAAATGTTGTCTTAATTTTAACCTTGCAAAATAAAACTGATCAAATTTGTTGGTTCATCAAAAGGAAACGAAAAAAAAAACGATTTGGACGGTATGAAAAAGAAAAGTATATCATTTGAGTGGAACGGCGGGGGCATCAGACCTATAGAGCATTTGTGACAGCTAGGCTGTGACACAGATGGAGCAAAGGTTGAAATGATGTGTAGAAAATAGAGCGATGTAATTTGTCAACTACCCCTGGGGGCGAAATTTTTTTACGTCAGAGTATTGAGGCATAAATCTTAGCGCACATTGTCAATGTCGTAGCTTCCGGCAGAGAGCTAGCCTATAGTAAAATGTTGAATAAAACCTTCATTTAACTCAACATTAATCTTGCGTACCGGTCGGCCGCTCGTAAAATAATATATTAAAAGCGCGTGTGCGGCAATTTGAATAAGTTGATGGCGAAAATAAATGAGACATGATCGGCGGACCGAAAATCTTAATGAATGAGACAAAGTTGTTTTGTATAAAAGCGAGCGTAGTCGGGTAACGTACATTCGGGAGATAGTATGAGTACGCGGCCGAGGTCAAATGGCACGGGTTGTGTTGTTTACAGCATCGAAACGCGACATATTTTTCGTTTTCAAGAAAATCTGTACAAGGATCTGGCATACGCGCGTATAAAAATGCAGGTCGTGCGCAAGCGCTGGTTAGCCGGGCTCGACGTGGGTGTTTTATGGTCGACAGCTTCGCATGTTTCGTTGTAGGTATTATTTTTCCCCTAAAGTCCGTTATACCTGGAACAATGGAGAGATTAAAACGTAAAATATGAACTCAATTCTATGTATGGGATTTCGTGCAGTACCCACACACTGCACAACCGAGAGGAGTATCCTCAAGTTATTTTGAGAATTCGTATATTCTAACCCACAGCTCGTTTCCTGCTATATCAATATGTCAACAAACCAACAACATTTCATAACAATCTATTTCGCACTCAAAAAGCGGAACTGCGCATGACCGTCAAACTTAAACCAAAAAAACCTGGACGCGAAAAAATTTGCCTCTTTTGTTCCACTTAATACAAATGTTTTTTTCATAAAAAATAAAATTATTCGAACGACTGTTTAAATTTTTATAAAACGCCTCACTGCTGAAGGATATTGTATTTTTTCGAAACACATTTTTGCAGTTGCATCGATATCGGGCATTTGTACCATGACCTTTGCCTTATTCCGATGCGCTTTATAAATCCGCCGGTATAAAATAATAAAGCCGGAACTTTGGGAGGTCGCAGTATACCATGCCATGCACCCCGGTGTTAGTGACCAGAGCGTTTAACCGCGCATTCAGTCTCCTTTACAAGATGCGGCTTTCTACGCCTCGGCTTTTGCGCTATCCATCTGAACCGTATAAGATATCAGATCAATAAACATCTTTCAAAATAGTTTTCTGATATAAGTTTCCGATACAAAAGTTATAATGCAATTGGTTTTATCAGCTGCAAGCAAAAAAAAAGTTTTATGGATATTTTTCAATGGATGGATTATATTGTGCGTGTATATCCCAAAACACAATATGATAATGTAGAAAAATATAAAAGAAGAAAATAATGAACAGAATGAGTGGATATGATTTATTAACCTCAGCACATTCTGTTTCTGCAGCAGCGTAGAGCTCAACCACGTTTATATTCATCCATCTTTTTTCCAAGCTTTCATGGCTCATTGAACACCCCTCTGCAGGTCCTCTTCTGTTCAACGTCATCTTTCAAAGTGACTGACTACCTCCTCCATTATCCGCTTGTCAGCATTTTTACACTTTCATCCAGTGCTCTACTGCACGTAATATATAAGTGATGAATGCCGACATCAATCTACACACATATGCAATATTCATGTTATCAAATAAAAATAAATAAGCAAATTATATTTATCACATCTGTTACAAAATGTTAATTCAATTTGTGTCAATTACGTGTTACGGTTCGATGACATTTATTTATCAGAGATTTTGCCAAATCTGATTAACCGAACACAACACGTTGTTATTTTCAATCTCACATTTCAAAAATAAAGAACTGTCAAAAAAACTGAAATTCAAAAGTCATTAAAAAGATTGAAATTGTTTTAAAAGGTGGGAGAAAACATTAAAAAAAATTATTCGAAATCATTCGTTTAAATTCTTTTTGTACATACGATGGATGAAAAATGAGTTTTTTTATATCGTTCAACATGGTTATATGCATAGTTAATCGCTCAACCTTTCTGAAACTCTTTTATATAGCATCACCTTCTCCGAACCCGATAGCAGCGTTGAGGAACAGCACTACGAGCGCTTCATGACATTTTTGGCGAATTTATGAGCGTAATTTTCTACACTCACTTATAATTTTAACATCATAATTTAGAATTATACTCCCAAGACGTCAGGAATGGTAAAACTGAAGGGCAAAAAAGCAAATTTTTCACCAAAATTATACACATATTCGTATAACATTGTGCCGGCTAAAAGTTATGTGTGTAATTAAGCGCGCATAATGCAAAATAAACGACATGTTATGTGGACATTTATGAAATGAAACAACTGCACCTTTCCAGACTTGTGAATTTAAATTGATGAAAGTACAAATGCGAATAATCTGACGAGTTTCGTGTGTACCAATGACCGAATCTTATCAAAGTGATTTTAAACAAGAATAGAAAAACCTTGTACAAAATTTCACATTTTGCATAGTAGCGGAAGGCAAAAAAGCAAATCCGGCTATGAGATAACACACTCGTGCCAAAATGAAATATGGAAAAACGTTTCAAAACAACATTCTGAAAAGCCAAGTTCATTTTATATGAGTATAATGAAAATAATATATTTCTCGACTATGAATCTTTATTGGCAGACTAAAGAAAGAAAAACCTTCGTTGTAAAATAACATTTACATATGTATTACTTTTTACATCTGTATAAGTGAAGTTATCTAATCACTCCACGTTATATATTATGATAATTTAATGTCTCCGCGATTAGTGTCAATTATATTTATCATCTGTATATACATAATTTCAACGTGTCTGTTTTTTAGATTTCTTTCATTTTTATAGAACCGAATTGAATATGGTTTAAACATTCCAATGCATGGATAGAAAACCAGTTCAAATGACAAATGTTTGAGTGGGCATTTATTAAGCGAATTTAAAATATTTTTTCTTCTGTTAAACATACAATTTAGTACGCAAAAATAATCTCTGTATCATTTGTTAAAATGAGATATCCTAAATAGAGTGATTTCAATGCGCGATGAATTACTAACTAGCACCAAATACAAATTTATAGAATCCATCAAAAACCTCTACACCAATTGAAAAAGTTATAAAATAAAAATTAAGATTAATAAAATATAATTAAAAAACATAGTTAGGGAGAAAGAAATATTAATAAAATAATATCTTTTTTAAGTATTACTCAAATCTGGATTTTTTGTTAAATGGTCTGTAGATATGCAAAGCATACCGCGTTATAAAAAATGGGAATTTCCTAAATCTTGTTTTTTTTTCTGTTTCTAATTTTTTTTTTTTTTTTTTTGTTTTTTTGACAACGAAAGCATTTACTGTCTAGAGATATTTGTTTATTTTACCGATTACTAGCATCCCAGGTCGGTTTATGACATGCTTCTCCTAAGTTTTTTTAGATTATATCTTACACAAAATATGGTTTTGAGAAAATCGTCATAAATCTTGCTTTACATTTCTTATCATTGTAAGCTTTGTTTTAATTATTTACAATTTCAATTCTATTCCAAATGATCCTACTATTTATGATGCCCAAGTTGCGTATACATATTTTTGACAACATTTTCATTTAACTACTGCGTAACTTTTTTTTAACAAAAAAATATAGTTTCGTAATGAAACATAACAACTTGCTATTTATTTTGATTAATATTTAAATTCAAAGACACAATAATTAATATCCAAATTTAATTTCAGTGAGTGCGCCCGAGCTCTGTGACTCCGCGCGTTCCAAGCGACTTATAACCCTGTCAGACTAAGAGCCCTATCAGAACCTGATCATGACATAAGCATAAAATTATCAGGACCTGATCAGATAATTTTTGTCATGTAAATATCGCAGGAATAATAAATTAGAATGTAATATGCATAAATTGTGCGAACAAAATGAAGTGCTAAAATTATCATGACCGTGTAAATGAAATATCGAGCCCGTCAGTGAGTGTGAAAAAAATATTTGTCATATGCGAATGCAGTAATAATTATGAGTTAGAATATATACTCTCTCTAATGTTAGAGAAGTAGCACAACTCAAGGAACGTCTTGCTACCTCATGTTTAAATCAGCGATAACGAGAATCTTCGGTGACATATGTCACTGTCGCTGTCAGCTAGCAACGCAATCAATATAGTCGGACGCTTGCTTGCATTTCAACCATAGCAAACGTATCTCGTCCGATAATATATTCGATACGTGACTCTGTATACGACAAATACAATAGCGAAACTGTCAGCCAGTTATTTTTTTAATTCAAAAAATCGCTTAAGGTGATCAAATTAAAAAAAAAACAAGTACAAAAAAATTATTTTTATCAAATTGTCATGTTTTTGTTGCTATACAAATTTTAATGATTGAAACTTGTCTGAAAGATTTGTGTTTCTACTAAGCTTCCGGATGAAAGAGGAGTGAATATGATTATCATTATTATTTATAAATGCAAAATATTTCAAAGACTTGTGTTTTCGAGTTTTGAAATTTTAGCTGAGAAATGAAGCTGTTTGAAAGTGAACATTCGTCTGTGTCACGCACAAGTGTCATCTACACTTTGTTATTGACGATGACAACACCTCAACGATGTGGTTGCTCGATTGTTAAGTTTATTTTTCACCGAGCCAATAATAGAGAGTAGAGAAGAGAAACATTTCGAAAATATACTTGGACAAAATTGAAATTCCAAAAAGTGTCATATTTGTAGTAAACATAATTTAATGTTTATTTTCACTAAAATGTAATTAACAAATTCATATCGTGAGATCAAAGCCAGTTACATGATGGGCTATCTCTGTCATCCAAATCCGAGAACTTTTGTGACTATATACGATTCAAGAAATTTAGCTATTGCAGACAAAATCTTGACTGACCATAATTCACTACTTTTTATTGGCCGGAACAGACAAATCTTGTCACCTATACAAACAATCTCATTTTTCAATGTCCGCACACTCAAATCGCGTCGTTTTTTCCTACAAAGCATCAGAGTTATATACATTTTAAACTAACACAAATTAATGTCCTCATCATGTGACTAACAGCTGTTGCCTTGTTCCAGTAATATGTTTGACATGTTCATAATTAAAGTATAAATTATAAAAACATCACGGGATAATTTATGTTGAGTAGAAGATATATGTCAAGGCATTTTTGTACTTGTTATCGTTTTGATAAATACATTTTTGTCGTGGTAAAAAGTTTGGAAAATTGTGTTCAAAACTTTTTGTTCATTTCTTTTAAACCAACATGCTGAGCTCACGCCTTTGTTTTTCGCGCGTCCATTGAAAAGCTTACGATTTTTAATCGCTGAGTTTGCGAGGCTGAAAAAAGATTGTCATGTAGCGAAAATAAAAGAAATGGAAGAAGAAGAAAAGAGAGCTGCGAGACGAACTAGATCGATGTATAATTTACTTGTACAAATAAGAGAGCGATCCATCGTGCGAAATTTGCAAATCACCTAGTTTGAGAGAATCTTTTTAAGATACGTCTGTAGATCTTTCAACACGTCATTTCAAAGATGATGCTGACATGGATTTAGTTGCATTTTTGAGATCATATTTCTCACTCAGCGACCTGGCAGCAATGTCTTTTTTCCTTGAAACCCAAAACTGTTTCTACCGTTTAGAATGAAACGAAGCACGGCGCCTGTTTGCCGCTAACGACCTAACGCCAAGCCTCCAACATTCTGACACTGACGGACGAGTTTACAGCTAATATAGTGCGCTTTCAAGTTTGCCGCTTTTGCCCTGCCATCCTTTCCATTAAATATCCGCCCCACTATTATAAGCGTCTTATATTTGACTGTGTACCGACAAAGAGTCGGTCAAATCATTGACACGAATCAAATTGTAAACAAAGTGCGACTGTCGAGCATGTGCCAAAATTAATAACTTTCACAATGGACGGAGAGTGAAAAGGAATAGAGATAGTGTGCATGACAAAAGATTAATGTACAAGCGTCAAATTTACGATGACTGTCTACTTTTTCTTGATTTATGTATACATATTTCAAGTAGTTTTCTGTTTCATGATCTGTCCATAATGATTTACAATGGAAAAAATACCCGAACAAAAATTTATAAATCACTTCACTTTTTATATATGGATATCATATGATATATATATGCTATATATATGAAAAATTAAAAACAAATGTATATTATATTTAAATCCCATTTATGTTTCCAGATATAGATCCAAGTGATGTCATATGGAACCATATATGGAACCATATATGATCCAAATATGGAACCATACTTACTTTTTTATACAAAATTAAACATTTCATAAATTTTGGAACTGCAATTCCGATGTTTTAATATGCCATGAAAAAAAAATGGATAAAAATTTCAAATTTTGTTATTTGTTAATACAAATAGATTGTTGGTAGTAATTATATCGGTTTAACTGGAATAATTGTTTCTAAGCTATACTGAAACGGCATGCAAGTGCAGCGGGTCATTTATAACCGTACACGCTGCATGGCAGGTGTGAGTAGATAGCTTTATGATGGCACAAAGGGAAGAAAAAAATATTAGTCTTAAAAATACAATGAAGAGTGAATGATGAGCTTTCAACCTTTACTAGTTCTAAAGTTAATCAACGTCGTAAAAGTAGAAATAGTTACGTTGATTCCGATTTGGGCATTGATATATGTTTATTTCACAAATTAGACAACAAAAAATGAGTGAAAAGAATGTTTTTACCTTAATTCGTGATTCATCATTCGTCAGGGCCTGAAATACCAGTAGAATTCATGAATAAAAGCTAGTAAATAACCGACGGTCACTCTTTTGCCTAATTCTAAAGAGGACAAGCCTCTTTTTTACACTTACCTATACACGTCAGGAACCTTTTCTCAGGTAACTAATAATGATTTCTACGCAATTTTAATCGTAAACTGTCAACCCGAAATGAATAATTTGTAAGCATAGAATTACAACTTTACTTTGCGGTTGTTCCGGCTAATAAATTATTTCCGTGACATCTTAATGCCAAAAATGTTCCTATAACTACTTTATTACATACGGAAGGGGGGGGGGGGCTATTTCACAAAGTTGATCCCATAGTGAAAAATAAAATCTAATTTCAATATCTGCCGTGTTGAGAAAACTGACATTATTGTTTGTCGTAAAAGAATTATTTCATGACAATGAACAAATTAATGAATTCGATCTCGTTATATAAAAGTATTTCATGTTTCGGGTACTTTAAATAATTTTATATACTAAAAAAGAAGTATACATCGCACCAAAAAGGTCTGTATATTTTTCGATTGTAAAAGGGACCACTCACAGTTGACTCGAACCAACGCGAACAAAGAGCACGCTGACACGTGGAACACAAAACATAATTGTGTGCCATTCACACAAACCATAAACCACCGGCCTAAGAAAAGATTCTATGAGTTTCATTTTTTTTTTCAACGATTTCGTTCTCTTTATAAAACTTGACAATAAATTCGTTCTTATTTGTTACAGAGAAAAGTAAAATAAAATATGAGCATTCATTTGTTACAAAACAAGAGATACGGTGAGGCCCAGTTTCAACTATTGTTTACGTAATGCCGATATTGGGACGAAAATGTGAAGTTTTACAATTTTCATCCAAGAAGATGTGTGGTAATTTTGCGATTCTATATTTCATCCACTTTTTTTTCTAAGCTGAAGGAGATTCCAGCAACAAGCTGCAAAGGAGTTTCGCTAACTGACGTGATAAATAAGTATTATTAATGGAGAACAAAGCCTAACCATTACAAACTTATTGTAATCATAAAAAAAAGTGTTTTCAACGTAAGCAATTATGTTTGCTACACAAAAAATCGATTTTATTTTCCAAATGTATGTCAGGATACGAAATTATAATTTTTAAAATTACCTCCTTATGTGCGATAACTATAAGTCTAAGGTTTCGTACAAAATGTGATGTTTTTATTTCAGAAGATTATAGACGACCGAAGGCTGTGAACCAATAACCTCTCTACACTCACGCAACGACATCTATAATTTACTACAACCTATATATAGTGTGTTATAATTATTAGCATTCGAGAAAATGCACCTTCGGAGAAAAAAAGTGAACCTGTTCAAAAACTGTTTATTAAGTAAATAAATTCTCATGAGCGATACTTGGTAAAATCTTTGAAATATATCTCAATTAAATGATTGGTTGTTAAAAAAAATTTAAGCTGATATTAAAACAAAAATGTTTGCATTTTGATTTATAAACTTGGCAACAAGATTAATTACCAGCGACGATAAAAAATGCTTGCGATAAGTATCGGTAATCAAGTAAAAATGATTATATATTGTTCATGTACACATTTATCAATATATATTGAAAAAAAATATTATTGATATATCAACAATATATCGTCGATGTATGATTAACTGGTTTTATGTACGAACAAGAAATAAAAATTAAAATAAAACGCTAAAACCATCGTTCAAATAATCTTGACGAGTGGTTTGGTGGCAATGCTCCAAGATCGTGTTTCGAGGGACGGGGGTTCAAATCCCCTTGCGGCCGCTTTTTTAAGAAGTATTTTTCATCCACCCTTACATATATATGTTGGTATATATAAATTATCCATATATGGACAATATACATCCAAGATTTATATCAATTATATATAATGTATTTCTATTAATTATGGTTGATATATAGAAAGTTGTATGGTTAATATATGCTTTAATTGTTGAACAACAATATTGACGATATATTTCTTATGCAACTTGGATAATTTGAACACTTTTACTTGTGACAAATTTGCATAGTAAATAAGCATTAGTTAAGAAAAAGTAAAGGAGGGGTGATAAAAAAGAATCGTTGTGATTAGACGCGCCCGGTAGCGGTAAATTGTTTCTAGGCTCGAGGCGATTCGAAATAGCATCGGCTCGATAATTAAAACTCTTTCATGAAATTGTAGACAAACACAGCGTCTAAGTAGCTGTCATCCGTTACCCATGTCAGTTTGTAAGTCGGCTCTCGACGAGCTATCAATCACTCGACATCCTCACTGCCGTTGCTCGGTCCATTACATTTCTATTTTGAAAGCTGCTTAATAAGCGGGTCTGGCTCCGCAGAAGAGACAGACAGACAGGTTTGAGAGTATAAAATATCGGATTGCCGCATGAGCAACGGCAGCGCTCTCGTCATCGATGTTCCAGGGATGTATAGCGCGAGTATAAGAAGAGGCAGAGAGCTGTAAAAGCGGTGAAATATCAAAGTCGGGATGGGAGCTGTCATCGTCGGGCCAACGTCATGGGTGGCGTGTTGAATTAGAATGCTTACTCACACTCAACCAATCGACTATCCCTACCACACACAACCGTTCCATCAACAACGCTCGCCAACGGAGAGAGGTGGCAGCGACAAAAGTTGCAGGTGGCGCTCGCGGCGTTGCGCACACCGAGCGGACATTTTAGAAAAGAGCCCCCCATCACTGCTCGTCCGGATCTCGTACTGTGCGCGTCAGTTTAACAAAGTGATTCATATTCATGCTTCTTTTCGCTCCCACCAACACAAAGACAATACGCTGTGCATCCAAAAAGTGATCCAATTTGATGTTGCATAGTGCTGTGTGATTTTTCAAAGTGATTTACACAAATGGTTGTGCTCGAGGAGAGCAGTATGCTGACCACTGGACATAATCAGTATCTCCAGCCAGATTACCTTTCTCCGCTTCCACTCACGGTTGGTAACGCATTTTCATCTCCTAATCTTTTCTCGTCTTACTTCATTCAATTCTAGCGCTTTTTCTTTCATCCGTGTCTGTGTCTGTCTGTGTATCTGTGTGTGCAAATGTTATTTCGCAATGTGCATAGGTGTCTGTGACGCACACGCTTGTGTAAGAACTCATGCACACATGCACCGAGCGCGCGCACATTCACACACACACACACACAGCGCAAAAATTTATTTCTAATAATCGCGCGTTCTATTCATTTCATTAGCTTTTTTATTCATCAAACATAACTTATCAATCATCTATTAATATCCACGTATTTATGTTGTTTGTTGCAAAATTTTATCTCTGCAATCCTGCATAACTCGAGACTTTTTCCCTGTCCGATCAATTAATTAATAATATTTATCACTTGAATTCTAGTAATCCAGATATCATGTTTTCTGCCCCCCCCCCTCCTCTTTCAAAAGAGATAATATCTAAAAATATACATAATTTCGTTTTGTAAACAATTGTCTTTGTTTATTAACAATTTTATTGTTATTTACAACCTGAGTGCAATAAGAGATTCGCGGAACGAAAGAATAAAGTCGAACTTTTGATTACAAAATGAAGAAAAGTTTGCCGGCGGATGCTGGTATGTTTGCCGTCGGATAGTAACATCAAGAGCTCATGAGTCACCAGAACAGAAGATTTGCAAAATCTTCACCGGACCAAAAATGTTTTGACAACAGAAAGTTGAGTGCAAAAGACAACGAATCAAATCACAAATCGAGTACAATAAATAAACAATTAATTTAAAGAAAATGAAAACAAAAGGGGGAGTTGCAAAAGAAGAGAAGGTTTGGTGACGATTTTAGCATGGAGAACGAATGGCGATTTCATTTGATAATTGAAAACGATTTTGGTTTCAGTTGGACGCGAAGAAGAGTCCTCTGGCACTGCTGGCTCAGACGTGCAGCCAAATAGGAGCGGATACGCCGTCAAAGCCTCTGATCTCGGGGTTGGAAAAAACGTCGTCAAAGAGTGGTGGTGGTTCAAGTGTGCGATCGCCGCCAGCTGGGAAAACGGAACGAACTCGAAGTAGTCCGTCGGATAGCAAGTCATTAGCGTTTAAACCCTACGAAACAAATGTGGTGTCAAAAAAGAGTACAAGTTGTTGTGATGAGGGACGGCCGACGTCCAAGGCAAGTGTACATAGTGCAAGTGGGCAGGAGAGTGTTAGTGCAAGTGACGGGGCAAGCAGTGGCGAGAAGAAGTCGTCCGGCAGCGGCACGCCGTCGAGCCGCAAGTCCATCTCGCCGGGGACGATGAGTGGGAGCCCGTCGGGAGCGGAGCGAAAAACGCCGGGCGAGCGCGATAAGTGCAGCGACTCGCCCTCAAACATGAACAGCAGCGGGGCGAGTCCGATCATTCGCTCGGGGATGGAAGTGTTGAGTGGACAGAGCAAGGACTCGGCTTACAAAGCCGGCAGTTTGGCGGCTTTCAATGCCACTAATCCTCTTTGTTGTCCGCCAAACATGATGGAGAACCCTGCATTCAGAGCGCCGTACGCCGGAGCGTCGGCCTTCTCCCATCAGCAGGCAGCAGCGGCGGCCGCTCTTCTGGGTTATTCGGCCGGTTCGCCGGCCAGCGGCCCTTACTTGAGTTATGCACGCGTGAAAACGCCAGCTGGCGCTGAGACGCTGGTGCCGGTGTGCAAGGACCCGTACTGTACCAACTGTCCCTACAGCATGCACAACGCCCAGCTGATGATGGGCGCCGGCGGCTCCTGCCCCAGCGGCTGCACTCAGTGCGACCACCAGAAATATGGCTTCGCGATGGCCATGTCGCCTCCCCTCGGTCCGATGCCGCCCCCGACGCTCTCCTACCCGGGCGGCTCGCTCGGCGCCAACAGGCCTTACGTCTGCAACTGGGTCGCAGGCGACAGCTACTGCGGCAAGCGCTTCACCACCTCCGACGAACTGCTGCAGCATCTTCGGACTCACACGAGTCTGGCCACGGCTGATCACGCCACGTCCGCTGCCGCCGCCGCTGCCATTTTGGCCAACCCACACCACCCTCTGCTCTCGCCATCGGCCTCCTCTCTCCACCGTGCCGCGGCCACGACCTACCCGGCGCCATCTTTGAGTCCACTTAGTGCAAGGTATCATCCTTACGGGAAGCCGCCATCAGCGCCACCTCTTCCTGCCTCATTAGCTGCTTCACCTTTCAGCGCCTTCAACACTTTGGGGCCTTACGCCTATTCTCCCTACGCTATTTACGCCCAACGAATAGGAGCTGCGGTGCATCCCTAAACTCTCTTTTCTTTCCAGTTACGCGTTCTTCTTCTTATTATTTTTTTTTCTCCCGTCTATTACCGTGTGCGATGTGATATCTATTTTTCATCTTTCTTGATCATTTCTGTCCGACCGATTCATTACCGACCACCTTCTCGTTTTTATTTGATTGACTGCTTCGAAACGAAACAACATTTTGATTCAGTTCTTTCACCCCCTTTTTTTATATAATGTAACTTTGTTTCTCTCGTAAGTGATTTTTCAATTGTGATATATATAAGTGGAAGATAACAAAAGAAAACCGTTCGGTGGGGTCAGCATTGGATGTAACCATCGTGTAACCAAATTCGAATTATTTGATAGATTTTTGTGAGACGAAACGACAGCCTCGGAACGATTATCAGATTTTCGTTCCTTTGCAAAAAAAAGGATGTTTACTTCTGTGTTCATTCTGTTATTATTACTTTTGAGGATGGCATGGAACTGAGTTTACTCAATCGAATAACTTTGTTGTTGCTTTTTTTCTGTCGTTATATGGAAAAAAAAAATTTGTTGATAAAAAAATTACACATTTCAAAATACTCACTACCAAATATTGTATATTTAAAAATTAAGAATGTAAAATTCTTCTATATTTATATTAAAACAAATTTCATTCACACATGTAAAATTTGTACACACATGTATTTATATCAATTGAAAATTAATAATCCATGAAATATTATATTCTCCTTCGTATACATAATTTTATAAATATATATAAATATAATTTTATAAAAATGTACCATTTTTTACTTTGTATGATACGTTGACAAGTTTCCTAATATTTTTATTTTTTGTTTTTTTTTTTGTTTCTTTTTTGTTAACGTGAAAATCAAATTACCACTCAAACAAGACAAAAATTCATTTCAACGTGAAATTATATGAATTAGAACTGAATTGAAACTATTTTTCCGTGAGAAAAAAAAGTGAAATACAACGTCTGAATATCATGTTGGATCAAAGTTCCGACGGAAAGAGACTGTGAAACACACATAGCCATGCACACACATGAATTATAATGTGAAATAGCTTTCTATTTAAAAAAATTTTATATATGTTAAAACAAAAGTTCTATTACATATGAATGTGTAAATTAAATCTAATCAACAGATATAACGATGTGTGTAAATAGAATTTGGAATGTACGGCTTACTTGGTAAAACTAATTCGCCGATTTCTTATGCACGACAAATTTTACGACCATTATCTCAAGATGTTAATATTTTGCGTTGACGTTTTCAATGAAACCACTTGATTTGCAACGAAAATTTCGGGGGATGTCGTTCGACCGTCGGTAAACTTTTTGCTTCAACATTACACAGTTAAGTTTTGTCTTTTCTCCTGGTTCAATAAACATTTGTTATTTATTGCCTTTTGCTAATATATTTGTCAAGTTACGTTTTACAATTCGTTCGAAGAAAATTGTTTCACGGAATATTTTTGATACATTGCGAAATGGGATGACATTCTTCCCATTCGCAATATAACTGTGATATTATAATGTTCTTCAAGTTAAAATAAAGATCATATATATAGTTCAATCTTCTTTTTTTTTCAACATGAGTTTAATTTCAAAATTTGCGTTTCAGTAAAAAGGAACAAGACTATGTTGTTGGAAATACAATGCGTATGCGATTTGAATAACATTATGGATATTTTTCGGCGTTGTTCTTTAATGGCACTAAAATTATTATTATAATTGTCAATTGCCAGTGGCAGTACTGCTTTCTTTGTATAGAAGCGGAACGTAATCGCAACATAAAAATGAATACTGGTTCAACTTGTATATAGAAATTGTAAATATCGTTGAGTTTCCATACTGCTTTAATAAACATGTTTGTAGAATATAATGTTAGACTTTAATACTTACTTCCTTCTCCTCAATTACAAATAATAAACAATAATTACGACTCTTTTTGTTTATAATTACAATTTTACATGCTGTCTTTTGTTATACATCCAGCTAATAAATGTTTGTTAATGAGTTGAAGAAAATGCCTCTTTCAGCGTAAAACTGCTGAAAATCTAAAAGTTTAATGACGGAGTAATAAAATAATTTATTTTTATTAAAAAAGATGGATGGTTAGTAACGTTATAAAAGTTGCATCATAATTATGGTATGTTGCATTTGTTTGGCTTTTGGCTTCTGATGCAGAGACGGTAAAAGCTTGAATAACGTTCCATTACGCCATTTGCGCGTAATGTAACGAATGTCTCATGGGGAAGGTGTAAAGAGTGTCTACTACTCGCAGTGTGTTGAGCACAAGCGAGAAAACTTGAAGACTTGGAGCTGTTCGGAGTAAATTTATTTCTTTCATTACGAGCGGAGCAGGTCGTGAGCTCTCGGATATCAGCACGGTACTGTGAGTTAGGATACATAAATCTGCAGCTTGAAGCAAATGCCGCGTGAGACTATAGAAAGAATAGATAGAGATAGAAGAAAATGAGGATCCAAACTAAAAGATATTGCTGCTTTAAACAGTCGTTGAATGTTTCCCTTCTCCGACAGTAGCTCGTGTGTGCAAAAAAAAACTGTTTAAATAATTATATTTAAATCCCATCTGAAAGATGGAGACCGAAAAGTTTATCTGCCACAAATTTTATATCAGAGAGAAAATGTGGTATGATTTATTGTATCAGTACAAACATTATCTGGCTTGTACTAAATTTCAAACGTCCGACTTTTAAGATAATACATTTATATTAGAAATGTTTAATTCATCATTTCAGTTATTTTCGGTCGAGACACATGTGTTGATTTCACTATGAGATAGAAGAATTATTGCGGCGGATGTACAAAAATTCTTCGAGTCCCTACATTTCTTGATTCGTCGGCGTGTATAAAAATGTCACATCGTCGTTTTCTTACAAAACTGATAATATAATATGCTTGTGTGATAAATTTTTGACATTTGTTGGTTCGCTTATTGTTATTCACCGCGCGCCGCTGTATACTGAAAATAAATTTTCAGATGCATTTAGACCTCTTTTTAGATGGTTTACGATTCGACGAAAGGCACAACTCATCTGGGGACAAGTTATAATCAACAGTCATTCATACGTTATGTAAGTGAAATTTTAGCATGCACATTAATGACAAAAAAAATTTTTTTTTCCAATGATTAATAAAATTTAATTTCAATTTGGTGGTTCAATCTTTTTTAGTGTTGATGATAGAAACTTCCAAACACTCGTAAATAAGATGGACCATAGCTTATAAAAAAGTGATTATTAACAGCAAAAAACGTGTCAAGTTTGAAAAAATTGACGCGAGAAATCAACTTTTGCAATATGTATTCAATTTTTTCTGTTTTTTTTTTCATCAGCACATTACTGATTCTATTATTTAATAAATTTCAATCTTAATTTGCCAATCGCAATTTTTTAAAATTGTCAAACTGTTTGAAAAAGTTGAAGTAACATTTGTAAAAGTATAAAAAAATAAACAGTATAGATTTGCAGAATTTTAAATAGCAAGTTTATTTATTCTTTTTTTAATTTATCGTAGGTTCAGTCGAAAATTTAACTTTCTTACTTAACAACATTGCTCAACAAATAAATTCCGCTCAATACATATGTTGATGGCTTCCAACGTGGCTTGGCAATTTTATTCATGTAAAAGAGCTGATAAAACTACCATTTAAATTCTCCACGCTATTATATTTTATGCTGCCTTGTTTTTGCTACTTAGTGTTTTCCTCTATAATTGTAATTCATCCCTATTTCATATACAGTTCGTTGAATAAAATTTTAACACATTCACAACGTACACTTTGGTAAATGATTTTGGAACGAAAGTGTAATTTATAACATTCACAAAATCTATTCTTCAACGTTCAAAACTCATACAGTTAATCTGAATAACTTTATTTTTAATTTATCAGCAAAAAAAGAATTTTTTGATCAAATGATAAAACAAGAAGCTCATAAACAAAATGGAACCGAAGAAATTCAACTTTTAATTTCAGGTTTAAATGGTACGAAAAAATTGACAATAACGGTGTCGACATAATAATTTGTGTAGTTTTATTTCGAAAACAAGTTATATATTCTGAAACGTTTGGGCGATATTTTTTGTTTCTTTATGTGTACAATAGTTATTTTTAATTAAGTAATGGATTTGATTCATTATTCACAGCTGATGGCCTCCCAAGTGCTCAAGGTTAAAATTACCCGCTTTAAATCTAGCAGACTACTTCAAAACAGTGACTCTCAAGAAATCACATGCCCATTACAAATTTCACTAATTCTATATTTTCCGTTTCAAGACTCTTCTTACTTAATATTTCATTTTTTATCATACATTTTAATGTCATTTTCGTTCATCGTATTGCAGGCTGAGTTAATCAATATCTCAATGTTTATTTTTAACAAAATCTTTTTAACTCTCTACTGAGTGTTACCATAATTATTATAACTACAGTGATCCAGATTGTTATTGACAATTTGACAGGCTAAAAAATCTGAAACCGCACAGGTATAACATACCTATATGCATTATATATGAATATATTAAATTAACTGGTACCCGGCTCTGCTCGAGGTTATTTAAAGTTTTAATCTTTGAATATTCCAGCCAGTAGTATAGGTCAATTCAAAAAAAATAATAAATTCCTAAACATTGATTCAAATGGAAATAGTTTACTTAATACAATTTTTATAGAATAAAGTTGACTGTCAGAAATCTTTCGACATTAATAAAACTTCTTCATCAATTTGTTATTTCAATAAGAATGGACAAATTGGTGAATTCAAAAGTATATTTTTAATTCGTTAAATTATTTTGTTCCGCTTAGAAAAAAGAAAAAAAAAGAACCGCTTGTAGTTTGCAAGTCGTGTGACTGTGCATCGTCTGTTTCGTGCAGAAAATTCTCGCTCATTACAATAATCAACACCCCACACATGATACCAAAATGACTATAATAAACGTGCTCTGCAGCATGAAAGAAACTGTTATGTATAGATTTTGATGATTTTCCAGTCGGTGATAATTAAAAAATAATAGACACAACTGATTATATTATCAACGTTCTCTCGGTACAAAGTTATTGAATCTGAATAAAGATTGCATCAAGACTAGTGATTGTGCAACGCGATATCATTGGTACGGATTCAAGTTATTGTCGTTAATCAACATAGGTATATTTAAAGAAAAAAGATGGCGAAAAGACATAGGCAGTGGAATATGTGAAGTAATTGAACGCTACAGTGAGACTGCTCACACCGGATGGTTTGCGTGACTAGCCGGTCGGACAGCATTAACCATAAAAATAATAAGGTCTCTAGTGAAATAAATTGAGTTATTAACGTGACGGTGTCACAATAAATTATGATGAAGCGGCGAGTAAAAAGGAATGGTTGGACGTGGTCGCGAAAGGTCGGACAGGCTAACAGCAGTTGATTGCCAGTCGCTCATTTGTCTCCATGAAAGCCTGACAGAATGACGCTTCGCTGAAGCAACGCCACTAGTTCATATCTACTGCATGTTTCTCTACTCAAATATGCAGAAAAGCGGCTAAAAATGCATCACCAGTGCCATCGCAGAGTTTCAATCAAAAATCAGATGTTGATGTCACGCTAAGTTGAAAAACGACACTCAAGTTCAATTCTTTTATTTATATTTTTTTATATATTTTTTGTACCATCTCGTCTCTTAGAAAAATTTAATTAGCATCTTAAATCTCTGGATTTTTATAACAAAGTCACACGATTTTGCAAAGTGATCTCACGTTAGCAATACTCAAGTCAAGGCTCAAGTTAAACAGGTTCAATAAATCGAATTAGAAAAGAAAGATAGATTTTTAATTTGAAAAAGTAAATCATCAGATGCGATAAAATTATTGAAAAATATATGACCAGACGTTTACATACAACCGAGTACATATAGTCTATATAGATTAAGAAATTTAAAAATGTTGACCGCCGACAAAGGTATGGAACGAAACCTGTTCCAACACTCGGCAAATCATTCAAATTGAACCAGACATGTTCAATTGCTACGTCTAATCAGATCTGACCATGTCCGCGTTCAATTTGGCAAAATTATACTTTTTCATTTCAAAACATTGCAGATGATTCTGACATGATTTAATTACTCAATCACTACCGTGACAATTTTTTTTCACCGCAAATAAAATTTGAAAAACAATTTATAAAACTTTACTAAAAATATTTATTTTTCAATGATATGTCTAATCCGGGATATTTTAATGTTTTAAAATTTAGTTTGAAGGGAATTTGACAGTTGATTCGTCACCGCTTCTTCTTCAACCTGCAACCGATTTGTGACGCCTGCGAAGAAAGGTGCGCCGAACATGTTAGTTCAGAAAATGACCACAGAGTAGCGTTCTAGTACAGCCCTAGAGAATGTTCACTGATCAATGGCATATGCGGAGCAGCTGCAAACGAATAATCTCTTTGATCCTTTTTCATTTAGAAAACATTTCGCTACACTATTCATACGATAAAGTCAAAAATCAACTTATAAATAACATTCACTTTTGATATTTTACAAATTTTCATTCCTCGCTTTACAGAATTTTTGCAACGTTTCATCCACTTCACAATTGCAAGATTAATTATTGAATTAGAACCAAACCACCAAAATTTCCAATTTCTTTCCAGTTTCTACAAAAACTATAACATTTTAGAAAGCAAGTTTTTGCACGCACTTTTTGAACGTTCCAAAAAGTTCTCTAACACTGATTAATGAGATGGTAAAACATTATAAAATGTTCTCAAAGTCACTACAAAAATAATATCTTTTCTAAAACAATTAATTTTCACAGTGAGTGAATTATTTTTTGGGAGTGTTTGAGAACTGTCGTTGTGAAATTATTAGATGTCGGTGTATGTAGGTTGGAAAGTCGTGATTTGGAGGGTGTGAAATATGAACGTACGCGCGTGTTTAAGACGCGATATATATACCTGTATGCGGAACAGAGTCATTGATTTGATCGCGAGTAATTTAAGTTGAAAGGATCTATCTAGAGTGATGTCTATGGATGAATTATAGATGCTCTCTGCTGTCAGGCATTGAGCAGTGATGTATGACTTGACGGTAGAAGCCATCCTCGATGTATGGCCTGTTAATAACAGCAAGAATGAACGAGCGAGCGAGCGGCTGCGCAATGGATATACAGCAGATGCCCCTCTAGTGGATAGAGCTCCCCTTTGTGTTTTATTACAAATGATATGTCAGTGCAGGATGTATGGGCCGCTTTTATCTGCGGCCTGTTATTGATGTGCTACATTGTCCTAACGACTCACCAGAGTAGCCACCATTCTTGATAGCGACACACTCGAAGATCTGACCTTTTTCAAACACCCTGTTTACAAATTGTTTTTAGACCGCGAGACCAAACACTTTTGAACACTCCCCCAATTGACACACATCAAATCTGTATAATCGCTATTTAACGTCTGCCGCTACTTTGCAATCGCTCCGGCCGGTTTGCTAATATAATACAATCATCATTTATATACAAATGCAAAGCACTCGCTCGGCATTTTGAAATCAACCGATCTCTAATCACCGTAATCAATTTCTGTTTCAAGATGTGAAAATAAAACTGAACAATCACCTGCATGATTTATCATTTTGAAAAATACATTAGTGACATGTGAAACAACCACGATGACAATATATCACGCTCAAAACCATTTCTATCAGCTAACCCTAATTTATTTGGCAGATCGCTTCGCCTTTGACGGATGATTTGATCAGACGCTTTCTGCTATTTAATTTCAAACACTTGTGAAATGTGAAAAATAGAAAGCCTGTCTAAAATTAAGAGACTGATTAATTGACGCGCGCCAAGATTTATTGAAATGGCTCTATTAATACTGAATATATAATGTTCAACTTGGGCTGCTTTTATTACTTGCATCCATCAAACAAATATATTAACATTTCGGAATCGAACATATTTCACGGCTCCTCTTTTTTTTTCTCCTCCCAAATTTACAGGCATCGCGTGTGAATCAATATAAATAAGTAGACGCTTTTCAAACCATCAGTATACTTTTGCCACAAGGTTTCACTTCACAACCACAAATAAGAAAACAAACTTTACCCAAAAATTAATTTTTAACCATTAGGGGCAGTTTGGGTAATTGTGACACTCGAATTTTATGCTTCCTATAAATTATAATTGTTTTCTAAAATATAATTTAAATTAAAGTTTTGGATGAATGTACAAACCTGATTTAGGTAGTGTCACACATTACCCCACGTGTCACAATTACCCAAATTGCCCCTATATCTGTTTCGTTTCAAATTTTCAACCGCATAAAAGTAATAGTTTGTTAGTGTTTGCGAAAATAAAATTATCCAGCAATGTTCATTGTAAAAAAACGCCTGTAGAAGACAAAGAATATAACACCAATGCGTATGCATGTAAATTGCCTGAAGAGACGCAGATGTATAAATATATTGTCTATCTACGGACAAATTCACGTAACATTACAAATTAAGATTTTGTAAAATAGCAAAAATGTATTCATTTAGTAGCGAAATCATTCTGAGAAATACGCATAGGAGCAACTAAAAGCTGGTGTGTGTTGTGATTCATAGAATTTATATATGCACGGACTCGACACATTACTAATTGAGATTCAGCGGCGTACTTAATGGTATGGAATAACATGAATTCCAATCTGAAGAATGGCTTGGCGAAATATGGAAAGCCATATATCGTCGTGGGTAAAATCACCGAATATTTCACCTCGTTGATCCAACCAAGCTAACGCCACCACCAATGGTGCCGACGCCGTTGTCATGAAAATATAAAAAGGTGAAAAATGAGGCTTGGAAAATGACGCGAAAGCATTTTTAATGTCAACATTTTTGCGCATGTACAATCAATGGTTCCGGAACCTTTCTTTTGCACTCCGCATTTTCATCATCTTATATTTTGGCATCAAAAAACAAATAACCTCAGGGGGCAGGTAGGATAATTGTGACAAGTCGGGGTAATTGTGGCACTCGAATAAATTTTTACTATTTTATAAAGATGAAATTGAAATTAAAGTTTGAAACAATTGAGAAAAAATTGTTTTTAATTACTGTGTGAAACCGATTTCGGTAGTGTGACATATTACCCGCAACTAATTGATTGTCTCATTTTCAGCATACAATGAATTTTGCAATGACAAGTAAAAGTCAGGCGCGAACGAAATTTGCAAGGAAATTTGTTTGGAAAAATTGCTCATTTCGTTGGTAGTCTGAACGTTTGAGTAAGACGGGTACGATTTTTTGCTTATTATTATTTGTCAACACGATATCACAGCGCGAATGGCGGCTGCTGCAAGGAGTATGACATCTGTATTGTACGCGTCACGTTTTCAATTTTCTAGTGAACGGTCGCCAAGTGCTGTCCCGCCAGCCTGCTAAATGCATTGACAATGACGTAGTTGCTGGTTAGAGGACGGTTCCCCTTAACTAGAAATTGAAATATTGATCGGTTCATGCCAATTATAAGTTTGACGCGATGCTAATATCGAGACGATTTGTCACTGAAATTTCAATCCTGCGCATTGAACAAATAATAACAATTATTGACAGCGGTATGATAAATTGTAATTTTTTGTTGCAACACCGTATATTATATTTAAACCATTTGGCATTGTCAGAAGTTGAATAAACAAAAGTTATGGAATTATTTGAAAAAAGTTATTGAATTTTGTAAACAAAAGATTGAAAATGAAAAAGTATGTTTGTATGTGATATTCAAAAACGTACGAATTCAAAGGTATCGGCCCGGTTCTCCGAAAGTGTATACGAAAGTGGAACAAAAAGTATGGCGTGCTTTAAATGTTGGGCAAAATTCAAGATTCATCAGTCCTCGTTGTGTGACAAGCTAAGATTGCAACAAGCTTGAAAGACGAGAGTCTCAAGTTTAGCAAAAAACGGGACGAGCGAGGAGAATGGCAGCGACGAGAAAGAATTCAGCAGTTAGCCCCGTCATATGTTTTACTGGTGCGCACGATATATATAATGATTTGAATTTGTATTAATCGGATTGTTTAAATGATTTCGAGTGAACAAAATGAATTGAACGAAAGTAAAGCCATAGATCTATCTCTGGCGGAGGAATAAGAAGAGGAGGAAGGATAAAAAAGAACGAGAGGAGCTGGATAAATATTGGTAGTTGATGGTGAATATATCTAAAGCGCTTTGAAGTTGATGCGGAGAAAATGACATGCAGTTAGCCGAGAGCGCGGATGAAATGAGAATATAAGAGAATGGCGTGTTCTGACAGATATAAATGATGACGGTGAACACGAGCAATGATTGAATGGCCTGTGGGCCTTGGCGTGGAGCGAGAGTCGGTCTTGGCTGTGAAGTTAGCTGCTCTCATGCGTTTTTATGTCAAGTCGAGACAAGAACTGTCGGCCGATACAGACAAGAAGAAATAAGGATCGGTCGGAAAAAGATAGGAGCAGACGAGGTGCGCGAACGGTTGCACAAATGAACGTTCCAATTGAAACAGCAGGCTATTAATTATCAGTATTGGGCTCCTGTTCACCCGTTTCGCTTTCATGATTCGCTTTATCGATGCCGATCGATCTTCAAAGAGGCGGCGGCTCAAATGTCTTGATACATTCTACAAGTTAACGAACAATAGACACAAACAATGACTCCTTCTTGTCGCCGGCGATGTCTCTTCCTCCCAACATGCAAACACGAATTTGGCTTATGTCCACCCTTTATTTTTCGAATGATCAAAACCATTCCTTTGAGTCTCTTCCATCTCCACAATCGCCGCAAAAAAATTTCTAATATCTAACGGAGGCAGACTGATTTTATTTTTAACACAACGTCAATTTTTAGTGTCAAATATAAGACCTTTGCACTTTTTTTTCTTCTTTCAACTCTTAGAAATTTTGTTTATACATTTCTCATAATTTTTGCATAAATTTTGATTTGAATTGTGTAACATATAAGGTCAGCACAAATTATAAATTTTGTGAATCGCAAAATATGCCTATCAATATTGTAAATCTTTAATAGTTAATGAACTCGTACATAAAATAAAATTTGTCAGAAAGTTAATTTTCTAATAAAAATTTAAAAAAAAGTGTCATCACAGTTATTCCAATGTGATGACACTTTTTACCCCGGTTGGCAACAATTAAAAAAGTTAAAAACTTTGTTCAAAATTGATTTGGATGAAAATTTGTTTGTGTTTTTGATACTATAATCATTTATAATTTCAAGTTGATAAGTTAATGGTTTCAAGTTAAGTATTGTTTTTAAACAAAAGTATTGTTTAAGTATTAAAAAGAAAAAAACTAAAGTTTCTTTTCAATTTGAAAATATATATAATTCATATAGTCTATACAGAACACATTTGAAATTTTTTATAGGTATATGTGCCTAGAAATGCAACCAGAGCTCTCGATTTCAGGCACGAATAGAAAAAGCAAACTCACAGGGGCAAAGTGAAATTTGCAAATAATATTCTCGACTAAACCAAAAATAAAAGAACATTTAATGTTTTTTTAACATTTCATTTTTATTGGCAAATATATCCTTTCGATACTTAAAATTTATTCTTTTAATTAAAGGGTAAAATAAATGTGTATTTTTAGATTAAACATACAGAGAAAAAAATATCATATGTATTTTTTAATTAGTTTTATAATTTCTTTTCATTAGTTAATATTGATTATATTATTCGAATGGTATCGTATGTTCATTTAATTCGTTTTTTTGCAATTGCATTGACGAAAATTAAAAAAATTACAATACTATAGAACACTGCAAAAAGTATTTTAGCGCATTCCGAATAAAAAAATACTGCAATTTTGACTATACAAATCTTCATTTCAATACTTTCTCAAACTCATGATTGCAAAAATAAAAAAATACGAATGTATCTGAAACACGTACTTTCATATACGCGAAAGTACTGAGATACTGCTGAGCCCTCGTAGTAAGTTACGGTTTGACAATGTATGTTGATTTTCGACATTGGCCGAAATCACATTTGATATTGACGTATTGTTCTTCCTCAGCGATATATTGAGAAATTTGTTTGAAAAAAGAAAAAGATTGAGGTTTGGCTGAATAAGAGAATTAATTTTTATCGACATTAATCACGATTTGAAACAAGTATGGATAGCCGTCGACGGGTCGTTCTTTTGTAAGTAAGACGAAGGGAGACCGATAGATGGAAGTGATGAATGGCTTCGTGACGCTGGACGATCCATCATTTCTGAGCCGTACGTCACCGTGGTGTCGGAAACTTACCCCACCTACCTATTAAAAGTACCGTAAGCGTTGAACCGATTGGCAGACGAAATTCGCGCGAGTTAAAGGCTAACTCAACTAATTTATCATCCTCACGTCACGCGAGATCAAGACAACTTATAGGACAACCACAATTTCACACCAACTTTTATTTCATATCTGCGTCCCTCTTATATACTTAACTTTATATATAAACTGCCAACAAAACGCGCTTGACGATGTGTGTAATAGTTATTCGGCATGGAACGGTCATGCGGCGATAAATTCGCGGCCCTAGTAAATATGTAGTAAGGCAATGTAATATCCCTTTGTAAAAGATTTTGTTCTATAGTGTGTGAAGAGATGTACATGCCATCCATCCGGTTTATGAGTCGATATGGACGTCGAATTGGCAGCCGTGTTTCTATCTGAGCCGCAAGACGGTGAGGAGCCGGTAGATACCGACGTTATGGCTCTTCCTGACTCGTAACCCGCGGTCATAAAGCTACTACGTGGTAAAATATGACTCGGCATCGTTCGCAACGCCTACGCCTACGTCTGTCTCTCTATCTTAACGCCATTAAAACAATTTATTAACGGATCGTTGCCGATAAATCAGTCTCTACTGCAACGCACACACAGCGCCCAACTATACGCGCGCTTTATTGCATAAAAAGCAACAATCCAACTTATCCCCTTTCTTTTCATATATACATAATAATGACGTACCAGAGATATATGCATGACCATAAAGCTCTCCATACGTACAATCATCTTTTTTTTCTCATTCGAACTCTACAAAAATTGTAACGCACGGTCCAAAATCATGCAGAACCAACCGTTTCAACTCTTGCAATGTGGAGAGAGTTTTGTAAAAATGAAAAAAAAATGAAATTTTGATTTGAAGCAAATTTGTGGCCATTCATTTAGTTTATTCGATGTGTTTTGATTCAACATTTTTCTACAAACTAATCTTCTTAAAATATGGAAAATATTGTTCATTTTCAACAAGAAAAATGTTTACTTTGCGTGTTCACGGGACTACTAAGTTTAAAATGTAATAAGGTAATGTATAAATAATAATACCAAAATAATATGATAAAATATTAACATAATGATAACTCGAATGATATATATATGCGGACATTTTATCTATTAATTGTAATGGAAGGGAATGGCGACAAGCGCGTCGTGAATATGACAGTACTGAAGGAAGCAGTTCGTCGCGAGAAAAGATGAACGATGGAGGTTATCTATGTGACATAGCGCGGAGGGTACAGCGACCATGCTAGGTGGAAGTTCAATTCGGGGTGAAAACGAAGGATTAATGGCGCAGGCGGGACATTCGCGATCATAAATCAGCGCACGGCCAAGAATTACTGGCTTGCAACTTGCGAAATATGACGGTCCCATAAATCCGAGTCGGCCAACTCGAGCGCTTCCATCGACTATACGTAGAGTACATTCTATGCCAAGTTAAACCTGTGTTGTTCGCTCGCAAGCTCCACGGTAACGCTCACGCTCGTTTTCATTTTGTTATATAAATGTTTCGCATATAACGCGTGGTCACGACATTCGCGAGTCATAAGTATACCATTTATTAACCGATCCGAATCCATTTTCAAAAAATTACAACATTTCGAATTCGTGCGGCAAATCATCGGCGCGATAAAGCGCGGAAAAGAGATTTCACCAAGATAGTTTATTCCCAAGCTAAAAACGCTCACAAATTCTTATTTTTGAAAATTAATCGGGGATTATTAGAGATTGTAAAACAGACGTTTTAAAAATGGATGCCCTAATTTCTTAAAGAATTGATTGTGATAAAAAAAGTTCCATTTGCTGAGAATCGAACCCTCGCCCCTTAAGTCGAAAGTTCACCATCTTATGCACTGTGCCAAAATTATCATAAAAACCAAAATGTCTGAATTAAAAATTCTGAACAATTGATCTTCTAATTTATTTTGTTTTTAAGTTTACTGAATACAAATATATTGTTATAATATATTGTGAAGATCTGCAACTAACATCTATTAGAACAATGCTAATCTTCACATTCCATTAAACTTCCAAACGAATTTTAAAAATTAAAATTCTTAAAAATTTTGCAGATGCAGAAATGTGGCATGTATGAAATGTAATAAGCTGATTTTGAAAGCGCCGATTATGTGACTGTAAGGTAGGGAATTCATTCACCGATGACAATGTGAAACATTTGCTATTTTGAAACGCGAAATGATAAGTTAACCCGTCGATATGTTCATCAGAGCCATAGGATACGCTCAAAGTATGCAAGGAACTAGTAGAACTCGATTATATACATTTGTGATTGATTCGCCAACGATCGAACACGATGCTGAACTTTGTGGTATTTCTAAAAGTGCTTTAGAAAATACACTTTAGGAATACAGGTCTGAAAACTGTACGATTTTACATCGAAAGGAATTGAAATTGGATGAGCACTGTTTTTACTGTCTGAACTGTTGTTGAGAACAATTTGAAAACATTTTGCAGAATTGATTTTTGTAACAGTATTTGCATTTACGTCGAAGATGATCCAAAAAACAAATTTTCATTGGGCACAATGTACACAATTTATTTTAGTGTTATCGTTTTTTAAAGTTGAAATCAAAATCTGATCAGTTTTATACGTTCAATTACTTTGTTTTTCTGTTCTGCATAAATGCGAATACTGAAAATGTTGTGCAAATTTGATTCGGACTGTAAATCTATGGTTTCATCTTGGTGAAATTTCAGATGAATTTACATATAAATTTTTGGAGTTTAACATTTGCCGAATTGAGGGTCCAGGTTATAAATCTGGACAGTTCAATTTCAGCACTCTGGACCATATATTGTTTGTCGAGCCGAATGTCGTGAGCGACGATTACGTTACGAATATAACGAAATAGGACGATTGTTATAAATGAAGAAGAGAATACTGAATATTGGTGTGATTGTTAAGATTGGGTGGTGTGTTGGATTAACGTGTTTTGGACAGATAAAAGATTCCGACTGAGTGCAGAGCAGTTGCACAAAAGCGCAGATCCCATTAGGTTGAAAAATGTCGCGAGCAGCGATCGATATCCGGTCTCGACAAACGCATTAAGAGAGGAATCCAGCAAGCTCGTAAAATGTCAGAACCAATTGGGCTTTTAAACGCGCGGCTATATCTACGCAAAGCTACACACAGTGGAGGCGCGATTGCGCGAAAATTCTTTTGCATGGTATGATGGGGCGCCAATGCCGCTGATTTTTGAGTCGAGCGACGGCGACGCCGACTTATCACCGCTGCAGAATCGTTTCTTGCACATTTTCGCTCTTATTCCGCTTCTGGGAGACTTCCAAGTTGTACGTGAGGCGCGCCGCCTGGCGCTGATGTATCGCCTCGTTAATGTTTCGCTTCATCAGATATTATGACTGAACATCCTTTACTCTGCCACTGGGTGGTAATTTCGGGCTGCTCTTATTGTGAAATGTTCTGTTGTAAATTATGTTGACGTCGCTGCACCCGTGCGACTATAAAGCTCCGCGCATACGTTTCGTCCGCAAAATACAACGCTATAAAATAAATTCTCCGGGCACACAGAGCGAGGCATCATTGCACCACCAACATTCGCGCATCACAAGTAATAATTATAATACATGACGCGACAGCTGCGTCTCCTTTTTCTCTAATTCTTATTTTTCATCACTATACTTTTACCCTTCACACTCCTCTGCTCTTGTTCCCTCTTTCTCTTAATCTTCATATTTCCAACTAATCAATTCCATTTATCATCCCGTAAATTTATACTCCTAACTTGACGACAATTCATTTTATCACATTCTAAATAATTACATCTAGACACTTATCAGATTCTAATTGGTCTGTCACAGTGTAATGTTAACTCTGTAACATTTTTTGTACGATTTTTTCCCCTCGATTTGATATATCGAATCCAACTAGGTAATCATCATAAATTTCAACACTCATCATTTGGAACTGACTGAAAGTTTAGAAGTTAGGACAAAAATAATACGTGGAAACTGATGATAAAAATACATAAGTGATGATAAGTATAAAAATTAGTAATAATAAACATAGTTGCCAAAGTTATTTTTAAACAATTTTTTTTGGAGCCTACATTTCTGGTGAGTAAGATAAAATGAATACATATATAATTGTAGAACGAGAGTGATTGTTGCAAAGTTACTGAACATGCATGTGTCTGCGACGTGTCTCATAAAAGATTACCGGTGCCTTTGAATAACAAACGGACATGTACATGAACCGGTGAAAAATATTCTGACGAATGACTAGAATTCGAAATGATGGCAACTATAGCTCTCTAAATCGGATGCGTCAGCCGTCAACCGCTGAACATTAGCCAATTGAGTAAGGCGTTATTCCGTCAGTTGCTCAGTTTGCAGAATACTATATAAATCTACTCGATGTCTGACCGAATGCATTTCATCTGACATATCGAACATTTTGCTGCAGTGCGATCGATATCGAATGTGAACAATACCCGAAACATGCTTCATTATAATATTAACGTGACACCCACTCTTTATCTCTTTACTAACAACTTTATCATAGATTATTATTTCTTCGTCTCAAAATCGGGACAGTTAGGGTAATTGTGACAAATTAGGGTAATTGTGACACTAAAATAAATGTTCTACTTTATAAAAATTAAAATTTTTATACAAAGATGAAATTGAAATTAGAGAAATTGTCCGAATTGCCTCCCTAATTAATGATTTTCAAAATAAAAATAGGACCTTTTGTAAAATTTGAATGGTCGTGTCGATTAATGTTATTGATGCAAGATGCAGCGTATCGCGTTTCATACACGAGTCTTATCAAGCATAGGAGCAGACAAGCCGGTAGGAAGACAACGCGTATACCTGGATATTCACATGGCACGCAAATTTACGAGCTTTGAGCTGATAGCAAATGATAAATGCACGTCGAGATAGCTTTATTTATTTGCACGGAGCCCTACATTCGGCATCTCTTGCTCAAAGTGAAACATAAAGTTCAAAAGTGAGGACAATGTTTGACATGAAATCAAGCATAGTTTTCAATCGGCCCGAAGAGATCCGAGGGGGGAGTCAAAAATCGTTGCCAGCCCTCGTATCTAGTTCTTATGACTGAAAGGCTAAGAGGCAAGACATATTATGTGGTTGACAAAAACGTCCACTAAAGAATCGACCACAAAGTTCGTGACGGCGTCGCCGTTTAGATAATAACGTGCATTTTATCTCCCTCGTAAAATGTAATTTATAGCTAACATTCAAGTCTATGGGCGTGCTATAGCCGTCGGGCATATGGAAGTACTTGCTGCATCAGCAAAGGTCGTCCAAGGGATGCCTACCCCCCCCCCCCTCAACCTGTCTATTTCAAAATCAAAAATCAATTACAAATTGGTTTTACATAAACTCAGAAAAATAATTCGCTTCCAATTTACATAGAAAGAAAACAAATTTGGAATACATCTTCTTGTTTCGATACAAAAAATGCATCATTGCTTATTCAAGAGACATCTATTTGCGTCAAAAGTTTTCCGCTTGTGTTAAAAAGTTGTTTTATATTCAAAACCGAAAACGTTTGATCATAGAACTTTCAAGCGAACAATCCTTTTGTATGTTGAATATATAAAAAATTCCACCAGTTACAAATCTAAATTTGTTTTCTCAAGTCAACAGCACGTTACCTGCACTGCAATGAGAGCAATCGCGTTGGGATCTCCAACAATCGTAAATTTCAATGCAGGAAAAAAAAATAATCAACGTGCACATATGAGAAGTAGTTGTAAAAAAAAGAGTACACTTTCTAGAGTGTTGAAAATGTGAAAATTTGCTAATGGCCGGGTGGCGCAATAAATCCGCGAATAAGCGACGAAAACCGGAGCGATGAAAATAAAAGTTAATATACATAATTGAATACAATCAATGTAAATAATTCGCAAAACATTTGAAATATCTTGAATTGTGAAAAATGCGAAAATCCCGATGCAGTCAGCAGCTGTGCCAAGCTTGCTTCCTTTCCCGAGCGACATGATCGTAAATCACATGGATTTATGGTTCTAGTTAAAAAGGGTAACGCAATATTTATAGTTATCTCGCTCAGTTACATATAACAAATTGAACTTTTATACAAACCCGCTGCCTGAGGTGGCTGTCTCGTAGAGATTTTAATTATTGATATCGATTTATTGATAACACATCCAACATTGATTAATCTTTACGGGCCCATTGACAAACGCGTCAATTCGCTCTTTATTCATTAAACGGCAATAACTTAATATTTGTTGTACAAGAATTATTAAATGACGAAAGAGAAAATTGGCGAGGGCTTGAAATTTGTATAAAAATGTACGAATACAAAGGCGAATAAAAAATAGTGAAAAAGTGTACGATCGCCTTGGTAGCCAATTCCCGACGGCTTGGTATATTTACGAGTCTCATAAAGTTGCGAGCGTATATTGCCACGTAAATATCAGCTTATGGAAATATAGAGCTCAATATCTGCCTGGATGCTTGCTCGTTTGCTTTTGCTTACTTTTCTTCCTTTATTCTCTTCGCTCTTCTTCGCCTCCATGCGCAGCATTTTCTCCGACCTCCATCACGCACCTTTATAACACGCACTTTTCATTCAGACCTAAATTAATAACACCATTAATCTTATCAAATTTCAGTCTCGCCCGCATTCGCACAAATTGTACTTATCAACTAAAAAAATCACCTCATCGACACTCTGCAGAATCACATCGTTTTTATTTATCACAATTTAGGGCGTATCAACTGTTTACCTCTAAGCAAATAAGCTTTCGAATAGTTGTGTTCATACATCTGAAATAGAAAAACTTTACAAATATATCGCATTTTATATATTTAAATATGATTTAAATTTGAACGACGGTGCATAATTTTATGAATAATTTTATATGACAACAATTTGTATTATAGTATGTGTTATGAAAAATATAGGCTTTGCAAGAATAGAATTTTCAATTTCAACTAAACACATCAAACATATTTTGAACCAAAAACAAAGCATGGTTGATATCTTGGTTCCTAATTTTGCAATAGAAAAATTATACATCTAATTTATATACATTTTGACAGTCGCAAAATATTTTATATTCAAGTCAAACCATAAATATTGTAGACGTGAACAAGCAAAATTGAACCATTCTATTGATTCAATTTAACAATGAGACGCAAATTGCAAGTTTTTAGAAAGTTAGAATCATAATATTTAGGCTTGTCAAACAAGAGATTAGATGGATAGTTTAAAAGTTGTTGCTACAATTAATAAACTAGATACTGTATTACAAAGTTACCGCTACTTTTTCAAACAACAACACAATCACGATCTTACCTGAAATCAAAAAATTAAAGCATTTTGATAATATTGTAAGTGTTAATATGTGCGCGCGTTCATTATCTTATTACTATGTTACAACAAAGCACCAAAGCTTATATACAATCTGTAGAAGCTTCACAATCTTAGATATACGACAAACTATTTTATGACATCTAAAGAAAGTTATTTATATATGCACATGTATGCTATCACACCATTTTCCGTTTTTTACGGTTAGTAAAACATTAATCGGTTTAATTTACAAGTTCAACACAAAATGATTATGAACGATGTATAACTCTAAATAATAAATCAACAAATGAATTCATTGTCGTTATAAATACGAGGTTAAGCGTAATTAAGAGTGATTATATCAGATATATATTAGGAGTTAAGTACGTAATATTATTCATTATTATCAGTAAACTAATTATTGCCGCTTAAAACAAACACTTTGTGTTCATAAATTAAATCAGGATTTGCATCAATCATTGGACAAGCCTAAAAATAATTTTCTCTGTGCAATAAATGATCGGTTCCCAATTTTATCTCGAATTTTACCGACCAGTAAACCGATCAAGTTATGAAACATTGTAGATTCACTCGATCTCATTTGATTAAACAATGTGAACTTGTAACATTACATTTTGCATTATTCAACATCATATTTTCAATACATTGTCAAACAAATTATGTAAAAATAGTTTTTTTTTCATCGCCTGCCGCAACGCATATAACTTTTATAGAATTTTTTCATTAGTTTTATGTTTATTTATTTTCCGCCTACGTGGCTCGGAAACAATTGTTTCATTAATTCATAATCATAATCATAAATTTTTCGGCCAGAAGTAGAACATTCTGACAGCTAAAAATAGAAATAAAATAAATTTAAATAGGAAATTTGATGGTCTTTAGTCAGTCGATATTACAACCAGTCTGATAGCACTTGCGTCTGTTTCGAACTTCCAGACCGCGGGAGCAAGAGGACTCGTCGATGCCAAATTGTTTGACCATGGACCGACTTCGCCATATTTTAATAGTATAATCGTCGCTGGTTGTTACCAGCATCTCAGAATCGCGAGGATTGAACGCTACCGAGTTAACAACATCTAGATGAGGAAATTTCGCCAAGCATATTCCGTAGTGCCTGTCCCATAAATATCCGTGTTTATCTTCAGCGCCGCTGTAAAACGTTTCAGTTATTATTTATCTAGTCGATAAATCACGTCTCATGGATATTAACAAACGAACGACTAGTGATTAGTGATAATGAACATTGTCCATCGATATCAACTTGCTTACCTTGCAACATATTTATCGCACACATCCAGGAATATAAAAAAGCATTCGTTGTTGGGTGTGTAAGCTTTATGTGCTCGCAACATTGTACCGACACGTTTCATCGTCACTAAATCTATAACGTGGATGTCGATTTCTTGTGCTATCGGAGGTGGTTGCAGAGGATTCGTGATCACATATCCTCTTGGCCATGGCCGGGTATTTACATATAGGTACCTAAAAATATACCATCGTCATTTCATCACTTGTTTGTTTAAAAAAAAAATCTAAGAACACACTATTCTTCATGACATTATTATAATCAAGACACCTAATTAAATAAGTCATTTGGAAACGACGTAAAATTTAAAACTTTTACAAAAAATGGCTTCATTTGAGACTTTGTTTTTTACAGTGAGACCTGTATGATATATTCCATTTTCACCTGTGATCTGGAGACAAACCCATCCCAATAATATGGCCATGCAGATCAATCAGATGATCAACTTTGTCAAATTTGTCCGCGACAGAATCATAATCGAGCCAGTTGGGCTCTTGCCTCAACGATCCCGAATTTTGTAACTCTCGTTTGCGGTCACGCTCGGCAATTCGTTCCTGCAGAGACGGTCCCGGGTCGAGTCTTTTGGGAAACCTCACACCTTTGATTCGTTTGAACCCAACCTGGTGCGGTGTGTAGGTTTTCGAACCGGTTGAAAAAATAAGGTATTTCTCACGGTTGGCTTCCAAGATCTCGCTGTCTTCCGTAGTTGACTCATCTGAAACCAAACGTCTTATTTAATCCAAACGGAAAAACATTTTTGTCACCCAGCCGATCATATTTACCCGAATCACTATCCTCGTCGCAGTGAGAATTACTTTCATTGTCGCTATCACTGTCTGCGATCGTTTTCTCCATCTCTACTTGTCTGTAGTCTTCGTTATATCTTATAGGACTAGCGTAGCCGAACCCGTCGCCGAGTTTGCGCCAATTCATAAACCCGCCTTCCAAAGTGCTATACCTAATAAAAAACCATCCAAATCATCTTTCAGAATCACAAATCGATCGAATCAAACAGTTAGACTCACTGCAATCTCGACGATGCATGGTACAATACTTCTGGTTGCTGTGAATCCTGCGGTTCGGCAACCGAAGACATGTCCTTGCAACTGGGAGGGTTACCCCGTACTTTCTTGACTTTGACTACCGGCGATTGGCTCTGAGGCGTCTCCTCGGCACTTGGTACGTGAGACAAGTAATTTGCGACCATGAGCGCTCTGATTGACGACGCATTACCATTGTAGAATCTACAAATTTGGATAGTAGTTTCAATTTCTATACAAAAATGAATGATTATTTTTGCGGCCTCGATTTTCATTATGTAGTGATATCTACCGATAAAGTTGACTCATGATCGGCGTGTGCTCGCTTGCAGTCTCCTGACTTGCCTTATTCAGCCACAATATGCTGGAACTGACCAGGTGTGCTAGCCAGTGGAGTTCACCACTCAGCAGGTACCTTTCACTGTACCACGTTCCAAATATGTCGTACGGTTTGTTCACCACTCTGCATTGTAGTTCGAATCCCTCTGCAATAACAAAAATTTAACTTCCGTTTAATCCTAGCCCCTCTTTGTAATTTTGTTTTTTTTTTCAGAGTGCTCCACCAACTATGATGTTTGAATTATAATAGCTGTTGCAACTTGCCTGCAACTTGAAAAACTGCTATCTCTCCAGAAGTACTGTGAGGTGTACCAAAATGAACTCCGGACACCAGAAGCAGCGTGTCGGACGAATTGAACTGTGAGAACTGAGTGTACTTCCAGCTGAATGCTTTCATGTCTCTTTGATATTTGATGCTGGCTGGGTAATCGCTATTCCAGACCTACAAATATTTGCACATTTTATTCATCTATTTTGTTCTTCTTTGTTATTGTTTTACTGGATATACTTGTTCCGTACCAAAATGTATCCATCTTTGGAACAAGTGGAGAACATTTTGCCGTTGTGAGAAAAGCTCACGTGGAGAACTTGGTGCGTGTGCTCTTTCAAAGTTTCCGTTTCGATTAGAGGTATATGATAAGTCAGTCGTTTGAATTCTGCGTACCACGAGTTTTTACCTTAAAAAACCAAAAGTACAATTTGGCTTTTGTCTTTGGATTTTTAAAAATATTTTTAACTTTGTTGTTTTATTTTTCTTTTACCTTTTTTTGTTAGTTTTGTTTACCTGGTAAAATACCAATTGTAGGATCAATTTTGAATGTCTTGTAAAACAGGTCCTTCCACAGGAATTCATCTTTCGAAACTCTGTTCCAAGATCTGCAAACTTCCCCCGCACTCACAAGCTGCTTCGGATCCAAATATTTGAAGATCATCAGCAACAAAGAATCCGGAACATAGTCCCAGCAACTGTTTGTTTCGTCATCACATTTTTGAAAATCGTCATCACAATTTTCAGCAGTGCAAATTTCTTTCTCCACCTTGAGGCATTCCCCATCGACCGTGTCCTGATCCATTTTTTTCAAACTCCTAGTTCAAACCAAAATCAGAATGAAAAAAAAACTGAATTTCAATGAAATCAATAAACGCTTTTCAATTTTCTTAGTTGTATTTTATTTATACATTTCAAACTTTGTCCTTTGCCTATAACTGATTATCCTTTCATCTCCTTTGTTGCGACTTGACTCATTAGATTGAAAAACTCATACAAATGTACATGCAAAAACAAAGAGACAATTTTGTAAATGATTAAAAATTTTTTGAAACTGTCAGCTGAGGAGTGGAAGTAAAAATAATATCAAAATGAGAACAAATTTTTGACGCCAATTATTTTATAATAATCTGAGATTTGTTGCGTAAGAGACAATAACAATTTCAAAACCCTTGGCAAGCAAATGTTATAACAGTTCGGCATCAAAATGTGTGACATGAGACAGAGAAGAAAACCGCAACGTTTCTCGATTTACAGGCGCGAGATAAAAAATCCCAACAAGTGTTGGAATTGTTGAAAACTGTTTTGATGATACTTGATCTGTTTACCTGATCAGCTGATGGCTGTCACGCCTGAAGCAAAGACTTATGCAAAGAGCAATTTAGAATAGCACAATTGTTAGTCGGCGAAACGAGAGCACCGAACGCTCGGTTAGTCTAAGCTAAATTAAACTTTTTTATTGTTTAATAGAAAAAGCTTAATGCCATGTTCGCAAAGTCTGATTCATTCATTTTAAGGTTAAGGAAGTCTTACGCGATTATAAAAGTCTGTCTCGAGTTGGTGACGGCAATGGAAATGTTTGATTCATAAATTGTTTTCGTGATGATTGTTGCCAAGAAGTCTCGGTATTATTAATAAATTGTCACAAACTCCGTCGTGATTGCAATTGTACACACGCCAACAAAAATCAGTCCGTCTCTCTTTGCACCGACAAAAAAACGAAGATAGAACTAATGCAAGCAACTTGCATTACATTTTTATTAAAAAAAAACTTTATTCTTATAAATTGATTGACTTTTCATTCTCGTTTAGACAATTTTTATTGTTTAATTTTTTTACTTATTTAAATACAATTATTCCAATAAATCATATTTTTTTTGTATAGAAATTTTGTATACAAAATTTTCAAGCTTGAAATTTGGACACTTCAATTTCTAATTGTCTTATGATTAACCAAAACTGTAAAAAATTAAATTTGGAAAAAATATTTTATGTTAAAATTTTATTTTTTAGTTATTATTTGGTTCCCCAGATCAAGTTAGATGAATATTCCCGCGCAAAAATTTGCCGGCTCACGTTTCCGACGCCTATGCAACGCACGTTTTCCATAACTCGGCCTCTTTCATCATCAGAGCGTCGTGGAGTAAAGTCGCATACTTTCATATGTGATGTGAGACAATGGCCAGTCCAACGGCCATTGTCTCTTTAACGTATTTAAAAATTAAATACATTTTTTAAATTAAAATCAATCAAGTGTTTTAACCGTATTTTAAAAACGTGTACCCAAGTGTACCATTTTAACTGGCTTTGAACGTTTCAAACGATTCGGAGCAAATCTTGGAAGCCATTTTTCAACACTGCTCAACGATTATTCGGTTTCAAGTAAGTTTCCGTTGTTTCTGAACTAATCCACTTGTTTTTAACAAGTCAATAATTTGCTATTCATAGTTCAGAGTTTTTTAAATTTTTGCAAGTTTGTTTTATTTCTGTTGAAACATTTTTACCTCGACACGTGGTCTAGTCATAGTTAAAATAGGTTTTCAATTATTAAAAATTGAATAGCTTGCGTTAAATTTTAATTGGTATTTGTTGTTTTCACAGGATTAAATCTCAACTAAAATGATCCAAGTTTTGAGGGATTTTGTGTGGCAATTCTTCATTTCTTTTACAATGACGTCTTTTGGATATTAACTTCATACAAAGAAGACATCGACTCTAAGGTAAATATTTATGTATTTAATTAGTTTTGAATATTCTTGACTTCAATTTTTCAAATATTTGAAATCATACCTCAATTAAACGTTTTTATTTGTAAATTTGATTTCGTTTAGTCAACAATTTAATTGTTATGACATTTGATTAAAAATTTTTTAAGAAAATTACAAACATTTATTTATTGTTTAATCAATTAATTTTTTTATTTATTTTTTCTGTTTAGGAATGGACAGAAGCATTTCTTTCTTTATTCACCGGATCCACTCTACCAGTCTCAGTGAACAGTGAAACAGACAAGAATCACTGAACAATGGAAACGATGGAGCCTTAAATTTCTATGGGTGGCCCCTAAGGTGGTGCGCGTAAGCCCGAGTAAACATTCAACATTTTCCTCTTACCAGCTTGCCGTCAAAGCTGACCAGTCAGGCTGGAACAAAATAGGGTATCGCAATTCATCAACTTGTGATTTCTCGTCACACCTGGCCTTTACGATATTATTCAATTCAATTGAATACTATCTCTTTTCTTCGTTATTTTGAAATGAATATTTCATTTCACAATTACAAATCTATAAACGATGCAAATCCTCATTTGAACGCCCCACACTTGAGTGTGATAATTGATTACAAATCAATAAACGATGCAAATCCTTCACTTGAACTCCCACTTTCACTCGTATGTGAAATCTAATTACAACTCGATAAACGATGCAAATCCTATTTTAGAACACCCCTGATCGTATTCGGATTACAATTATAAATCAATAAACGATGCAAATCCTCAATAAGAACACCCAAAAATTGTTCTGAACTTCGTATGGATGCAGAAAGGTGGATGCTATATTTTTTAAATTGAATTACAACTCAATAAACGATGCAAATCCTCAATAAGAACACCCAATGATTGTTCTATTTTTTTTCTAATTCGTAATATCAAATTGTGCAAATTGAATTACAAACCAATAAACGATGCAAATCCTCATTAAGAACACCCGAAAATTGTATAATTTGTTAACTTGAAAGTTACAACCAACAAAATGATTAATTAAAATGTCTATACACTATTTTGATCGTATTTTAATTTATTTATCCTGTCCTCAATTTAGTTTCATTTGAAAAAAATATAACTAGATAAAATAATTAAAATTTAATAAGAAATGACAATAAAAAGAATAAGAATAAGGTTATTAAATAAAATTACAATAAAATGACTTACCTTTAAGAATTTGAAAAAATTTTTCAATTCAAAAACATTGTTCGCGCGCTTTTTAGTACAGTCGTCATCAGCGCTATAAACACGCAGAATGAAAAATTAAATTTGTAGGTTATGTAGCACTAGCGAGCTGTCAATTGGATCTGCGTGAATCACTACGTTCGTTTTCGTATTAACAGTCAATAAAATGTCACATTTGTAATGTCAATCGAGCGCGTTTTCTAATTCTATAATACCTAAAATAAGAGACGAATTCCCATATTTATATTCAACATTGTACATCACTCGATAAGTAAACAATTACAACAATGAATGAACCAAAACTTGACGTAAGTAAATCCGTCTCAATGAAAAAAATGTTAGATTCAGTAAAATCAATTAATTAAAACATTAGTTAAGCGTTAAAACATTGGCTTTTTTTTGATATTTTATTGATAATGAAACGATTTGCATTATAAATGCAGTGACGTGTTGATTTTCTACCGAAAAAGGTAAACATCTTTGTTATCTCGAATTTGTGTTTCTAATCTGCGTGTAATCAACAGATGTATAACAGCGGGTCATATAACATTGACGTTGAGGGAGAGATGACCGTCGGGATGCCACAAAAAGCGACTCTCGGCGAACCCGAATTTAATACTTTAGATGAACCAATCAGAACCACAATTGTAAATACTCAATTTTCAATCCCTCAAGAGAAAATGATCACTCAAAACATTAATTTCGTATTCAATAACTTTTTTACAGCTCAGAGACGTTAGAGCGGTAGGCAAAAAATTTCTACACGTCTTATATCCAAAAGAGAAGAATAGTCTGCTAAAAGAATGTTAGTAAGAATGCAAATATACAAAAAAACATTGTTTTTGACCTTATTCAATTGATTGATAATTGTATTATTTTTAGGGGATTTGTGGGGACCTTTAGTATTATGTACATTTATGGCAATGTAAGTAAATAAACAATTTTTGTTTGCTTCAAATTATGTTGAAATGTTAATTACCATCTTTTTTCAGGATTTTACAAGGTTCTGCTGATAGAGCAAACGATTTGAATGACGGCGGGCCTGAATTTGCCGAAGTATTTGTAATAGTTTGGATCGGATCAATGGTAGTCACGTTGAATTGCAAGTTGTTAGGTGGAAACATGTGAGGATAACTATGAAATAACAATTACTCATTAATTTGAGACTAAATAATGATGAGATTATATGAATCATTATAATGTCATTGTTTCAGATCGTTCTTTCAAAGCGTGTGTGTTTTGGGATACTGTTTATTACCAACGGCAATTGCGTTAATCCTTTGCAGGGTAATACTAATTGTCGAGCAGACGACGTTGCTATTTATACTTAGATTTATTATTGCCATGATAGGATTTTTATGGGCAACATATGGTATGTAAAAAGAACATAAGATTATCATGAATAAGCACCAGAAATGAAACAATTTTGATACCAAACATTGTTTTCAGCTTCGATGGCATTTTTGGGCGACAGTCAGCCTCAGGGAAAGCAAGCACTCGCAGCCTACCCAATGTTTCTGTTCTACTTTGTCATTTCCTGGCTCATAATTTCGCATACGAACTAAACCAGTAGACAACTCGGTAAGACAATCTGTTGTATTTTACACACATTTTTTACACATCTTAGTGAAATTTTATACAAAAAATATTGGCTCGCTGATCGCTCACATGTGTGAGAAATGCTTCTGCAGTTTGCGAAACAGTTCCTTGCTCTCGCGGTGGTTCGCATAAGCCATCAGAGATTTCTGAACTGCAATGTAACTCATTTGCAAATCGCCTTCCTAGGACAATAAATGAACAGATTGAATTTCAATTACTTTTTTTCTAATCTGTTGGACGTTTACCTCGTAGGCTAAAAAGGCACTGTTGAAGTGTGGCTCGTACATGAAACTGGCTATGTTTGCAGCAGCATGAAAGTAGATCCTTGCTGCTGTGCCGTTTCCCATCCTCTGTTCGATTACACCGAGATTGTTGTAGGACGGTGCGTGTTGATTGTCAATAGAAATTGCTAGCCGAAGACAATCTCCGGCCATTGATAGATCGCCTAAACACTGTACCAAGGCCGTCTTATGAAAATTCGGGCGAAATAAATTTAACAGTGAAACAAACTGGAACTCACTATTGCGATTTGAGAAATATTGTACCAAACGTCGGCAACATTTTCCTCTGTACAAAGACTCATTGCTCTTTCAAAACAGGAAATTGTGTAATCGTACTGTTGGGCATAGAAACTGCACAGGGCCAGGTTGTTGAACAGTTCTGCATTGTAGACGCCCATTTGTAAGAGTCTCCTAAAATTGTCTCGTTTCAATTTCTTCTATTTTTTATAATTTAAATAGAAGTAACCTTTTTTCTAACGATGCTAAATGATAAAATTGTATAAAAATGAACATTTGAAATATCACCAATAATAACGAAATGCTAGTTCAGGTTGGTCGTTATAAAAATGGTGCATCCCAATGCTCGCAATAGCCTCCATGTGAGAAGCATCCTCTTGAACAATCGTCTTGTAAATTTTCATCGACTTGAATAAATTGTTTAGACCTTCATAGATGCGAGCAATTTCCGTTAACAGAGCGACCTGAAAATAAAAATAAAAAGCGTTCTAAACGCTCGAGATAATTTACTTTCGCACATTTGGTATATTTATAACAAATCAAAATAATGATCACATCATTAGGAAAGATGTCAAGCCCACTTTTGCAAACGTCTAAGGCTGCCATCGGTTGATCCAACTTGATATAAACCCTGATCAGCCTGACATAAGTTTCAATGTGTTTGCAATCTTTCAAAGCCGAACGAAATTGTTGCTCAGATTCTCGGACAAGTCCCAGGGTGTAGTAACATTTCCCCAGCTGTACCTTCCACCACCAGTCCTTACTTTGAGTTCCCTGAATTGCTTGCACCGCTAAATCTAATGCCTTAAACATATATTTTACACAAATTAATTATACAAAAAAAATGAATTTTAAAAAGAAGAATAACTGTAATTACAAAACGAGCATCGTGTTCATGATAATAGATGTACTCAAAGAGTGGTTTTGCGATTGCAGGTTTGTTGGCGTATTTGGATATGTTAAGTCTAGAGAGTTGAATGAAAGGACCATCTGGTTGGGTGATCATGGAGGCCGTTCCGAGTCTACAAAAAGAGAGAGCTGTTATGAAAAGTTGACGATTATGCGGACGCGTGAAACAAATAAGAATTCGTCAGGAGCACCTTGCGCTTCTGCCTGAGCTGGAGGTGATCGGCCTGGCAGTCATTGCTGTCCTGGGCGTTTTCAGTGTCTGCTCTATGCTCTGTGCCATCGCCGACTGGGTCGCAGGTCGCACAACCCCGCTCACTGGTCTACCTAGGAGATCAATCCAAGTTCAATCGAAGCCAGCGAGTGCCCGAGAAACACAATTTTTATACAATACAATACTGTCAAAGTGGTAGCAACGATTAAATCCAGATTTTTTGTTATAATTTTAATATTACTATCAATTGATTCAAATACCACCAAATTAATTTCAAAAAAGACAATTGAACATTTGAATAAAAGTTAGTTTTGACGTTTATTGTGTGTATGTTGAGAAAAACAATTGTATAGTCAAACCAGTTTGGGTTCTTGGCCTGAAACTTTGTCCTGCAACGGCTGTGCCAGGATTTTTGAGCGAGATTCCTGGTTTTGGAACGGAAGCAATAGTATGAGTGTCCAATAAACTATCTGCTATTCCTTCCTCCTCTCCCTCAATATCATCCACGTAGACTTCCATTGTTAGGGCTTGCATTTTCAGGACCCAGACTGTCTGTTGAATTTGTTTCAGTAAAAAAAAGAAATCAATGAAAGCATGTGTGTTAAAAGTTTCATTTCAGTTACATTTTGAATTAACAAGATTAAGATTACTTCGTTGAAATATTATATTTTAATATATAAATTTTGTATCTGACAAATACATAAACTATTTTAAGTGATTTGTCAAACCTGATCGAGGGGGTTTTTCCTTAACAATTCTGTACATAAGTGTGCACATTCCATGTATTTTCGTTGTTTGAAGAAACAAAATGCAGTGAATAATTCCATGTTTGCATGCATTCTTGTACTATGCAACTATGAAATAAACTCTTACTGTTTGTCTATGTGTTGCTATAGAAACGATAGTCACCCTTCTCATTTGGCGGTATTTTTTTTTTTTTTTTTTTCAAAACAATGGGAACGGGTGAATGTCAATAATCAAGACATCGTAATAAATATTTTTATTCAATGATTTATTTTAACAATAATTCTTTGCCTTTTCCTCTGCTTCAACGATTTCTTCGTCTGTGACAGTCGGTTCCAAGCCAAAAACGCGTTCCTGCTCTTGAATTGACTTCAGCAACTCCAACTTTTGTTTGTAAAACACCTTTTTCTCACCTTCGAGCTCGTTCTTGTAAACGTTCAATTTGTCTTGAATTATCTTCTGACACAACTCATCTGTCAGCTTACGGATAGTGCCTTTTTTCGAGATTTGTTCATGAACATCTCTGCAACAAAACAAAGATTCATAGTCAATAATTAAGTAATATTTATTTAAATGTATAATTTTTAAATGTTTGTCTTCAACTGTTAAAAATTGTTGAAAACTCACTCGAGTGGTAATCTATAAAACAAATTCAGTTTTTCCAAAAGCCATTCATAGAGTCTGTAATCAATCTTTCGAATATTTTTCAAAAATTTGTTTCGCCTCTCGATCAATTCCTTTAGGTGCTTCTTTACTATACCATTTCTTCGGTGTTTCTTCATGAATTCTTGCAAAAGATTGATCTTCAATGTAGCAATGGCAACTGCGATAAATAAACCCAACAAATTATAACAATTAAAAATGAAAATATTATATAACAAAATAACTATCATTAGATTGATAAATTACTTTTAACTTCCGGCGATTCTGTGTCATACTTGTGTCTCTGAAATTTTTTCGTAACTTTGTCCACCATGACATTGGTAGTTTCTCTTCTCGGATGAAATTGAACGCTGAACATCCTTTTCACAAGTTCGTCTGCACTGCGAAAATAAACAAAACTGTCAATATCAAAACATTTCTCATAACATAAATCAACAATTAAAATTCTTAACCAAATTATTTTTCAAATCCTTACTCTTCGAGTTCCTTGGAATTGTTGCAGTGACGAATAAATTCATTCGGAGCAACATCAACCCCGAATCCCAAATCTCCGGATTTCTGCGGAGTGTAGCAAGGTGTTTTAAACGGTCGCTCATATTCGACAGGATAATTTTCCGGGATCAGTGGTTTATAAATGATCTTCCCTTTGTTCCTCGCTGGCGGAGCGACGAAACTAATTTTCAAAAGTCCATTGACGTTTCTTTTTAAGATATTCATCTTTTCTTAACAACTAAAAAGAATATTTACAATTTTTTGACGTCGAGATCAGTAACAAAAAGTGAGGTTAGAACAACACCAACAGCGGTGCCCCCGCGTGGCCAAATTTTGCATCACAAGGATTTATGAAAATTATGAACTTTCATTGAAGCAATACAGAAAAAAATTGTTAAGTTTTTTATATAAAATTTTGCATAAAATAAAAATTGTGCATAGATAAATTGTCGTGTAATTTTAATGTTCCTATTTTTCATGCTTTATAAATTTTATTCACTATATATTATCATTCAGTCTTTTGTTTACTAAATTATTGCAGTTTTGTTGAAGAGACAGAAACAATTGAATTCTGTAGCAGTTTCTCCCTCTAAGACTTTTAGTTTCACACAACCAAAAACACTTGGACCGCGTCTTCTTAAAAGTGAATTCTCTGTTTGTTAACAACTTCATCGACAGTGCATCGAGACGACTTTTGAACAAACGTTTGTGCATAGTGAAAACGCCTATTAAAAAAATGGACAAGCTGAATCATGAATGCCTGGAGCATATTTTTGGATTTTTCAACGGTCCTAAAGAGTGGTTGATTCTGTCGAAAGTGTGCAACAAATGGCAGGACGTGATCTCAAGATTTTGGAGAAGGATCGATCGAATATCGATCGATGACATTTATCACGAGTACAATCCTCGAGGACCGTATTTGTCAACAAAAATGGTGACAGCCATTCTGGTATTTGCGGCCCAGCATGTCCGCGAGATCACCATAACAAAACACAAGAAAATAAACAACATCAAGTTGGGCAATCAGACGTACAACTTGAGTGGCCTGAACATGAATGCCTTTCTGGAATCATTCGCAAAGTACTCCTACGGTCAACTCTTGAAAGCTGCTGTCTTGCCAGACGATCAGGAATTTTTGGAGTTCCTCATGAACTCGAACGAGAATTTGAGAGAACTCAATTTGAGACTGACCAAAGACAGCTTCGCCCAGATGAAATATTGGCCAAAATATTGTGTGAATCTTCGTAAAAAAGTAAAGTTTAATTTTATTGCAAAACAATTTTTGAAACAATGATAAGATGGAAAATGATATGACATTTCTTGTTTTAGATCTTTGAGCCATTCCCGAAGCTGGAAAGATTGACCGTGACTTTCGCCGAGACGTCCGCAATAATCAGGGGAAATTTGAACATGGTCGATGAAATAATGTCATCACTTTCTGAACGTTCAACGCCAAAAGAATTGCAAGTTGAAATTCCCTATGGATCTTTTTTAGATGGAGAGGTGGTGTCGTTTATGAATCGATATTGCTCCAAAAAGATAAGATTACCAAATGGTTCGTACAAATTTATTTAAATATTAAATACATTAAATATTTAAATATTAAATACCTTATATATTTAAATATTTTAAATATAATTGTGAAGTGAAAATTAATTTAAATCTTTGTTACATTTATTTCAGATTTCTCTTTCAGATCGCATATTGTGGGAAACTTGATCATTACGTTGTCAAACTCCTCGCAGAGATTTTTCGACATAACAGTTGTTACTGTACAATTCAAGCACGTGCGTCTCTTTGAAGAATCACACAGCAATGGGAATTGGACACTTTTCAATGAAGTAATTCCTTCATTGCAAGAGTTGAAACTTCTTGTTGATTCAACGTGGCAGACTAGATGGCGGATTGGAGAAAAAACAGATTTAAGATGTTTCCTTCTGTATGCAGTGAACTTGGCAATTTTACATAATAGAACGGTTGTCATTAACGAATCTATGCAGATTGTAAAAAACGATACAGATCAACATGTAAATACTCAGCCTCTTTACATCACAATATCTCCCACAGAAGAAAGAACTGAAGAGGTCCGAAATTTCCTTGAGCAGAAATTTGCAGACTGTATAATCACTGCAAAACTGTAGAAAACTCATTTCCATTTTTATAAATTCACTGCTCAAAAAGTCATGAGTTCGAATTAGACATGAATGATGCATGATCAAGATTTTTTTGTTCCATATTACAAAATAGCTGAAAATAAAACAATTTTCACAATATGTTGAACGTTAGTTTAAATTTTATATAAGAGATATGTTAAACTTTAGTTTAAATTTTATATAAGATAGTAAATGTAATTTGTTTTATTTATTAAATAATCAAAACATGATATTTTGATGACCTCGTTGATGATGGTATTATTTCAAAATTCCAGAATCTCGATTATTCACTGTTTTATTAGTTCTAACAAAATGTAATAACAAAATTTGAATAAAACTGAAATCATAGTTGTATGAAACAATCATTTTTCACCTTATGCTTATTGTTCATGCTCGTAATTTATATTTCCCCTCGTTTTCAAATCCCTCGATAGCAACGCCCCGCTTGGCTAAGTTTATCAACACAATGATATATGAAAATAATGAACTCGACAATCCCTGATTTTTATAATGAAAAAAAAAACAAACTTTTACAATTTTTATTAATTAAACGTTGCATGAAATTAAAAATAATGATAACAACAAACTAAATTTTAAACTACAGCACCATGTGGAGTGGTTATAATTATCGCCTAGTTGCTCTGGTGGTTGCTATCTTCGCTATCTTGACTGCTGTATTCAAAAACACAATCGCTTATAGACATGTCACTGTCCCATGAGACCAGCTCGGATTCCTTCTCCTGTTTTTCCATCATCTCTTTGTACTGTTTGTACGTTATTTTCGGCGGCAAACACTTTTGCAAAAATTCCAGGGGCTTATCCGTCTGTACCAACCTGGACAGTTGTCTGTAATCAACTTTTTGGTTCCTGTCCACCTCAATTTTCTCCCCCAAATATTGAAGGAACAATTCCTAGAATTGCATTGAACGTTAGTCAATAAAAAAATAGAATAAACATGTAAAAAAAAACCAAACAAAATAATGAAAAAGAAAATAAAGGAATACAATTATAAATACCGTTGCTTTTGAAACTAAATAAATGCCATCTTTGCTGATATTCTGTACTTGTCCAGGTGAAATTTTCATAATTGCTCGTACTCTGGCAAGGGGCAGTTGCGTTATTCTCCGTCGTTGCAAATTTTGTCTCGGTTTTTTGACTTTCAAATCTACAACGGAATTGTCGACATTCTTCGTCGTTTCGTTTGTTTTTTCTAACTCTGTTATGTCAGACATGATATCAACAACAAATTTCTATCATCAAGTCTGTAACAATCCTGTAACACGATTTAGATTTAATTTTAATGTTTCGAGTAACTATAATTCAAAGTTCAATGAAAAAAAGAATTTATAAAAATGGTTTTCACTTTATGTGAAACAATTTTACGTATATTTTATTTTGTATTTCCAAGAATTACTTTTGATGTCTTATTTTGATAGGTATAGAAAAGTGAGACTTACTATGAAACATGAAACTGCTGTGGCACCTCTTTAAATATCAAAGCACATCACAAGACTAGAGAGCTCATGTCAGAAAACAATTTGAAATCGCGATTACACTTATGTTTTCGTAAAGGCCAATCTATAGAGCTCTGCTAATAGACGCGCACAGCAACGAGCGTTTTCCCCCCAGTCGGTATTCCAAATGATATTTCAAACAAACGTTTGAACCTTTTTCGGTTAAATTTTTCAGTATTATTAAAAATCGTCATTATATTATTGAAATCGTTAAATATCTAACTATGAAAACTGAAATTAAAAAGGCGTACATATTTCTTCAAAAATTGCAGTCACAGAAAACAAGACAACGAAATATTTAAAATTAGTTGTTTAATCTCATACAGCATTTAACTTATTGCAATTTACACGCCGTGATGTTGAACAATTGTAGAAAAAAAGGGGAAAGAAACGTTGACATCTAATTAGAAAAAGAGACTCCGAAAGCGGCGTGCAACTCCTTGCCGGTCGTAAAGAATGTTGAATTTGTTAACAAACTGGTTAGTATCGTTGCAGCCTTTTGTTATGATCCCAAGGTACGTCATGAGTCCGAAATCGTTTGCTTGCTGAAAACGAAAGTTGAATTTTAACTTGTTAACTAAACTGGTTCAATCATCAACTTTACAGAAACATATAAATGAAATTTTGCCAATTCGCAAATTCCAGTCATCACTCACGTTATAAAAGTCGGCTTTGAACTTGGGACTATTGAGCACAGGCAACCGGTGACTTAACGAGCAAGCAGCTCTCATAACTTCGTGATTTCCTTTTAATTCGCCTTTTTGCACAGCTTCGACGTACCTTAACACTAGTTTTACTCTTGAGTGTAACATTTTAATAGCACTGTGTTGTGCCACTAAATGTTCCGCAACTGTAATTAAAAATACACATTCATTATTTACATCAAACCTTGAATTAATTAATATTTTTAATACATTTATTGTGAATATTTTTTTAATGGAAAGAAAAATAAGAAAAATAGGTTAAAAATAAGTAATCATTTTATCCAAAATTTTACCCAGAGAGCTTTCTCCTTGATCATTGGTACACATTCTTGCAACATGATCAACTCCAATTCTTTCTGCTTCTTCAGTTGCTAAAGTATAAGTTAATGGGACAAACAGCATGGTAGCTTCGCCATTGACAAGATCAATCACGGATTCGTACATGGAAACAGGAAGTTGCTGAAAAAAATATGAAATGAAACAATATGACAATATGAAACATGGATACAATTAAAATGACAACTATATGTTAAACAATATTACAATAATGAAAATTTTACAAATGTATTATACAAAAATTGCAAACAATTTGGTTTCAAGTATAGAGAAATCACGGATAATTTTTCTATTCTCACATCAGTATTTTTCGGACGAGGGTCAAGTTTTAACAGAACAGGACTCTCGTTGATCTCGCAGATCTGCTTATGAACTCTGATGTCTCTGTCGTTGGGAATATCGCCAGTTGTGTACCAGCCAAGAAAGTCCATGTCGCTGAACACTTGCTTGAACTGCTGCTCCTTCGTGTTATAATAATCCTTGTCGATGATCACAAAGTCACTCAGACAGGTGAACAGCAGCTCAAACGAGTTCATTATTTCTATGTTTCGACCTTTTTGTTTTCCAATCAGCGCCCCATAAACTGTAACAATTTCAATCCTTCAATCAATTCAAAATTGAAATATAAATAATATAAATAATATAAATAAAAAATACAAAAATAACAAAAAAATAACAAAAATAAATATCAACAAGTAAAGGAACAAAATTGTTTGCCTAGTTGGTCGGATCCTTCCTGAGCTCTGAGGCGAGTCCAGTGCTCGCTCACGTTCATGATAACAAGCGGATGTAAACTAATCGAAACCGAGCCGACAGTGCCGGAGGATGCCATCACTCGCACAAGCCTGGGATCCCTCTCGGCAGCCCCCATGTGCGAAACCTCCATCGAGGCATCCTCACCCCCGTGGTTCTCCTCGACGTCCACGTCCATCTGCTTCGCCTCGCTCGCCGCGCTGCTGCTGCTCTCCATCACAACTGTTAAATGTTCACTGTCAACAACAGTCAATTGATAACTGTTTTCCTTTGTTTTAAATAACAATCCCAACTATCTTTCGCACACTGTTTTGCCTGTTTTCTGTGTTATGATGACGGCCATGACTGAAAAGCCGTACCTTGCGAATTACGACTGCGCGCTCGAGTTCTGCGCACGCCGGGTCAATTTGAAATCACAATTCAAACACTTTTGTAACGCAAGCACTTTCAAACGATAATTTACAGCGGAATCGTATAAATTAATTGACATGTACTTTTACTATTCACGTTCTGTTTTTCTTTATAGTTTTTTTTTCTGTTAATTGCGTATCTTTATGTGTATTTTTGTATGTTTAATGACACATTTATGGTTTATCTTTGACATTCACTGTATTATCAGCTTTTTTGTATTTAATTGATGCAATATCCCGTTAAAGATAAAAAAATTTTGATTCGTTTTTCTTATGTAAAAATAATTAAAGCCGCACTATCTCAAATATTTTTCACCGTTTGTTAACAAGTTTATTCACTGTTAATGAATTTTAGTAGAACAATTAAAGTAAACTTTTGTCTATTGTTTTGTAACTGGAAAATTTTAAGTGTTCAAACAAATTGTTCGAAATTTAAATTACTCCAATTTTAAGAGATGATCTTTTCAAATATGTCGAACTTCTATTGTAAACATTCTAAATAATAGGCAAATCCGAATTTCATTGTTCGGGGATTACCGGCGTATCGGTGCTCGAGTGTCGACTTAAGTCACCGAGTCGCCAGGTCAATTTTCGGACCCGTCCGGTGCATGGGCAGGTATGACGATAACACTTCCCAGATAATGATGATCTGATTGGCTAATTGAATTTCCATTTAACAAATGAAATTAAAAATAGAAAAAGTAGGGGGAAAAAGGCAATTATGAAAAACATTCGTCCGTCGGACGAAAGGTCAGCTAAGGTTCATTCTAGTTCGAAACGCGTTCTACTCCGGTGATCCCTCGACCTTCCTCACCTTTGCACCTCCAAATCCACATACTTGAGTTCAACATTTTATACACATCCTTGTAAATTCATATCCATTTTTTATAAAAATTTAGGTGTTTTTTATACCTTTGGACTTTTTTACCTTCACCATTTTTCTCTATTTCATATCTTTTTCCTTACATCCCAAAACATTCACTTTTTCGTGGAAACCCGTGAAATCAAAATCTATCTTGTGCGATTTTTTTAAATCTTTTTTTTTTCACACCGTCAGTGCATCGTGATTTTTATATAACGTTTGTGTGAACCGATAAAGTAATGGATAAGTTAAACCTCGATTGCCTGGAGCACATTTTTGGATTCTGTGGCCCAAAAGAGTGGATGGTACTATCGAAAGTATGCACCAAATGGGAAGACGTTTTAGTCACAAGATTTTGGAGAAGAATCAATCGGATAGAAATCAATGACTTTTACGACACTGAAAAACCACCATTTCCAGTCTTGTCAATAGAAATGGTAAAAGACATTTTGGAATACTCTGCCCAACATGTCCGCGAGATCGACATAACAAGACGCAAAAAGATGAAAAAAATTAAGTTCATGAACCAAACTTTCCGCTTGGATGACCTGAACAGAGATGTCATTTTGGATTCATTTTCAAAGTACTCAAACGGCCAAATATTAAAAGCTAACGTCTTGGCCGATGATCAGAAATTTCTGGACCTACTGATGAAGTCGAACAGGAACCTAAAGCAGCTTATATTGACGCTGGACAGAAACTGCTTTAAGAATATTGAACTGGATAATAATTGGATAATTGAATTGGACCATAAAAACTATTGTGCAAATCTTTGTAGACGGGTAAGGTTTAATTTTTGATTGCAAAACACATTTTTACACTGAAAAAAATAATGTGACATTTTGTTTTTTTTTTTTTTTTTAGATCTTGGAATCATTTCCGAAGCTGGAAAAATTTACCATATCGTTCGGATCAGTCGTCAGTGATGAAAACTACGTCATGATTAATGAATTAATGTCATTAATTTCTGAATTTAAAAATCGTACCATGTCGTTACCAAATGCATTCCCAGTGTTGTTCTCACAGGAAGTTCACTTAACTAAACCCCCGCCCCGTCACTCGTTTAAATTGTACCAAAGTTTGACGGTTCATTTCCCTGTTTCAAATTTCAATAAGACGACACGTCCATTGGAACATTACTCAACGCAAAAAGGACTATCTTTCTACTCTGAACCAATTAAAAAACGCAAAACTTCTCATGAGAATAATATATAAAGGTGGTGCTTTATGTTGACCAGTATATTACACAACATAAACTTACTTCTTTCTGAGTTGAGTAAGATATTTTTTCCTACGAGAAAATCAGCTTTTTTCATATGGATGGATGATATCAGTAACTATACGATACGGTGATATGCGATGATATAATGTTGTTAAGATATCTATTTTTGTATGCTGTAAAATTAGCAATTTGTTACAGAAAGAAAAGTTTTTGTCATCAACGAATCTATATTAAGATTGTAAAAAACGTTGATGGAAATCAAATTGTAAATATGTTCAGACTCTTCCAGAATTTCTGTTTTATTTCTTTTTTTTTGTAAGTCCAATGCTAGAAAATTAAGAGCTTGAATGAGATATGTATGATAAATATTATTACGAAACTTGTTTGATTGTTTGCTTTTGTAGATTCTATGCGAGAAATTGCTTGGAAAACTGTAATTTTAATAAATGTTTAATGAGAACTTTACTTAATTAGAGTTAATTACAGAGAACTACTTAATTAGAGTAGCTTCGCTGAAAATTGTAAAAACAAAAATTTGAATAAAAATGGTTGTATGCATGAAAATAAAATTGGTTCATTCTCCTGATTTATTTTCATTTTTTTCAATTTTGTTCGAAAAGACATTTTTTCAACTGTCATCCAACTGCTGTTTTTGTTAATTATAGTGAATTGCATGAATTTAGGCATGCATGATGCATGATGGTTTAGTGATTTTAGTGATGCAATATTCTGTCAAAGATAAAAAAAACATTTTCAATTCTCTTTTTTTTTGTAATGTAAAAATTAACACAGCCATATTATCGCCACTATTTTTTCACCCGTTGTTAACATCAACTTTATGTATTCACTCTTTCTTCTGGAAATCCGAGAGCACAATCAAAATCTATTCTTTTCCTTTTTTTTAATCTACTAAAGCGACATCTGGTATAAAGAAAATAGACTAAAGTAATCTTCAAGCAGAATTCTATTTCTCACCGAAATGTTGTGTTTTTATTTACAACTTCATTCGCTGTTCAGTGTCCAGCCGCAACTATAACCCAGAAAAAAAAATCTGTCAATGGAAATCCATCAAAAACAAAACAGCACTTGTTTTGACTAGACTTTTTTTTGCACCATCTGCATCACGTGCATTGTGACGATTTTCATAAAACAGTTTGTGAAGCGACAAAAAAATGGAAAAGTTGAACCATGAATGCCTCGAGCACATTTTTGGGTACCTCAACTGCGGTCCCAAAGAATGGCTGGCACTATCAGAAGTGTGCCTTAAATGGAGGGACGTAATCACACGATTTTGGAGAAGAATTGATCAAGTAGAAATCGGTGACAGTTATCTCGAGTACAATTCACAACGCCAGTTCTTGTCAACACGTAGGGTAATAGCCATATTGGAATTTGCATCCCAACATGTTCGCGAGATCGACATAACAAAACGCGACAAAATAAACAACATCAAGTTGGCCAATAGAAGATATAACTTGAATGGACTGAACAGGGATGCCGTTGTGGAATCATTTATGAAAAACTCCTCTAGTCAAATCCTGAAAGCAAATGTCTTGGCAGATGACCAGAAATTCTTGGACTATCTCATACATTCAAACGGGATGAACTTGAAAGAACTCGAATTAACCCTGGACGAAACGTGCTTCGAGATAATTGAGCCTCGCGAGTATAATCTTCGCAGTAAAGTTAAGAAGGTGACCAAAGAAAACAAGGAAGAAGTCGTTGACGAGGTGAACGAAGAAAGCAAAGAAGAAGTCAAAGTAACTTCAGCAACAGAAAGGTTGGACCATAAAAACTTCTGCGCAAAGCTTTCAGGACAGGTGATGGTTTAATTTGATCGCAAAACACTTTTTAAAATTGATTCAAATAATTTGACATTTTTTTTAGATCTTGGAATCATTCCCAAAGCTCGAAAGATTGACCGTGACGTTAACATCAGTCAACCAAAAACAATTGGACATAGTTGATGAATTATTGTCATTACTTTCTAAACGTGAAAGTTGTAAAGCAAGACTTGAAGAAGTGTATGTTCACATCTGTGGAAAAGGTATAAGTGATGTGCTATCGATTTTGTGCCGACATTGCTTCGAAGAAATGCTGCAACCAGAAGGTCTGTAAAATTCTTATTCAATTTTTCTTTAATAACAACTTTTAAAAACATGAGAACAAAAATTCAAGTGAATCTTAATACATTTGTTTCAGCCGTGATAAGATCGCTTAGACTTATAGACACTTCATGGAACTTGGATGTAACCCTATCATTACCAAAGGCATCCCCTGAATCGCGCACACGGAAAATTTTCAAAATAATATCAGTGACTATAAGTAACTCATTCACCCGTTGTTATCAGAGGAACAGAAATGAAATGTATTTGGATACATTCTGCAAATTGCTCAATAGAATAATACCTTCATTGCAAGAGTTGAACTTGTCTGCTGCTGTCAAACAGCAAGCAGTTCGGCTGTCAGGTCACAGACAGCCGTCTGATATGGCATTGATAAAACAACTACTTTTGTATGCGATAAAACTAGCAATGCCTCACAGAAGAAAGGTTGTCATTAACAAATCTATTGAGGTTATAAGAAACGACACGGATGGAGATCAAGTTGTAAATGTTCAGACTCTTTTTATCACAATAACTTTAAACGAGCAACTCGAAAAATTCCTTGAGCATCAACTTCCAGGCTGTAAGGTCACTGTAAAATCTTAGGAGTGTTTATTCCGGAGTTTCTGTTTCGTTTCTTCTTTTTTTATTATAAATCCAGCGCTTAAAAGTTACGCGAGCTTAAATGAGATGGTTGTGATAAATATTATTACGAAATTGGTTTGTTTTTTTAGATTCAATGCTAGAAAAACCACGAGCTTTTAAATTAGATTAGAGATGGATAAGTACACGATCAAAAAATTATAAAATTTCTTAAAAAACTGTAATGTCGAAATATGTTTAATAAGACCGTTAATTTATATTTTGAGTCAGCTAATGAATGTACTTATATAACTGGAGTTGTTTGTTCATGCTCATCTATTATTCAAAAATGTTAATATGAAAAATTGCCGCAAAATTCGCTGAAAAACACATAAATTGTAAACACAAAAAATTGAATAAAAAATTATTGTGTGCATTAAAAGAAATTCGTTTTTCATATTTCTGATATATTTGCAGATTTTATTATTTTAATTTTTCGAAGAGACACTTTTTTTACTTTCGTCCAGCGGTTATTTTTAATTTTTCTAGTGCAATTTAAATTTCCCCCTCGTTCCAACGTTTGTCGTGCGCGCGTAGTTTGGCACAAGCGCGAATCCGCCAATGATAATCACAAATTGCAATCACGTAAACCGATGTGATAACCTCGCAACGCGCCAGTCACTCCGTAACCTCAAATACAAATTGTCATCAGTGCGCGAATGACTCGATGAAAATGGAGAATTGCGACGCATCATAGATATACATATTTATGAATCGTAACGGATAGGTCGAGTAGTACTTGGCCCGCGATTCAGAAGCAAAAATGTGCAGCAGAGGAAGACTGTCAGCATCCGCGGTGATGGAGATTCTCACAGATATGCTGGAGGATAATGACATCATGTCTTCTAACGAAAGCCTCGATGTCATTTATCAAAAGGAAATCGCCGAGAACAAATGTCTCCCCTATGCGAACCAGCTGGACGCAGAATCATCGCAGATCCTTGCTCAAATCAAGGCCAACCTGGCCAAAGCAGTCATGCTCAGGGAACTTCAACCTGGTTGTATGTTTTGGACGCTTCGTCTCAACAGGTTTACAATTAACATTTCTTCAATATTTCAAAACAAATGCAACCTAATTTTGAACAGAATAAATAATTTGTGTATTTGTGTATAATAGGTACATCGATCTCTACGGGATGAAATTCAGCAAAGAGGATCATGTCCTGTTTATAAAACTGATGTACGAACTAGTGACAATACCAGATCTAGAAATCTATATGTTGCATGAATTCTCGGTCATGTTGTCTTTGTTGCTCAGGTAAGGTGGTTCATCAGATTCAATTTTCATTATTTATTAGAAAACTATATCGTTTTTAATTGTGTTTTTCTTTTTAGAAAAAAGTCTTTGATATCGCGCGAAGATCTGGAGCTGCCATGGAGACCCTTGTTCGATACAATCGAAAAAATTTCATCTTGCAAAAAAGTTAACGTCACAATTTATCAGGGATATTACGTGGACAGCACACTCACAACTGTGGTGTCGCAAATCAAAAGTTACTTTCCGGTTGGTTGATCCAAATATTTATATCAAAATGAGACGCTCAAATTTGTACTACAAAATGGTAATTTTTAAAATCCATTTTTCTATTTTAGTTGAGTGCTACGCGTGAAATTCTGGACGAATTGAAACCGAAGCTGTTCCCGTTTGAGTTGGGGAAGATGAACCTGAGCATCCAGATGCTGTACTGGTTTTTACCGGTGGATCTGCCGCCCGAGCACCACGCGATGGGGTACCAACTTTGGTTCAACGATTGCATGCATATCTGGGAGGTTTGCCATAACAATCCCTCGTGGGAAAGCGACATGATGTGGCTGATGGCTAAACTGGCTTTCAACAATATTGGATACATCAATTGGGAACAACATGTTCCTCTGATGTTCACTAGGTTCATGGCTTGTTTCAAACTGCCAGTAGCTTATAAAAACCAAAGTAACAACTGTTATAGCAAAATCTCCCCTGCTTCAATGGCTCAATGGATTGTTGCTACCATGGTAATTGTACTTCTTTTTTAAACATCTTTCTTTTAATTTCATTTTTAGACAACCAACTTGTCCATAATTTGTTCAAGTTTCTATTATTATTTTGATTTCAGGGCAAAGACAGCAGCGTTCTTGAATATTTTAAAAACTTCGCCACAGCGATCGAGACGTACGTTCATCCAGCCAACTTTGGCCACTGGTTCTTGAAACTCAAAATGTTTCTCTCCAAGTTGAGCTATTACTTGATCATACGGCTGAACAAGTGAGCGAGCGATTTTCCTGTTTCTTTCTTTATCTGTTTATTCTGGCATTTCGATTACAAGATGGGATTCATCTTAGGTTTTGTGGTGCATCTTAAATCTTTGAATTTCAGGGAACGGTATCGTAAGACAACTTGGGAAACGCCAATTCCCGATTCCCACAAGTTGACCGACGAACAGGTCGACGAATTTGTGAGTTGTCTCCTGCCACTGGCTCTGATAGCGGTGTTTAACAAGACAGGAGACGAGGAAATTTGTTTTATCATACAACGTTTGGCGTCCATCAGACCCAACTTGGTTATACCAGAAATCGTAGACCGCTTGAATTCAACTTTGGATTCGCTTACCGAGCCTCACAAGTTGGTTGCCTTAATGAGTTGCATGAGAGCTGTCGCGCAACCGATGGTTGAAGGGTCCAGGAACATTAACACAGGTTGAGCATCAAAAATAACAAAAATTGAAAACAAATTAGCCTGCTTAATTTTCTTTATTATTTTGATTAATAATCGGTATTTTTGGTCCGTCAGGTTACACATTTCCAAACGGTCCAACGCTGGTTTTGAACGTTCTATTCTCCTGTCTACCCGGAATTGACCCAAACGATGGCCGCAAATACTTCACAACTCTGCGACTTATTTCCACCTACGTCTCGCTGATGAGCATAGTTGACACATCAGGATCCCAAGCAGAACTAGACGACAACGAGCGTGAAATTTGCGAAACAACATCCCGGTTCGAGGACTTCATAGTTCAGTTCATGGATCGGATTTTCTCACTCATCGACTCGAGCACGTTGGACTTCGTTGGCCATACTGGCTCGAACAAAAGTCACATCGAGTCACTGTCTGAGAGCATGCTCGACAAAGTCTTGTTCTCCATCCTGATCCAGACGAGCGAACCCATCTTCAACACTGCTCTACACAAACTGCGCACTTTTGTTACCGAGAACATCTTCGAGACGAAGATCGCCGGTCAGTTGACCGCGATTGTTTGTCGGATCTTTGCCAAGATCAATGGCGAAAGCACTCTGAAAGCCCTCCTGCCGGTGCTTTCTGAGAGCATCACTGAGATCCTTGACGAGGGCGACGTCAACGTGGAGGAGAGCTTGGACGGTCGGCTGCCGTATGCGATGCTTTTGCTGTCAGAAATTATGGAAGCTCCTGGTTGCTACCTGCTGCCCTACATCGACACTCTGACAAACGTACTCGACAAGGTGTTGTACTTAAAATCCTGCGAGGCTGCGAAGATGGCCAATAAGTTGTTGATGAAACTGATGTATTCGCTGACGAACGTCCTGTTGTTGCACACAAGCACAACTTTTGGTTACGACTACAACGACTCGGAGTATCCGCATTTCCGCAACTGGGGACGAGGAACGGAAGTCAGTGCAATGAACGTGCAATGGTTCACACCTTCCGACAAAGAGATAGGCGTGGCGAAGAAACTTTTTGATAAATATTATCTCCCGGAGATTGAAAAGTTGAATCGCTATACTGAACGACCGGAATCTTTTACTAAGTAAGCGTACTGAAACTAAAGAAATTTCAAGTTGAGAGAAATGTTTATTAATTAACTATTTAATGACGGAGCTTATTTTTTACTTTTTACAATTCCAGGGAAGATTTACAGAAAAGTTTGTCCATCATCAACAGCGTCATCATAGGTTGCAAATCGATCTTGCCCATCTGGGATGAGGAACAGTTGGTATTGAAAAGATCGGTTGTTGAATCATCCCCCATGATCCTGAACTTGGGCGTGGAAGGTGAAATTATTATGCCTGATGGCAGCAATGTCCGAAAGCAACTGGTCGGGTTGATGTGCAAAGTACAACAAGTCATGTTCGACCATGCAGAAGATGACACCAAGAGTCTGAATCTTTTAATACAGGTAATGTTAAAATCCAAAAGTATATTCTTCTTTTCATTTTACATTTCAATTATTCTTATATTCTTGAATTTAATTCTCTGACGTTCTTTTTTCAGATCTGGAACCGTCTTTTATTGGGACCACTTCGACGACTAGACCAGTTGACAGCAAAGCGCAAAACATTCACAATGCTGAAGAAATATTTCGAGAACAAATTGTTGTCTAAGAAAAAATTGGTCGGTCCAGTCTTACTGGAGAGGATTCAACTGCAGCAGGAATTGCGGAAAGCTTATAGTTATCCGCCGTTGACCGAAACTCACAGTACCATTATCAAGGAACTGTTCAAACTGTCCATCAGCAGATATGCACACATTCGGAGTCATGCACAGATCGTGGTCGGCTATGCGGCCATGCATTTTGAACACTGCGCTGCCATTCTTCTGCCACTCTTTTTAGATATTTTTAACAAAAATCCGGACGAGAATCGAGCGGCTTATAAGGTATTTTCAAACGACAAAAATTTTTTATCTAAAAGAAAACTATACATTTAATTTCAAATAATGATTTTATTTTAATATTAGGGCGCATTATACTTAATCCACGGAGGATGCGGGGAAGCATTCAAACAAGACTGGTCTGCCTTGCGTCAGTTACTGCCTGCAATGGTGCTAGCCCAACCAACGGAGATCCTATCGATCATCAAACTAAAAGACAGCATAATGCAATCGATATGTAAGACGTATAAATTTACAATCATTCCGAAAGTGCCCGAGTCGTGTGTGACCGCAGCGGCCAAGCTTTGGGACACAAATCCACGACCATCGTTGTCAATGCCAACTGAAGATGAGGTTCAAGCAGGAGCGCGACAACTGGAGCAGCTTGGCCAAGAGAACCTTGCTCTCTACAACGGTCTGCTCGACGAACTGCTGAAGGCATTGCTCGAAAACAACTTGCACTGGCGACAGCGGTTGATCGCGATGAATCTCATCATGAGCTATGCTCATCCGGATCAGAAGTATCCACCAAAGATTATTCGATACTTTCTTGAATCTCTTATTCATGATTCTTTGGTGGAGAGGAAAATTGCCGTACAAGTCGTTATGTACATTATGAAACAGAACAAGAGGCCACATCCGAAGGTACATTCTAAAGACATCATTTTTAACAATATCAAGTTGTCATTTCATAATATTAATAATGAAATTCATCCTGTTGCAGATAGAGATAGATCCGACAAGTTTAGGAGCCATGGAGCCGGTAGAATCAACAAAGAGTCTGAACGGGATAAGGTCGGGAGTGCGAGCGGATAACCACTGGTTGCAATACAATTCCTCAACTCGGCCTTTGACTGCTGAGCAATGGGACGAGCCCAGATTCGTTCACACTAATCACGTTGGCTTCTACGACTGGCCGAAGAAGGTGAAAATTTACGCGCCCTCCGCGCAGCAACCGAACCTCGACCCGAAAACCCGCGTGCTCACCGAGCACGAGGCGGAGATCGATCGCTTTTTCAATAACTCGCAGAACATCGAAAAGTTGATGAAATATCTGAGCCTCGAGGAGAAAGCTGGCAAGGACAAGTTCGACAGCAAACGGATGCACCTTTTCCGGGGTCTCTTCCGGAACCACGGGATCGTTTATCTGAGCCACTTCATGCCCCACTTGGAGCGGCTGGTGGCAGACAAACAGGAGAGCGGTCAGCGCTGTGCGGCCGAGGTTTTGGCCGGGTTGATGCGCGGTTGCAAGCACTGGCCTTTCGACATGACCGTTCAACTTTGGCAGCAGATCCTGCCCCTGGTGAGGACGGCGCTATCAAATCTCGCGCCCGAGACGTTGCTGGACTGGAGCATCTGTTTTGTCATGGCTTTGCTGAAACGAGATCCGAACAGGATGCACTGGCTGCTCGAGTGCCTGATGGAACAGCAGGCCCAAGCCAAAAGCGAAGTCTCGTTCATCGAGTGCGGCAGGTTTTACATCGTGCAGAACGCCGTGGCGCAGCTAAACTGGCGCTGCTGCGAGCTCTGGCGCCGGCTCCTGGTGCAGGTGGAGGATCGCCTGCTAGCCAACCCGTTCCAGAATCTGCGCGACCGACTTGCATCGCTGCTCTTTACCATCTTCAATGTGGCTGTTAACTTCGATGACAATGAGAAGCTCAACTCAAACGGAGCCTATGAACTGCCGAATCCAAAGTATCTCGTGGACAAGGTCGCGCCTACGTTTCAACAGCTCGTCGATCATTTCGAGATGGACGGCCGGTCTGACGAGAAAGCACTGTCCTCCCAAATTGCTGGGGTGCACTTGACGAATAAAGAGAAAACTGCGAGGAATATAGATAACTTGAAAAGCCAGGAACCGTCGATTAGGCTGTTTAAAACCATCTGTGAATGGATCAAATATTGGTACTAATTTTGTAATATCCTTTTTGTTTTGATGAAATGATTTTTTTCATTATTTGTATAAAATTGTTATTGCAAAGTTACTGATTTCATGATTTGTTCGTCGTTTCAGCACTGTGCGATCGTTTGTCGGTCCTTCACCAGACTTCTATAAGCTCTACCCGGTGATATGTCAATTTGAGAATTTCGATGCAGACAATGAATTGGCAAAAGTGTGCTCGACAACTCTGGCTGTGCTTGCGCAGGCGGTCATGTTACCACGCGACATCCCAGTGGTACTGCATGCGGTGAAGAAAGTGTCCAAGTTTTCATCCTGGTCGACTCGGATGAACGTACTTCTGTTTTTGCAAACGTTTGTGTTTCACAACATGGGCTCCATCATGAGCATCAAGGAGCAGACCGACTTCGCAACGGAAATTGTGATAGAACTGCTGGAGGACGAACGACTCGAAGTTCGCGAGGAAGCTGCGACCGTCCTCGGTGGATTCCTGCATTGTTTCATCATTAGTGATCAGGACAAGTTATTGGTAACTGGTTACAGTTGAAGAAAATTACCTGTTGGGATTTTTTCTTTACTTTATTGATGGGAAATTGAATTTTGTTTCAGGCTGTGATGAGAAAGAAAGCCCGGACAAAGGTGCCGAAACGTAAACGGTCTTACACGGCTGCGAGCAGTACTTCTCAGAGTTGCATTGAACGAGACGAGGAAATCAATGCGATTCGTTTGCGACACGCGGGTGTTTTGGGATTATGCTCGTTTATCAGTGCACACCCTTATGACGTGCCGAAGTATGTTCCGACTATTTTTGAAAACTTGAGTGTGCACCTGAACGATCCGCAACCCATCCCGGTTAGTATCGAATTGAAAAGTTGTCTTTTTGAAATATTTTTTAATTAATAAAATTTAATAATTAAATTTGTTATATATCCTTTTCAAATTTATATTATTCAGTCTTTTTTAAAGAGTTAATATAATACTCATTGTATTTCTTGTTAATTTTTGTAGGCAACTATTAGGAAAACATTATTGAATTTCAAGAGAACGCATTATGACAATTGGTCGAGTCACGCTCAGCAATTCACTGAAGAGCAGCTCACCGTTTTAGCAGATCTGACTGTACCGCCGTCTCATTATACATAAGTAATTTAGTTATGTAAAAGTTTGGTAATGACAACAAAGAGAAATATAATTATTATAATATAATGTATTCATTAAACAGATTGATAATAAGTTAATTGATAATGAAAATTTTTTACAATTTTCAAACACGAGTTTACTCTGATTTTTCCTCACAAGCAATTTTTATATTTTTGTAATAAGTTTTTTTTAACTTTTGTTTAATAAAAAAATTTTTTTTTGGTAAATGCCCAATTAAAAAAATTAATCAAAATTGAACCTGTAATGGATAAGGTTGTAAACAGAACTACCGACGGAGCTTATGAATTTTACCATCGAAGTGTGGCGCTGCAATCGGCATGAATTTCGACGCCTGATGAACGCGGTCTACAATTTTTTTCACACGAGAATATCAACAACTCTACAAAAGAAAAAATTGTCCACGTGAATCTGGTGCGGCCTGGATGAAGATAAAAGAACTATATTAACGACATGTCTACTGCGTTGCTCCGTCAAAGTTTAGACTTGTTCGGCTACACATCTCAAGGTAAGAATACTGTTTTTTTATTACTCTTATGTAATCTAAATTGTTTTTCGATTTCTAATCAATACTCGTTTTGTAGTTAGTTTTTCCTTCAATGTAATTTTGTTTTTTAATATGCAATGAGAAATTGTTTGTTCAGTGAAAAATTTTTACTTTTTCAAAATGTCATCCAATAAAAATCTTTTTTAGAAAAAAGAAAAAAGCAGCGAAAAAAACGAAGCAAGGACTCTGAATTGGCGTCAACAAATTTGAATATTCTGAGCAAAACAATTGAACCGAGTAAGTATACAACTTTCATTACAATTGACCGTCAAATTTCTTCTTTTTTTGATTTCTCATATTTTTATTACAAGTTATGATTATAAGTTCAATAAAAATGTGCTTAAAATAAGACTCACGATAATAATATCAAACTATAATGCAGTGAGTGCAATGTTATCATAACTCAGATGAAAATTATCATGAAAAATAATGGATTAATATTGCCTCAGGGCATCATTTTACAATGCTTTAGTTGTTTCACTAAACTATGTTAGACTTTGATGTTTATATTTCGCTTTTTATTTGATAATAATTGCATTTATCTTACTCGTAAATCTATTTCAAATGCAAACCAATTTTTCTTTGTCATTATCTAAAGATAATTGAACATAAAAATGTTTTCACATATTATTTCAGTTTTTAATTGAAAATCTTTCTCTAAAATTCAACTGAACTGTCTGTTATTATTTAGTTGATATTTTATTATATTTATTAATTCTGTTCGTATTATTGATTTCAGAGTCCGCTTCCAAGCAAAAGAAACTGACCGTACACAAAGCAAAACAGAGTCTGCAAAACCAAACGGACCCCGTTCAAGAAAACATTGAAAAGTTGCTCCAACTTAGCAATACCAAAACAAGAAAAGAAGTGACCCATAAGGTAACTTTTAAATCCTTACAAATTAAAAAACCAAATCTCTGTTGAATCCATTTCGTGTGTAACAATTATTTTTTGATAAATTTCAGATAATCAGCGCTGTAACACAAAAACAACTTAGGACAAAGAAAGAAAAGCCTGTGAAGAAGGAGCAAACACCAGTGCTGACCGAGGAGGACATGAAACTGATCTTAGACAATTACGAGGGTTTATAAATTTAAGTATGGTATTAAAAAATGTTCGAAAGTGATTCGGCAAAGGGCAAACTAATTTTAATCGTAACTTTGGTGTTGTTTCTGTACTACACAATTTGGATATTCGGCGTTCCCTTTATCGAGAACGATTGGTTGAGAGATTTGCTCTTCTATCCACAAGAAGTGGCACTGATAGTTCCAACTGTAATTGGACTAACTGTTATAGGAGGATTAATCATGTTTACTGTTTATCATATGAGCCCGTACATTTTTAAGAGTGAAATGAAGAATAAAGTTGAATAGACATTGAACTGTGGTAATTTTATCTATAATAAAACAAAAACGTAATAGATAAGTGCAAAACGATGTGGACAAAAAACTGGCTCGTTGTTGGAGTCGGTGGAGCCACTTGTAGTGGGAAAACCTCGTTGGCGACTAAGTTGAAGGAAAATTTAAAGGATGCCGTAATATTTCATCAGGATAAATATTTTCATCCTGCGAATGACCCGAGACACATTCGCATACCGGAACTCAACCACAATAACTGGGACAATTTGGCAGCGGTTGACATGGAGAGACTGCATCAAGATATCCTAGAAACTCTGAAGACAAACGGAACCGATCGAAAATCAAGAAGGGCGCTGATCGTGGACGGGTTTTTGATTTTCAATTACAAGCCGATCGCTGATCTGTGCGAGATGAGGTACTTCATTCATCTCACATACGAAGCTTGTTTGGAACGCCGAGTTAAACGAGACTACGACCCGCCTGACGTTCCCGGGTACTTTGACAAAATAGTTTGGCCGGAGTACAAGAAAAGTTACGCTGAAATTGTAGGAAACCCGGAGCTGAAGAACACAATCAAGTACTTCGATGGGACGTTACCTCAGAATGAAATATTTCAGAAAGTATTTAGCGAAGTTAAAGAAAAACTCAAATCCTAGTCTTAATTGTCAGTCATTGGTTAATCTGCCGCGAAAGTTGTTTTATTCGATCATCACAGGAAAGTGTGGAAACCGAACCACGTAGACGCGGATTGAATAAAAACTTGTAACGTCAATAGGATAATCTATCAGTCAATAAACAACGCTCGCATTTTCCAAGACAATTATTTTTCAAAGCAACCCCCGCCCAAAACACGTAAAAATTGTTCATTGTGATTTGCATGAATCATCCGTACCAGAGACGCAATTTTTTCTTCTAATAGTTCTCGCAGTTATCAAAAATTGTAGCTATAAATAATACACATATTTCTTTTTCATTAATAATTGGAGAATACAATTTTTCCTTGCTCTTTAAAAAATTATAATTTGTTATTATAATTTGTGTAGTAAATTGTTCTTAGATTCATACTAATTAGTTATAGCTGGTTCAGGTGAGCATTTTTAGCTACGGTTTTTACATGAAATGAATGCATGAGAAAAGAATTGAATTTTTTTTCGGCAAATAATTTTAATAGCTCTTATGAATATCTTTGTGAGGGAAAAATAAATTCAAATGGAATTGAAAATTTTGTTAAATTTATAAGACGTTTAGATAAAAAAAAGTATTTCACTTGTTAACAAGGAAACATTTTATGCATCACTAAACAACTGGTACTGAGCTAGTTTTTTGAATTTACTTTATAATCGACCTTTACCATGTCTAATAATCAAAAAATGAGCAGTCAGTTATTTCATCTTCGACATTAATGCACAAGTTGATTTATGTGTGTTAGTAGTAAAACATTTTGTTTTCTGTATGAAGAATTTGAAAATGGAATTTTGCTTTGCATGTTAAACCTGTCTTTGAAGCCAAGTAGATTTCTGTTTAATCTGAAAAGAATTCCAATTTGATGCAACTGTTTTTTTAAATTGTGTTAGAATTTCAATTCAATTTACTCGACTCCACAAAAATTGATATGTTTCATTTGTAATATAGCCGAATTATTAAAATGACTTAATTATTATTTTAATATATACCAAATTATAAAAATATCAATACGTTCAAGTGCGTTATGAATTTTTGAGTTCTTAAAACATCTCTCAAAAATTATCATAAAATTATTTAGTACTTTTTTGAAAACATTTATTGAAAAAATGCACAATCAATGACGCAAGCGAGAACGATTGTTTGTGATTTCCATGTGCAAACGTGTCTACACCGCGAGACAATGTACTGTTTTTCATATGATATGACAACAAAAAGTTATTATAACATCATGAAATCAATAACCGTCTGGTTATTGGTAACACGTTTTTTTTTTTTCAATCGAGTTCACAGTTTTTGTTTGCTTGAGTTTATCCAAAAAAGCGGGGATATAAAAAATGAACGAATCGCGTAGGTGTACGGTACAAAATTCGAGTCAAAAAGCATCCGATCCGCACGCATGTGCTAGCACGGCGCCCCGTTGGCTAGAATTCGTTGAACGTCGCCACAGCTTCAGCTTATTTAAACCCTGATACCGCTAGCGCGCCGCCAGTTTGCGTTCGTCTTTTCGTCTTACAAGATTCAAAAAAATTGAAAGTCACGAATTTTTGAGAGAGACTGTGTCAAATAATAGTCATTCGTTGAACAGTCCAAGTAACAAGTGTCCCGGTCTGACCAAACAGGATCTTTACCACTGCGATTAGTAGTGCCCGCGATTCTGAAAGAAATTTGCAACACAGTGTCAATTTCAAAAGTAAGATAAACATTTTTACATCAACATGTTTTGTCTACTTGTTATATTAATTATTTATTTATAGTTTCCAATAAATTGAATCTTAAGTTGATGTATTGTTCGGAAAAGAAAGTTACAATCAAATTGACCTGTTGAATCGTCCAATACAAATCATCTTTATTTTTTATTATTCAATCTAAATGTTAATTTTAAATTATTGGATTTAATTTATATTATAATTCATACTACTTTTTATACTACAATTATTATAACTGAAATATTGATTATTTTCATAAATTTGTATTGTTTATGAATTTTCTCTTAACATCAGTTAAATTTATTAGACATTATTTTAGAATTTAACAATTTCTTTTGAATAATACAAAACTGAACTGATTTTTTCATATTTTTGGAATTTCTTTTGAATGCCTATTAGAATAATCTTATTTTTTGATCTACCAATACTACATTTTTTACTTTTCCAACCCCAAGTGAAAAGATGATTAATTTTTTAGTTCACATCTGTTTGTTTTTTCTATGAAACTGGTTCATCTGATCTTAGATTCACAAGTCATAATATCTCTTCAGCAGTTTGTTTTATTTTTACCAAAAAAATGATAAGATAAAATATTTTTCAAAAAAGAGTAATGAAAAAAAGTAAAAAAAAAAAGAGGAAGTAATATAATATTCCATTGGAAATGAAAATGAAAAAATTCTTCAAAAAAAAAAAAAAAAAAAAAAAAACAGTTTCAGTATTGTAAAGCAAGTTAAGTCGAAAATATACTCAAGTCTCGTTACGCTAAACGCAAATCTATAAATTTAGTTGAAAATAGGACGATTCTGGTATTATACCTACGGAACACAAGTCTACGTGTATTGATATTAGGTACAATAGTGAGATATCGAAAAAAGTATTCCTTTAGTAATAACATTTTACGATAGTAATCTATTTACACGCGGCGAATAAAGGAGAATAATTTATTGCGATATGAATGTAATTTTCATACCAAGAGATTTTTACTCCTGTTTTATAATTATGATTTACATTTTTATTGAATGAACGGAGTTATTTTTTTAAAAATTCATGTTTTTCATGGATGTAAAATTAATATAATTAGTATCGATAATGAATGAGGTCCCTGCAAACAAATGCTAAACTTCTCTTAATGGTTTAACATTTAAAGAAAATAGCAATTGCACACGTTAAGTGAATATGTTACATACTTTTGTACAAGTAAAAAAACAAAGTTATAATTTGCAAATGAACAATTCTAAAAAACATGTGCGAATCAAACAAATGTGAATTTCTCCAAAGTACTAAATTATAACTATATTTTAAGTGAAAACGCAAATTTGAATTGCTTTATGCGTTTGTAAATTAGGTAACAAACTTCATATACAATTCATCCTCGAGATTTGTTTGCCACTTTACATCTTAAAGCCTCTGTCTTTGGTACTAGATACACGTAATAATTCCTTGTAATCTACAAACGTTTGTTGTGTTACATATGTAGAAGATAAAAACATAATTTGAATATTATAAACATGATTTGAATCATCATCTATTATTTTATTATTAAATTCGAATTAAAATTTTATTTGAACATTCAAATTTCATTCTCGTAGTATTTATATATTTTTTTGCAAAAAATTATTCTATTTTTGTATCCAGTTTTTTTTCTCTATTAGAAAAAGCCTTTGTGACAGTTCATAGTCAATAATTATGTTTAATTTGTAAACTATAAATACAAGCGTGGGATGTGGAAGACACCATCCGATACTAATTTAATTATTGTAACATCATAATTAATATTAAATATTGACCGCAAACTTCCTGAAACTTGAATTACATCTCCAACCCGAAGATAATGTTATTCGTCGTCACACGTCTGTTTTCAATCCAATAAAGTCATCGAGAAAAAAATATTTAACTTTTAACGGCATTTTGCAAAATTTCTTACAGTCTCGATTCTCTAATCAATATTATTTTTGGATCGCTCAAATGCAGTGATGAAAAATTAGATCACTCAAGCAAACAGTTTTCTACCATCTTAAAAGTAATGAATAATTTTTCTTTTCTGATTCGAGACAATTAGAATTAAAATAAATATAATCATATATGAGAATTAATTGAATGTTTGGCAGTGTCTTCACTGTAATCTTGTGTTCCATCTCATGATTGAATTTCACCATTTTACGTCAGACTTAACGTCAGATCCCGTACATCAGATCATCACCAGGTCATAATTGTACCGAGAATTCAGTGTCAGATGTAAATTCTCTGTTTGACATAAACTTTCATATGACAGCAGCTTATTTCGTGCACGAGACATTGTTTTATTTTTATTTACATATTATTGTTTTTTTACTTATTCATTAATTTTCCACTCGGATTTGATTTCGAAGAACGGAAACATGAGACAAAACATCCTGACTTTTAAAAGGAAACTTCATCTTAATTTTAGACATTTTAATTATTTGTTTGATATTTCTTTTTGTTTCAATTTATACTTTCATATACGTTAACCCTGGACCATCAAATTTTTATAGCTTAGACCTCAGTATGGAGAAGTTCGTAGGTGCACCGTTATTACAAAAATTTTTAAGGAATAATTGCAAAATATTTTCATTTTAATTTGGAAGAAAATAAAAACAATAAATAAAAGCTTTTAAAAAGAATCGAAGTTTTTTGTTAATAGAAACAATGGTTTTTTACGAAAACAAAAAACTTTTATTCTCACATCCGTTTCTCTTCGTTTTCATTTCTTTTCTTTCACTTTCAACATATTTTTGTAATTGCATCCAATTATTTTTAAAACTAATTTTTTATTTACTCTTTTGTTTACTTTTGCATTGTTTGTTAACTTTTCTATTTTCCATATCCACAACTTATATGAGAAAGTTACGTGTAAGTATGTTTCGGATGATTTCGTTTCAAATGTTGCGAGACAGTCAACTTTGTTTTACCCCAACACGCAAATGTTCTTTTTTTTAATTAAAATTACAGTTACGAAACATGACGAAAATTTTTTTCATTCATTCTTTTTTTTTCATTGTGCAACTCTCCGCACCTCGTGTGGTTGATTGCAATCGACATAAATATCAGATTTTTTTCCAGAACCAACAGGATCATCGTTTCATTTTTTTTTCAAACTTTTATGCAGAAATTGAAATATAAGAAGGTTCCCTACAAAACAATACTTCAATAATTTGCTGCAATTATTTAACATTTTTTTATTACCTGATTGAAGGTTTCGTCGAAACTGTCAACTTCGTTGGCACTGGATGCAAGACGAGTTTAATTAATTTTAATGTTTGTTGTAAATTAATTGTCAACTCACTGAACTGTATATGAGGTGCTAAAGATTTAACGTCCGGAAACATTGGACGAGGAATGCGCTATATCTTCGGAAAATTTTTTCCTTCTTGGTGTCAAGATACATCCACACTCGCGATGTCATTTACGCAGCGAATACAATATTATCACTAGAAAGTGACGGTTTTGTCGTGCAAGTCCGGTGCGATGTAAGCCAGGCTTTGACTGTATACTTAGCTTTAAAAGCACCGCGCTATATGTGCCCGAAAATGGTACACTTTAAAATAGTGTGTTGCGTTGACGGTTATAGTTCAATTGGGTTTGAAATATTGACACGACCTTTCATGAAAGTTTCACGTTAATCGTTGGCATTCAAAAGTAATTACAACAGTTTTGATTACAGATCACTCTGTTCTTTGAGTTTTTGGTTTCGATCATTGAATAAAAATAGAATTAATTCTTATAGTCTCTATACCACTTGGGGATAAAGTGTCGCAGTCTTTTAAAGACTTGAAATAAAGAAACGTTAATGAGAGACAAATAAAGAAATTTTTTGCGAGTAATGTTTAAATTTTTATAATGGAAGGTTTGCAAAGAAATTCATATGTGACTTTATGTACTGGATTGTTCTTCTTTTCCGAACACAAAAGTTGAAAGTAAGAGTTCGCATACTAATTGTTCCGGGCAACATTTTCACTAACGATGTAAATTTGTTTTGTTTTGCTTTTTTTTCAATGAATGTTGGTATTCCTCTGGCGACTAAAATCATTATTTGAAATTTATTTGAGAATTGTTGTACGATTCCGGATAAAAAGTTCCAGTGATAATTGAAGAGATTTTTTAATTGAAATGAAGAAGAGGTTTCGTATTATTGAACTGAAATGTGAACTTCTCTATAATTTTAATTAAAGAATGAGAACAAACAAGTTTTACAAGTTTTATTTATAAATGGGAAATTCATATTGTATAATTAGAATGTAGTTAGTTATTGTTATTATTGAATAAAAATTTTGTAAAGTTTATTGTTCTCATGCGAGTATTTTGTTTTCTTTGATTCATTTAAAAATAAATGATTTCTATAGATATCAAGTAACGGAATATCATTTGGATTTATACTTCAGGAGATTTCAATGCGTTAAAAGTAGAAATACGCCGCAGTGACTTGGAATCAGAAAGATGGGACATTGATAGAACATTTTCGTTCAGTCAAGGATCGATTTCAATTTACGCGGAACAAAATTAACAACGAAACAATTTAGTTCTTAAAGTTCCAAAAAACTTAATAATTTTCTTTTACACATCAACAGTTTTGCAAACTTCCATTAACATAAAATATAAAATAGATCATTTTAATTTTATACTTTCAAGATAATCAAGGTTTCATTTGTTTTTTCTGTACAAATTTATCGTTTTCTATATCTATCCGCGTGACAAAAATTTGTGACGTTAAATGATTAGATTTACATTAGGTATTAGCTTAAAAAAAGTGATCGAACGGCGCAAGATCCTGTAAAAATACTCGGTTTCGAGTAAACACCAGTTTCCAAGCCACTTAAAACGTAATTGGACTAAACAGATAAGTTTTCTCGTTTTACTTCTAACCATCGGCTAATTCGTTTGTAATTGGCCGCTGCTCGCTTAAAACTCAGACAACAAATTAACTTCAGTATAATTTAAACCACCATAAAATCGTCAAAACGACAGTAAATTTTCTGTTCGAATATAAACCATTTGAATCCAAACTTTTTTTTTTTGGTAAAATCAAGTTCATAAGTAAAACTCTGACAAGTTTTTTTTTCACCCATTTCAATTTTTCCATTCGATATAGATTTTTCGCGACACATCAATTTTCTTGTATTTTATTGCCACTGAGATTGAATTTTTTGTATGCGGATGCTTCGGCATAAGAGCATTACGTTTTTGTGTTCCTTTAATCCTGTGCGTTTAGGTATAATTTAATACATCCTAGTTTTCTTTTTCATTTTTATATTTCAGAGGGGTTGGGAATGTCACAAACCTTTTGGTTTGAACTGTTGTGAATATTGTATGAAGGTGTATATATTTGTCTCCGGCTTTGTGGAAAGATTTACACGTTTTTTTATTCTTCCCGATGTCAACTGATTGTTCGATGTGAAACAGGATCTTCTTATAGTCTCGTGAACGAGGATCTCGGAACTTAAGTCACGTGGAGATAATATGTCGCTTCTTACGTGTCTTTGATTTTGAATTGATAGGATGCGAGTTTTGTTACTAAATCGCGTCCAAGAAGAAGTTGATGGAAAAAAAATTCTCTGATACAATTTACAAACTTCCCAGAAAGATTTTAACAATTTTCTTATTATGATTTATTGCAAGGCACCCAAACATTGTGGAAAAAGCTACAATTTTGCAAGCAATCAATTTTACCGAGTCAATTAAATTGGCTCAACTAAATAATGCAAGTGCCAAGAAATTTTATCGATCAAAAAGTGTTATTTTACCTGAATAATGGGATGGAAACTAATTTTACAATTAGATCAAAAAAAAGTACGAATCTTTCAACAGATCATCTCTTGAGCTTTTAAACAAATATTTGAAGCAAAAACCGGCCTGAATATAGTTAAGGAGAAAAAGAAAAATAAGATGCATGAGGAGACTGGTTTAATTGACTGGGTGTATTCGCGATTTATTTAAATTTCGAACGCCATCACGTCCAGGGCGAAATTATGAGTTCGAATTATAAAGTTCTAACGGCGTGAACTTTACAAATTTTCAAATCTTGGGAATTTTATTTTCAAAGAACGTTCATTAGGTATCGACTGTGTCGAGCGTTGTATATCAGAGCGAACAATAGACTTAATAGATGCAAGAAGCGACGAACGTGACAACGATTATTGTGACATCTTTGCATTATCTGATACACCTTCGAACATTTTCTTTTTATTACGTCACGGCGTGTTAAACTGGAACGCTCGATATCACCAATTAGTGTGTACATTATTCTAGTACATATGAATTGTTGCCACTAGACTGATTCTAAAACACTGTGACGTTGATTCTATAAAAAATAAGACGTCGTGTCGATAATGAATCGATGAGCTTTTCATCGTGAAGTGGTGAACCGTTCGGGTTTCATCTTACTTGAGGTAATAACACTTTTCTTAGTCTCTTAATTAGTTTAATTTTTAATTTCAATTTCATCTTTAAAAATTTAATTTTATAAAATAGATAATTCATTCGAGTGTCACAATTACCCCAACTTGTCACAATTACCCAAACTGTCCCTGTTTGGATATTAAATCTTTAATTATAAAAACAAAAAAAATTTGGAATTTGAGAGGTTTTCGTTCAACTTGAACTACCGAGGTTATGAGTACGGAAAACACACCTTTATTTTCGCACTTTTTTCTTGATTGCATTTTTGAATTGGATGGCTTTTATATTTCATTAACCTTAATTTGTATAGTCCCACATGAACTACTGTTTAACTCTATAGAGTTTTTTATTTTCATCTGTTTTTACTTCTGATTGTTCATTTTTTATTGATTATTGTTACTCTTGACTGTAGACTTTTAAAAAACTAAACCTGTTGAATTATTCAACAAGTGCTAACGGTTGATATAATGATATTATAATTATTGTAAAATGTGTTAATTTTTTATATTTTATTAATTTATTCACTACTATTAAAATATTCTTTTAAAAATGAAACGTACATTCAACTTCTGAACTTCAACTTCTTCATATAATTTAGATCTACAGCTGTTAACTGATGCCAAACTAATAATTGTTTCATTCATTTCATTTAATGAAAATTCTAATGAGATTTAACGTAACACTGAAATCAGAAGTTCTATTTATTTACAATACAACTGCACTTCCTAGTCGATGACAATTAAAGCGTCACAACGATCATAGTGACGTCAGAGAGCGTCGGCGGTATTCATTGAGATGTAACGCAAAATTGCACCAATCCTTTTAGAAATTAAAAAGAAAGTAAAATTCAAATTAAAAAGTTAAAATCGCCCTAAAAAATTTTATAATTTAAACAATTTATACAATTTATAATTCCAAATTAGTTAGAATGATATTATAATTAGTGCAAAACTTTGATTACAAATGAAGAATTTGTGTCGAGACGAGACACTTCGTTGAAAATTATTAAGTGTAAAATAACTCATTGGTGTTGACTGCCACGAATAAAAAAAAGTGTCTCGAAAGTTGCCGAACAAACTAAAAAGAGGGGCAAGTGCGAGATTTTATTCTCGCTCTGTTAACACGCAGTACAACTGTGTTATATTCGCAGCAAACAGGCCCTTAAACAAGTGTAATTCACGGCATCAATGGTGCCTTCGGGTAAAACGAAATTCGTGACGCTTCAACGACGGGGCTTTATCTCTCAGACATGGAAAACTTTTTTCCAATTTTAAATTCACGTTTGCATATTTGTTCATTCTTCAATTCCGAACAAACTTATACAAATCAGTATAAATTTCTTTCAACATAAACAAAAGTATTTCGTTTCATTTTTTTTTCATTATCATCTTTTATTATTTCATAAGATGTGCTATAAAAATAAAAGCGTTTAAAGAAAAGAACAAATAAATTATCCATCACTCAGATCAGAACTTGAAATTCGTGATAAAATCAATCATGATAAAATGTACAAAATAATTTACTGGTATTCAGACGTAAAAATTTTTTTTCCATGGAAAAATTCATGTTATAGAATTTATTACCCAACAAAAACATCTAACACGTTTGTTATGGGCCAAATCAGTTGAGGAGGTACTAAATTTTTTGGAGGAAAGAAGGAACGATTTCTTTAACAAACTCCTCGTCATAAGCTCAGTCTGGTTTCGAGACTTGTTTGAGATGACAACGAAGCTTTGTCACCGCCCTTTTTATATGTTCGATAAAAGCGTCAAACTCATTGGCCAGACTGGGAGAGATTGACGACTGCTCATAAAACAAGCCGATGTTTGAACTTATCATATTAACAGATGATGAATTAAGCCACCGGTCATAAGAGTTGGTTCAATTTTAAAACGTCGTGGGAAGCACGTCGTTCTATTCTTAACGCCAAATCGCAGCAAAAAGCTAATAAAATTCTCTGATTTTTTTTTCGGCCCGCAACAAATAGTCGGGAAAGGTTGTCCTGTCGCGTTTGCGAAGCCATCAATTTGAGCCCGACCGAACGAATTTTATCTGCTAAAAAGATAATGAATAAGGATACACACAATGCCGAGGGAATAAAATTTAATGATTCCAAAGGACCTTGTTGGCAAATCGAACGATTCGTATTTAAATGTCAATTATTTTTGCCCGCCCGCTTGGTTCTCGCTCGGTAAAATTTCGAATTGCCGCCGACCAATTATTTATTTGCGCCACGGTTTTCTGCTACAATAATTTCGTCTTCCGCTTTTACACCAGGGACTTTTGTTTACTGATGAAGATGGAATGTAAAGTTTGCTCACGGAATGAACAGCCGGTCCACTGCCTTCGCATTCAGACCTCCGGGCATTCTTTACAAATTTAGTCATGTCTCGTGCGACGAATGGGAGTACAATTTTTTCCGCCTCCGTGTTATACATTTTTCGTCACAATACAAAAATTATTCGCCGCAAAAAAAATTACGGTCATAAAAATGCCATCGAGGATTAGTTAATTTCTAATCCGTTAAAGCGAGGAAAAAAGAAGGTTGCCAGAGTTTCATTCAAGCGAGAGAAGTAATTTATGGGGATCAATTCTGTCGTTTTTTGTTCACGGGAGATGACGGGGTTTTATGTAAAAATCTATAATTCACTTGTACAGAAAAGTGACCTACAACTGTTGTAATTATTTGCAGAAAAAAAACGTTTGTTTCAAGTATCTCATCCTTAAAAATGATTTCGTATACATTTCCCTGTAACGAACATCTTCCGGGAGCGAAACAGTATCTAAATGGAAATCAATGAAATATTTGAAATGTAAATATATTTTCAAGTTGCGACAAACATATGGCCAACTTAGGAACTCCCTCCTATGGTGCATATCTATGAATCTTATCTCTCAGCTTAATTATTTGAAACCCAAAAATATGCGAGTTTATTTTAAAACAATAATAAAATTTTATTTCAAATTGTAACATAATTTTTTTTATTTATTTTTTTAAAATTACGTTCTTATTAAATGAGTAGCCATAAAATTGTCAAGTGGAGATATTGAACATTTTCAATATCTCAATAATGTTCAAGTGAAGATATATTTTGAATGAAAATCACAAAATGAAAAGATGGAATTAATGTCCGATCAAACTGAAATGCAACATTACATATTCAGAACTAAATTTTAATTCGAAATAAATATTCAACAAGTAAAAAAAGAAAACAAACAAAATAAAAGTAAGACAAAATGTTGCATCCAACTTATAACTTTTGTAAAACCCGGAAAATTGTGCAAACATTGTCATGATGCGCGACAGCTTTTTCCTCCGAGATGTGGCCTGGGAATGTTAAATTGTTGCGTTTTTGCAGTACATTTGTTTCACTGCTCAATTCCGGTGGACAGAATACATTTGCGGAAACGCGTGAAGGAGCACGTGCAATAAAGGGAATTTCAAAAATGCATCAACTCAAATAATGCATCAAACCAAAGAAATAAAAATATATAGAAAAATTCTAAAACATTTTAAGACCCATGGAACATTGAAAAAAAATCATATCATAAGATAGCAAATAGGTTTATTCGTTCCAAGTCGCGATTAATCTGACATCTTCTCGTTCATGATTATTTTAGTGATTTAAAATTGGACCGACGGATCGCTCCATAAGACCAATCGCGAAACCCGACCGCTAACTCTGCAATTTATATTACAAAATACAAAATAATTTTAATTTGTTTTTTATTGTTGTTAATAATTGTTTTTAATTGTGTTAATAAAAAATTGTTGTTAATAATTAATTTTAACAAAAGAAAATACACATTTTATTTTTATTTTATTTATTATATTTTGTACATACATTTTATTTCTTTTAATTGTTTGAGGTAAAAAAATCTTTTAATTACAGTAGGAAGATTTTTGTCTCCCACACGAATGGCGACCTCTGACCTTTTCAGGTACCATTTTTGGACCTCGCAGCCAAGGTTCGTCAATCGAATCAATATCCTCATGCTCGTACAACTCTTGGACGATACATTTCCTGCAAAATGTGTTCCTGCCACGTCGAATTTTTCTCAGCTCGCGGTAACAGTCGCAAGAGCAATAATTTTTTGCGGCCCGCGATGACGATTCGTCGGACGTCGAGACGTCACGAAAGTTGGCCGATTTGTTCCTGGATCTCTCCGGGGTCCAGACGTCTTCCAGTTTACGCGACCGATGCAATTTTTCCGACGGGAAGTGTCGTTTTTTCTGTGCGGATGTTTTGCCTCCGGCTTCGTGCTTTCTGGTACGACGCCGATTACTGCTATCGAACCCTTCCGAATCGACGGAATACTCTTTTTTGGCCCGCTGCTTTTTGTCGCACTTTTTGCACCTGCAGGGTCGACACTTGGTTCGCATATAATCCATCAGCATCTCATGCTCGCGCAGAAGTCGACGGAAGTAATGTTTGAGCGATGATTGCGAGTCGATGCTCAGATCTGAAGCGCTGGTTTGAGTGCAGGATGATAACTCTGACGCTGAGAGAGGAAAAGGTTTAAGATTTCCAAGTAAACATTTATTTATTTATTTTTTATTTATTTAGACGTACTCATTTTCCAAACATGGTCAGTTTTTAATTAATAAATTAGGTCTAATCATTTTTGATCGGCCAACTTTTTTTAAGGTAAATTATGATTTGAAATTGCCAAAGCGCCCATTTTCTTTTTTTCTTTTTTTTTTCGTTTATTTGAATAAATACTCCAGGTAGCCTTACCTCGTTAGGACAAAAATTATGTTCCCTTAGATGCATACTTACAATTACTTTCATCCCGACTGAAGAGCCCGTTGCCATTCGCCTCGCGCGATCTGCGTTTAATGTTCTTCCTCGCATTGAATTTAAAGGGTTGAATTAAGTCTACAGATGGGGAGACGCGAAGCAAATAATGGTTATCCAAATGACCTTTCCGGTATCTTGGATCACACGATTTGGCACGTGTCAGTTTGTATTTCTGGATGTGGGTCTGTTAAAAAACAAGAAACAAAAATTAGGTCTTAATATTTTGATGCACCAATCAAGCGATGGCTATCTAGAATCATAAATTAATTTTTAATGTCAACAGTCAAAACTCAAATATGATGTATCATTAATTATTAACACGTGACGCATTCGATCCCAGATAATTGCGTCAAAGTTTGAACCAAAAATTTAATAGGTTATTAATATTTCTAAGTTATTGTCAAAATAATCAATTATGGGGGATTAACATATATTCTTGGAAATGTGATCCTAAATTGTAAATTTGAAATATCATACGACAATTTAATTGGTTTGTAAAAGTAAAGTGCCTTCAATGTCATTATGATTTTTAGCTCGAACAATTTTAATTTTTTTAAACATTTCAATTGTACCTTGTATTCAAATATTTAACCTTCACTTTGGGAAACTTGGTAACTAACCAATTGAATATGCGTGCAAAAAAACCGACGTTCCCATACAAAAACCAAATGGAAAAATGTACAACACAAATATGATAACAGGTTATCGGGTTTATGCAGTAAATTATCTCGCGTAATTGAAAATAATTTCGTTATTTATAAAACGCATAAGCTACGCGCCGTTAATCTTTTATTAAAGATTTCAATTATTGATTATGTTTTATCAATAAAAATTTAAGAGGACTATTTTTCTCAAGTCTCATTTTTTTAAGAAATCCAAATCTTAAACACCCAAAAAAATTAAATTTCTTAAATTTAAACGTTCTGTTTCACCTCTTGGTCACTTTCGAAACTTCTGTTCTTAGAAAAGCTTCTTGTCAAGTGCTTTAATAAGTCACGCCGAAGAGTCATGCGTTTTTTCTGCCTTTTCATGTCCTCGGAAAGCTCATCAACGGAGGAATAATATCCCGCCACGTCGTTGACAACGGCGCACAATTTATTATTTGCAAAATAAAATCTCTCGGGTGAGACTGATTTTAAGGATTCGACCGACAAACTTCGGGACCGTGGCTTGGAAACGACCCGAAAACGGTCATTTCTGCAACGTTTCGTTTTACTTTTCCACTTGCTTGGCGTCGACTTTTTGACGTTCTTTGCACTTTTCTTTCTCGGCTCGCTGATGTTTTTCTCATCGTCGATTTCGCTCAGTCCCACCGGGACGTTATCGCTCGACCGTGCGACGTCCTCGTTCAGCGCCAATTTATTCTTCTCGGTGTTAATTTGAAACAAGCCAATTCGTTCCTTCGACTCGCACATGTCAATTTTTCATCCTAGAAATGAATGACAGAACTAACCTGCGATGTCAAACTGGATACACGAACATGAATATTCAAACAATTTTCATGTTCCACAATTTTTGTGGACTTTTATTTTATTTTTCAACGACAAACGAATTTGTTATGTATGCGATTGACTGACGTCGTTGGGCGCGTGTAATTTTTCGAAATATTGACCGCGCGGAAGTTGGCTGGAAATTAAACTCTGACATCAATGTGTTTGCAGTCCTTTTTTTTATTTTTTAATATTTTTTTAATTCTTTTTTGTTCATTCTTTTCCACACACTCCCACACACCGAGCAATTTCCCTTTTTATGATTTCGATTCAAAATTTATGACGACGCATTAAAAGACGCGGTTTTAAGTTAATTTGCATTGCAATTTAACTTTAACTCACCGAAATAACCGAGAGAGAGAAAGAAAAAGTGGAATGTAAGATAAAAATTTTGCAACCTCTCAAGTTGGCGCTCGGGACTTATCATAAATACGCTCTTGATCCACAAAGTGCATCGGAGTTTTTCTCGTGCTCTCCTCAGGAAAAGCACGTCGATCGAAGTGAAACAAAAAAGGTAACGCAAACATAAAGTCTCGTGACTTTATGTTTTTTCCACGATAGGGAGAGACGAATGAAATAAACTTGAAACAGGAGGAACAAAGTTCGAATAGAAAGTTTTCTTCTAGACCATAATTCCATGCAAATCAATCACTTTCTAGCAAAATTGATATCGGTAAAGTTTTATTGATTAATAAGCTTCAAAAAGTTTTCGCTTTGAAATTAACTGCACTTTAAGTATTGTTTTTATTTTTTTATAAATATTTTTAATTAAGATGTTTGAGTGGGACAGAAAACATTAATGGACCATAACCATTGGTCGTACATTTCACATGATGAATATTCTAGGAACGAAAATTCAGTCGTGCTGCTGACATCTTGTTTGCTTGTCTATTTTTCGTTGCAAAACGCGCGCCGTAAAAGTGAACGTTCCATCGAAAACTTATTAACATCAAAGATACTCTCGGCTTTAACGAAAATGATTAAATTCAGATGAATGGTATCCTCCTGTACAGATTACACGAATGACTAGACTTTCGGATGCTGAGAACGTCGCACATCGGTTATTATATTCCAATATACAAGGACCTTATTCAAGAACACTTCTCACCGTTCACCCAAACTTTATTGCCTTTTCAAAAACATCAGTTACAAATGTAAGCCGAAAAGTTTTTTTTTATTTCATAATTAAATAAAATATTTTTAAATTTTTATTTCACAAAAAATAATAAAATTTTGACATGTTCAACTCGCATCTGTGTTTGACAGAGTCAAACTTATCACTTGTCAAAACTTTTTGATATGAAAAAAAAAAAAAAAAAAAAAAAAAAAAAAAAAAAAAAAAAAAAGAAAAAAAAGAAAAAAAAAAAAAAAAAAAAAAAAAAAAAAAAAAAAAAAAAAAAAAAAAAAAAAAAAAAAAAAAAAAAAAAAAAAAAAAAAAAAAAAAAAACAACTCGATGCTCCGGTCAACCGAACCATCCAAACTTGGAACGAATGTTTGTGACAATTGACTCTGGAATCCCATACATACATTATGAATACAAAGTTTGAATTATTCTTAACCCTCGTCATTCATGCAATTTCAGGGCAAAAACATATTACACCATCCCGTTGAGTGTAATTAACAAATGACAGTGATGATTCATTAATCGTTGATTAAAATAAATTGATGGAAGATAAATTGATTAAGCTTATTTTGCTAATTAGAAACTTATGAAATTGGTGTGGTCGACTTAACTGGTCGTTTGATTTTTTTTAATTTTAAATTAAACGAAATTGTAATTAAAAATGTAATTACTTTCAGTTTCAATTATTTTGTAAATTATTGTTCTTTGATCGAAATTTGTTATTCATTTTCAGCTTGTTTATTCGAGTTCGCGTACGTAATGCATTGAAATTCAAATTTGTTTCAGAATGTTCTTTCAATTCCGCTACGTTTTCGTTGTGATATTTATCACGTCTTCGTTCGCTGCACGCGACTTCTCTATGAAATTTCCTCCGATGAATTTTGTGGATGAGGAGGAACATAAGGACCACGACGACAATCAGGTAAACGTTTTTCTGACAACTTTCTTTTCCTCTCATCCTACAATGTTCCGTTTATTAGACAGCATGCAAAATTCCAAATTAAAGTTAGAGAGCCAACGGGTTTTTATATCTGAACTGAAATATGTTTTTGCAGTGCGAACACGATCACGTAATTGAAGAGTTAGACGGCCTGCATGCAAGCATAAAGCCCCTAATAGACAAAACAGAAATGATCGGTAAACACATGAGGGGCTTCAAGGGGCCAAAGGACAAGCGCGAGTGGGAACTTGAACCGTCGTTCGAGGACTTTTATTACACCGACAAGAGAGGCTTGCGCAAGTTTTTGGGCGCGAAAGGCAAAAAATCCCTTCATGAAGTGAGAAACAAAAAATAAACTACAATTTTCAAAAAATTTTTCTCAATTCATATTTCATTTTTTAAAATGTTTTTTTTTTTTAACACAAATTGAATAAACCTATTGAAACGCAAAAATTAATTGCATCTTTCTTTCAAGTCATATTTCATTGTTGAAAACGTTTATAATTAAATTTGTTTTAAATGAAATGAAACGGAAGAAAAGTAATTTACAATTTTTTGCATGTGTCTTTTCATTTATTTTTGTTGGTAACAAAAATTACTATTCCATTGTAAAAAAATGAAACTTTAATTTCTAACAGACATTAGAAGATGAAGAAAACAGACTGGACAACGAGATAGTGAGAAATCCGAGATATTATTATCTCAATTACCCATTGGAAGCGAGCAAAAGGGGGAGGTCCATGTTCCAAGGTAATAGGGGAAAGAAAGGATATCTATCAAATAATTGGGAGAAGAAAGCCGCATTGAGTTTTCAGCCATTTCGAGGCAAAAGAAGCATGATGGATAAACTGCGAGAATTAGCGAAACACGATAGCTTTGACTCACAGGTAACTGTTTTTATATTCACTAATGAATCAAACTGTTAGTTTTTCTTATTTTTTAGTTCAAGAAAATTAAAAAAAAATAAATAATATAAAAATGCAGAAGAAGAACATTATATTAATTATGAAAGATGCAAAAAATCTTGTCTAAATCTCTCTGGTTATTCGTGTATTAGGGTGAAAAAGAATTGGAGGAGTACGTTCAAGGGCCGTACGGTTATCTTCTTACAAACTTTTACAACAAAAGGGAGCCGGTGGCGTATCGTCGATCCTACGGGAAAATATTTGCAGATAAACGTCTGCGCAAGGGATACACCGGTTTACGAGGCAAGAGAAATATAATCGCAGCTTACGAAGCCGGAGCGGAGTCCACCCAACAAGGTGAGAATCAGGATCTCAAAAAATCTCGGATAGTTGCATATACCTGAACACGAATTGCACTTATCCATTTCATTACCCTCAATCCATTTCCTCAAATTTCGACTCTGATCAACAAAGTTGTCAATTATTGGATCAACAAATTTTTTTTTGTTTTTTTTTAACCACATATTCTGCCAATTTATTCAACTTTATTTATTTAACTTTTGTTCTCGAAATTATGATGGTAAAACAGGTTAGTAAATTCCCTCAAACTTTTACTTCCTTGAGATTAAATAAAGATGATAATTTATTTGATCATTTGGTGCGACGCATAAAGTGAAAAGAACACTGTGTCTCGAACTAAAAAGTTCTTTTAATCGCCCACGCACGTAAATGCATCATCGTCGGTCGGAGAAAATAAAATTGCCCTCCTGAGCACGGTGCACAGCGATCTATAATATAATACGCGAAACAATTAATTAATTATTTCCCCCGCGAGGATAAAAGCAAGTTCGCGAGTACATCCAGTTCCGACGCGTACATTTTGACTGCCGAGATTCCGCATCCTTGAATAATTCTGTGTCCGATATAACGAACGGTCATTGCAATTAATAAACAAATAAGAACACGAAGAAAAAGAATGGGGGAGGATGAATAATTGTACCCACGTTGGTGCAATTTTTTCGTTATTCCCACCAACGTAATCTCGCGATTTTTATTTAAAAATACAACGAGTGTACCCGGTAATTTGATCCACATTGTCACTGGAAGAAATAAATACAGTTATGTAAGTCGCGCTGATTACAAATAAGTAATAGAGATTTGAGGATAAAATTGCAGGCAGAAATGTACAATTTTCGTTGGGTGTTTTACGTCGTCGTACACACTCGTACAACTTTTTTTCCCACGATCATTTAATTTTTCTCTTCGAACTTTCGATGTTTTTTCTTCCGATTACTTATAACGTGTTTTTTTTTATCTAAATCACCAACTTTGATAACACCTTTTGCAGACTATTTTTTCTTCTCTCGTCTGAGATATAAAAAATCAAATAATTTTGGGTCGAAAAAAAAGAACCCACCCGAAAAATATACGTAATTAAAGTTTATAAACTTTTCGTTAACATTTTATTCGATCTTGATGTTATAAAAAGTGAAGAAGTTTGGAATTGTGAGATTACATGAAGAAAATAAAGTCATGTTATCATATGAAATTTAATACTTTACGGTCAACAAACTCTAATGTGCATAAAAGTTTATTAATAACCCACGGCACACACTCAAGAAATATGTCCATAAATAGATAGATTTTTTTTGCGAGCCAACTTTTTTTTCGGTGAGGTGAATTCATGACGTAGTTTTTTATATTGTTATTAAAATGATTTCGAAATCGTGTAGGAGATATGTAATCCGTGTAACCTTTTGGAAAATTCTAAGCATTATCCTGGACCGTTGTTGTGTGATCCGAATTGCAAATTTAACATTTGTTTACTGTCCACATTTCACTTTACATACTTGACGGGAACACTTTTCTTGGTTTGATAAAAGTTTTGTTTAGACAATTTTTAAAAAATATTTTCTATCCACAAATTACATTGTTTTGTTGCAACTCAAAAATATTATTGAAATTTAAGTTATTACTCTTTTTTTATCACATGCACTTCTTACAATTCGTCGTTTTTTTTTTTAAATAACGTTTCCCATAAACGAAAAACCTTAATAAAAAATTGAATTAAAACTTTTAATTATACGAGTAGACACTAACTAAAAAAATGTTTTTGTTTTATGAGTCAACATTTATTAAATTTTTTTTTAATGATACTGTGCATAAACTTGACATTTTTAATGAAAAAATTGTTAACATTTTAAGTAAAATGATGCCTTTATAACACATTGTTAGAAATATAAATGAACAGATCTTTTTTTTTTCATTTTTTCACTTTTTGCTGAAAATCAATATTTGAGTTGTACAACCGACGTGATTAGAAATCAAATCACCCATGGTATATTAACATTTTCTGACATTATAATATCTCTCAATAGAGATTACCCTTTCTTTGCATTATGTCCGAGAGAACCAAATTTCAAATTCATAAAGCCACAGGTCAAAGTGATGGGTTATTAAATTTCTGTCTGCAATTATTTCCACTCCAAATGAACTTATCAGACGTTTCATTTCAAAAATAAATATAAGAGCTTGAAATTTCACACCCATTTAAAATGGTTAATTTGCACATTTCATTCTAACATATTCAGTCAATTTCGAAAAAGGTATCATCAAATGAACTAATTTAATTTGATATAACCGAGAGCGTTGAAATTCACTTGGTCACACTTACATAACTCTACAATAATTATTCAAATTTTTGGATCCCTCAAATGACTATAAGGATTTATCACAAAATTCAATTAAACCTACCACCAACACGATTATCCTGCAAAAGTACCACAAAACAAACAGAATTAAATGTCCAACAATTGAATAAAAAGACTAATTGCGCGTTGACCAAATATCTTTGTCGGTGGATTTGCAACCCATTCAAGAAGTGATAGACCGAAATGTAGTCAAAGACTCTGGTGAGCTGTTTCCATTCAAAAAGAGAACGCCCTACTTTTTTTCCGGAACGCACACAAAGTTCGTCGGAGCCCGAGGGAAGAAGTGGAAACCCGACTCGTGCGAGGGAACGTTTTATTAAAATGACTTTTTGACAACGACGAGAAGATCAACGAAACAGCGTTCAATAGGTAAACGAGCGATGTCCGTCGGTCAAACTTAATCAGTGTCTACTGTCACTCGATTCAAATCTCTTTACTGTGTCCTGTAAAACGATGAAAAGCACATTTTTATCTTGCATTCTCCTTCGTTAGCCGTCCAATTTTATAACATTAACTTTCAGCTAGACTCTTTTCAAATTCAACCTGAAAGCTCCACCGTTCGAAACACTCAGCTTTGTATAAAATAATATTAAAGTTCCAAAGTTTTCGCTCAAACGTTCTTTTTCAATTTCCTTAGCAAAATTATGAACAAATATTTTATTCTCATTGTTGACAATTGTGGTTAATTTTTCATTTCAGTTAAATTACTTTCACCAGATTGTGGGATTATAATTTTTAATAAGAGGATACAAGTTGTTTTTGTTAAGATGATGTAAGATAAATTTGCTGCAAAGTTCCAATCATTAAGAACATTGTTCATACTTGTATCTGCATTAATTACAGGGGGGAATGTCGCTTCACCGCAGCGTGCACTCTGTCTACATTTACCTTGCTGAATGTTATCTATAGAAAATTCCATCACGTTTTCCAGTGGCTCCTATTATTATTTTTCAAATTTAGTTGTCACACAGCATGATAAGTGTCAGAAATATAATAATTAATTATACAAACAATTTGATGACGCAAACGATTTTATTCCACTGGAAATGGAAAACAGTTGACTGTCAACAAAAGCAATTTAACCATATAAATTACACAAATAAATGTGTGCAAATATACCGTTTGAAAGAACAAATAACAAATGCATTGAACGCAAAAAAGACAATTGAAAAGCTTTTGAGCTTTGACAATTTTTTGAAATCGTTGATGTCATTTTTTGATTCTGAAAATTATACAATTATATACGAGCAAACTTGAACGTTGATAAAAAATTGTTTCAGTCACTTGTAACGAAATATCTAAGTTCATCGAATTCAGCCAATTAAACTAAGATTAGACTTATAAACTTTGTTGAAAATTGTATCGCGTAATCTTGAAATCAATATATTTCAAATTGGATAATTATTGTTTTTGATCCACTGAGGAAACTAAAATGTGAAATGTCGGTTTGAATTTGGTATTTGCGAAACTGATACAATTTCAATATAAAATTGAATTTTGATAGAGATACTATAAAAAAACATGCAATACTAATAACAATTATTTATACATTTTGATGCATGATTTGACAAATTAGTGGTATCTAACCCTCAACAGCTGTTATTATTAGTCTAATGTTTAGTTTCTATTCCTTGCATAGAATTTTACATACTTGTTTATAATATATGTTAAATTAAACTTTATCTATCGTTATCATTTCAATAATCCGATCTAACATAAAACTAATATTTATTTAAATTATATATTTATCGCGATAATTATTTATCAATTAAATAAACTTTGCAAATGCGCATTAAAGAAAACAAGTATACAAATATACATGTTTACTGAAACTGTTTACTTTGCAAATGCATATTGAAGAAAACACGTATTTGAAATGTACATATTTATCAAAAATGAAATGAAATAGAATATTGATTATTGTTATATATGTAAGTGTGACTTTTCCATGTTCTGATGGTAATAAAATTAGCAAACAAAGTTTGTATTCACTTAGATAAAAACCTTTGTATGATAAAAAACAATAATATTCATTGGAAAATCTTATATGAAATATCTTTCTGTAATTTGATAATAAATTGTATATTTGATTATCATTATATTGTCAATTAATTATTATTTTTTGTTTCAGATCCTAAGTAGGAATAGTTGATCAGTCAACTTCCTCGTAATTTATTTGAAGAAGTATATTCTAACTGAAAGGACTTCATATCGTAAACATAAAAAGAAATATCGACTGGCTAAACAATTAATCATATTCACAAATATTTTAGCAGGGGAGATTAGGACACGTGATTAAATTTTTTTAATCAATCAATTATTAGAAAAAGATTATTTCAAAAAAAAAAAAAAAAAACAGAAAGTCAATAATTTTATACTGTTTATGAATTGATGATATTCAAAAAGTAATAGCTCAGTACTGAAAATTTTCAAGAGAACATGTATAATGAAGTAGTCGTTATTACAAAATTGACATAGTTAACTATTTATCCATTGAAATAGTATGAATCTATTTTTTAAAAAAATATATGATTTATTTTTATATATATTATATGTGCTGGCTGGTCCAAACGCAGAAAAATATTTCCATAAAGATTCAAATTTCAACTAACTTTGTCAATCGATACATGTCTTGATCTCCACTAGAAATATAATATTACTATGTTTCAACATTATTTATTTGTTGCCTCACAAAAATTGTATATAAAGAAACATAAATTTGATTATTCATATGATATAATAACAATGTAAAAAAAAGGTTTCAGTCAATTGTTCAGTTTAATGAAAATCAGGTATACCAATCGGTGAATTGAAAGTTGAAATCAACTTTTATTTGAAATTCAAGATATTGTAATAAGAAAATCTCAGTCAATCGACTCTATTTATTCTGTTATATTATATTGTATTATTTCAATCTCTACCACATCCATATAGCATTTTCGACGTAACTGTTGATACTTGAAACAAAAAAAAGTGTTACTAAATGTAGTGAATTTTAGCTTTTGTAAATAATTACATTTTAATTTATAAATATAATAATAATTATGATAAGAAATATTTTTTCAACGATTCTATCGTTTGATTGTTTACAGAAAAAATAATATTGTACCAACCGAAAAAGATTACAAAAAGCCCAACCACGTTTTATTTAGTATGTTTTTATTTGCTGACACCTATCTTTGTTTCTTTGTTTGCAAAAAAATATAAAGCTGCGATTAATTCAAAATAATCATTGGATTTTGTTCTTTAGATTTGAATTTTCAGTGAATGTGAAATAAATTAAATTTTGAGTCGGATTTTCTTGTATATTTTTTTACATGCAAAAAACGTAGGTGCCCATCGATATAGAATGTCTCACGGTATTATGAAATTCAAGGAGCAATTATAATAAAATATAATCCATTCTACTACAGTATTAAAATGCATGAATAAAAAAAATCTTTTGTTTCGCAGTGTCTGAAAGAAGAAATGACTTTTTTTGATGTATCATCTTCTCTAAATGTTGTATTACTATCTTTGAAGTTGATCAAATAAATGAAATTGATAAAAGCGTGGTGAATATGTTGTAGCTGTGCATACATTAAATCACGATTTGAGTATACATATTAATCATGCAAAATTGTATATCGTTTTTTCTCTCGATTATAAAATAAACTTATCGGCATGTGTAAACTATAGTTGTAGTACACCGTTTCAAAATTATTTTCGTTGATTCGCTGTTTATTGTGTATTTTATTAACATGTGAAAATAACCCAACTTTGTATATACAAAAATTGGTTTGAACGATAATAAATTTACTTTTAATAATTATTATCTCATTCTGATTGAAAAATGTTTTAATCGTAAACAAAAAATGATCATTTTTTATAATCCAGTAATAAATCTACGAGGAGAAATATAAAGGATTACGCAGGATTCATTGGAAAGGATAAAACATATGCTTTTAAGGAAATTATATGTTTTTATATTTTCAGTACAATGTGCATAATTTTTGCATAATTTTATAATGAAAAACTAATTTTTATATTATGAAATAATTAAAGAGATGTAAAACCTCGAAGGTTTCAAAAAAGTGGCCTCTTTGTTGCACGAATCGATAGTTTCAACTGTATAGAATACAAGTTTGGAAGGATTTTTTTGAAAATCGAAGTTAGTATAAAAGTTGAAAAGTTACTTTTATTTCATCGAAATAAATTGTCTTTTATCTGCAATACTAAACATTTATGTTAACTCATAAATGCGTGCTTCAAGGGTCTTACAACCCCTTGATTTCTTTAATACCGAGTTTATAACAGACTTTTTTGATACTCGTCACGTCAGTTAATCTACCAAAATACATCAAAGCTTATGAAAAACTACCACTTACGCTACAAAAAAAAGAGTTCTACAGTTTGCATCCATCTTGACATACAAAATAAAAAAAACTGTTCAGTCATTTCTCCCCGATATTATACCACGACTGTGCGATCATTCAAACGAACTTTTAAGTGTCGCTCATTTCCTGATCCATGATAACTTCTTTGTTTTTCGAATTCTTATACATGTTCCTGTTATCATAGTCTTCACGATTAAATGCATTTCTATCTGGATCCCGATCGTTGCCTTTGTTCACATTATCTTCCGAAGCAGCCTGCATGAGCCACGGCGTCCTCTGATCGTTATTTCTCATCCTATTAACACTCGCTTGTTTATTCTCCTCATTCAAACTGTCCGAACTCATAAAATTATTTTTGCTCTCTTTTATTCTCTCCTGCTCACGTCTTTCCTCGTCCCTGTTGAAGTGGTCCTGCGAAATTTGTTCATACTGGTTCGGCCTTTTGCTCCAACTGTCCAAGTTCGAGTACTTGTAAACAACCGGATAATTGACCTTGTTATAAGGTCTTCTCGTTGGATCCGCAGTTGGTCTCACGCGACCTCCAGTCCTGTCGATATTTGGTACCCTAGAAGCTGGTGGGAACGGACCATTGTACCGGGGATAGTTCCTGATATCAACAGGCTTTCGCACAATTTCCGGAAGGGTGGCATAATAAATGATTCGTTTCGGTTTCGGAGGTTTGGCAGCCGGGTGTCTTCCATATGCGTCCACGTACTGGTCCTCCGATTCCGTATCCAGGCGATACCGATTGTAAAAACTCGGAGAAGGAATGACACCTGGTCGGGGCATTTTCATCCTCATGTCCATCGGGACACGATAGTAATAGTCCCTCTCGCCCTTGTACCTATTGGGGTACATCGCCCGGGATATCGGGATCTGATAGTCTCTGCCCCTGCCGGTATAATCGCGAAAGATCGGATGCATGTCATAATCCTCGTACGTCTGCTTGGGACCAGGTACCTCCCGACCTTCCCTTTCACCAGAATAGAACCTTCTACTACTAGTAACAAAATCGATCTTTGGAGGTTCACGGTTCCTGTAAAAGTCCGTTGGGTCATCAGTTGGCAGATAACCTGCCTCGTCCACGTTGGACCGATGTTTAAACTCGATCGCGACCGGTTGTTTGGACCAAGACTCAACGGAAGAGTCCAGTCGTTTGGCTGACAACTGTCTGTCGACGTTTTTAACCCCGCCTATTTTTTCCATCGGCTTGTCCGACTCTCGACGGTCTCGAAAATCGTCTCCCGGTTTTTGGATCTGGGCAGACTTCAAATAATCCAACGTGTCTATCTTTTCAATCATCTCGTGCAACTCCTGAACAGGGTTCGGTTGATCCTTGTGTACGTTTTCTGCGTCATCAGTTTGTCTTTTTGCTCGCTTGTCGCTAACTGATTCGAACTTTTCAATTTCATCAGTGTCCAAAATTTTTGACCGGAACAGACGCAGGGGACTTGACAACTTGCTGGATACTGAATCGTCCGTGACCTTTCCAATTGACGTTGATTCTTGTAACACAATTAGCAGGACGGAAATCAGCAACAATTCTTTTGCCATCTTGATGATTCTGAAAAAAAAAATAAACACGAAAGTAATTAGTTGCAAGTGATAACAACCATGGCAATCAGTTTCTAATGATACAAGCAACACGAAACGACGATTTGAGATAGGTCATGTGCACGCATCGAAACTCATAAAATTCAACGAACGGTTTAATTAATCAGAGCAACTCTAATGTAACATTGATTTTTTTCAACCAGACAATGAAACTGCGGAAAGACCACGCACCAAGTTCTTCCGGTGCGTGGTTAGATTTCATTGCCTCGCTTCGAATGACCGAATGCTAATTCCCGAGCTCCCAACTAACAGCCTCTTCATGACAAATATATTTTTGTAGGGATTTCCGCGCTTTTATTTCTAGTTCCGGTCTTTGTGAAAGCCAACGATCGTATCGTTTACAAACTATGTTCAATGCAGGTATCAAAAAATTGTTTTAGTTTTGTTTTGTTTTTTTTTTTTTGTTAATTAGAAGAAAGAGTAAATAATTTGTCCGAAATTATTTTAGTTTATCTGCATTTGTAATTTGTTCTGTTCTATTTAAAGATCAAAACTTTTCATTCTGAATTAGAAATGAATGTCAAGTAATTCGGATGAAGAAAGCAATGAAAATTGTGTTTGTTATTTAAATGATTCACTTTTTTTGTTCGCTCACGACATGCATTGAGGACAAAATCATTCCGATTCGCATTCGAACACCTGCCACTCGATTTCTTCGCGGCTTCAATGACCAGTTGGCTGCAACACGTGCAACACTTCGTAAAACAAATAGTCACGTTATACACTGTCAAAGATGAAACGTAAACAAGCCGGATCGGGCATCGCTTGTAGCGGAACAAATATATGTCGCTGAATCATATTAAAACGGCGACCCGGCGCCGTTAACACGTGAAGCTTATAATCTTGCGTTTACAGTTAAGGTCATTTCAACGGAACTATCATTTTTGCAAACGATCAATTTTTTTTCATAAGTCGTTTCAATTTTTTAAGCGATGCCATATTATTTATTCGCTGCCTATAAACCGCTTACTAAAATAAATATTTTAGTGTTCAAACTCGTACCATTTCTTTAATATATTATAGATAATAATTTTCAAAGTTCCGTTTCGTAAACTTTTGCTTCTTTTTAGTTTTTAATTTTTTCTTCTCTTTTTCTTCAATTCCTAAAACTAGACGTGAAATTGTAAATGTACTAAAAGTTTATTTTCGGAATGAAGGTAATTTTAATTAAAAATTAATGGAGCTACAAAATTGATCAATTAAAAAATATAAATATATAATTACCAGTGCAGGGTAAACTCGGCAATAAATTTCAACGCATGTCTGATTGACAAAAATATTTTTCAATTGTTCAGAATATTCTTTCAGCAATTAATTTCTAATGTACCACAAACACCATATGAAATGTGCACTGTTCGAGACACCATCGATGACTGAAACCGGGTTTTCCGCGCCGTGTGTTCCCTAGTAGGTAGGTTCCCTATCGTCCCTACTTTATATCATTGCACCGTTTGATACGTTCCACTGATTTTTATTGCGAATCTGAAATCTACAACACTCATCATCAAAATAATAATTTATAATCGTTAAAATTAAAAAAATGATTCAAATTAAAAAACCATTTAAAAAAAATTATAACAATCTGTTTAACCGTTGTTCCCTCATTTTTTCATTGCAGATGGAAATCAAAAGAATTTAATTTATTATTTATTTCAAAATATGCTAAAGATATCAAGTTATTTAAAATATCAATCTTGAGAAGAAATGAAATTAATGAAAAAAATATATTTTAGTTATATCTTTACCTTTGTTAAAAATTTTGATTTTTAATAATTAAAAAAAAACGTTAATTAGTAAATTTTGTTTCGATAAAGTTTCAATTTTCCCACTGGCCGATAATTCTGCCTTCTGTTTTGTAAATTTTGTAAAATTCAGATGGTCAGCAAATGAAACTCTACTTTCGATAAAGTTGATTTCACACTTTTCGACGGTTCATGAGGAATTATAAACCAACGCCTCTGGTGTAAGAAACACATTAGCCTGTAAGATGACAGCTGATGACATTAGATAGCGCTAATCATTTGCAAAATACGACTTGTTATGACGTTATAATTTTTCATCTAGTCAATCGTCTGTTTTATCATTGAATATTAAAAAATGTGCTATAAATTGCGCAAAGAGGATTGACATTCAGCAATTGTGTTAAGGTGAGAAAACATTATCTACCCACAAATTTTAAAATCGTCACCAAACAAACAATTTAAATAGACTTGAATTGACAATGAAGGACGAGTTATTTCAACAAACTTAATTGTTCTGTTTTTTCGATTTTAGGAACGTCATTTTAAACTCAACCTTACAAAATGTTGTGTGCGTATACCTTGCCCCCTTTTTTATTTATTTACATATCTAATTATTTCAAAAATCATACAATTTATGTTTATTTTTTCAGTACGATTAGCATTAGTGCAACTTAAAGTTGGGAGTGAAAAAGCAGTTAACTTGTCACGAGCTGTTTCATTTATTCAGCAAGCAAAACAACAAGGAGCAGATCTAGTAACTTTGCCAGAATTTTTCAACTGCCCTTATGGAATATGTGAGTATCCTTAATTAAAAAAATGGAATGAAAAAGAAATCAACAAAAAAGTAAATTTATGAAATAATTTTCAGCAACTGTATCTCAGTATGCAGAAACAATTCCAAACGGAGAAACGTCTGCTGTTCTGTCCGAAACGGCCAAAAAACACCAGATCTACATAATTGGAGGAACCTTCCCTGAAAAAGATGGTGACAAGTTTTATAACACCTCAACTGTTTGGAATCCTAATGGGGACTTGATTGCAAAACATCGAAAAGTAAAAAAGAAAACCTATTTCGTAATTTGAAATTCAAAACGAAGAATGATTTTCTAGTAATTCAAGTGACGCATTTACAGGTTCACTTATTTGATATTGATATCAAAGGAAAAATTACTTTCCAAGAAAGCAAAGTTTTAACCGGAGGAGATTCGTTGACGACGTTTGATGTCAAAGGTTGTAAAGTCGGACTAGGGATATGCTATGATATAAGATTCGAAGAGATGGCTCGAATATATAGAAACATGGGTAGGCAGAAAACAAGACCGAAAGAAAAAATATTGCAAAAAATGCAGGGAAAACATCTGAACTTGAAATTAAATTAAATTAAATTAAACAATTAAATTTATTCAAACCGTCTTGATTATTTTTTAGGTTGTGAACTTTTAGTTTACCCGGCTGCATTCAACACGAAAACTGGGCCTTTGCATTGGACTCTGTTACAACGTGGACGTGCAAACGACAATCAGCTTTATGTCGCTTGTGTATCGCCAGCACGAAGCCCCGAGGCTGGATACATAGCTTATGGCCATACCCAACTGACTGACCCATGGGGAAAAGTTTTACACGAGATGGATGAAAATGAAAATATGTTTGTTTCAGACATAGGTAAACAACGTATTTTTTTGCTCTAAAATTTACTTTCCATTGTATCAAAATATTATAGAAAAATTCAATTCAATTTAATTTAATTTAATTTAATTTAATTTAATTTCAGATTTAGACCTCGTTAAAGAAGTTAGAGCGCAGATTCCTACATTCAACCAAAGACGCCTGGACTTGTACGAAACATCATACAAGAAAGAAAATTAGAGACTAATTTTGATAAGAAGAATTAGTTATTTTCATCCACAAATGTGAAAAAAGTGGTTAAATCATTCAAGACAATTTGTTGTTACCGAAATGTTAATAAAAAAAAATTAATAACGTTTCCGAGCTTCCTTCATTGATCAGTAAATGTTCACTCAAAGTTTGCATGACAAATTTTATCTTTCATCACAAATCAAAGAATAGAAATTTCTCTTTGTTCTCCGTATCTAATCAGAAGCTTTAATTACATTTGTTAGTTTTTACAAACGCAAAATCAAGTATTCACGATAAAGTGGTATTTGTCAACCGTCGCCATTGAGAATGGTCCTTGGTCGCCATTTTATCGTCTCATTCTTGCAAAATTTAAATAAACTGGTATATAAACGATTTAAAATATTATGATAAGATTAGATAAATTTTAACAAATCACTACTTCTGAGCTACTGCTGAACTATTTCGTTGATTTCACATCCAGTCATTTGTTCGTTATCTGTTCTGCAAGCTCAGTAGAAATCATTGTGAACATTATTTTCTGATCAATAAAACAAGATCATTCGAAAATAAAATGCCCTGTAAGTAGTTTTGAATTCATTTTTATTCGTTTTGCTTCGATCCGATTTTTATTTATGACGATTTTTAACCGTCGCGTTTTTCATTATTTCAGTGAGATTGGCGCTCGTTCAACTCAAAGTCGAGAATGAAAAAACAAAGAACTTGTCTAAAGCAGTTTCGTATATACAAAAAGCAAAGCAACAAGGGGCGGACCTTGTGATTCTGCCAGAATTTTTCAGCTGCGTCTATGTCATGTGTAAAAGACATTACTCAGAGTTCATTTCTTTTTTTTCAACAAAAATGAAATATATTACTGACGATGGAATTATTGATGTTTTTCGGTTGTAGCTGCAGTGCCAGAACACGCAGAACCAATCCCAACCGGCGAGACATGCAAAGTGTTATCCCAAGCTGCAAGACAAAATGAAATTTACATCATCGGAGGTTCGTTTCCTGAAAAGGATGGCGACAAATTGTATAATACATCCACCGTCTGGGGTCCTAACGGAGAGTTGATTGCAAAACACAGAAAAGTACTAAAAATCGAGCGAAATTCAAAAATAAAAAACGTCCAAACAAGAAAGTTAAATTTCTAAACTTGTATTTTAAACTTTTAGGTTCACCTGTTCAACATCTATCTGCCAGAGATAGTCTTTCAAGAAAGTGAAGTTTTCACCGGTGGCGAAACTTTGACAACGTTCAAAATAAAAGATTACAAAATTGGGTTGGGGCTGTGCCATGACATTAAATTTGAAGAGATGGCGAGGCTTTATAGAAACATGGGTAATCTTTTTTAATCACAATTTGAACGAATATTTTTTGCATGACTTATCTGACAGCGTGACTTGAACTGACTGTTCTAATCAAATTTTAGGTTGTGATCTGTTAGTTTATCCGGCAGCATTTAATCTTACTACTGGGTCCCTGTACTGGACTCTACTTCAACGTGCACGTGCGACAGATAATCAACTATACGTTACATGTGTGTCACCAAGTAGAAATCTAGAAGCGGATTACGTAGCCTATGGACATACCCAATTAATTGATCCATGGGGCAAAGTTGTCCACGAGATGGACGAGCACGAGGACATGTTCGTTGGCGATATAGGTAGATACATTTTCAATTGAAATTTCAACCCGCTTATTATTTTAATATTCAAGTTAATCAGACTCAAAGTAAATATTTAAAAGGAAATTGCTAAATTCAAAGGTAAATCATTGAAAATGCATTCACAATGTTTAAAACAAAAGATACAACATATTTTCATAGTAATATAACAATGTTAAATTAAATTTTCATATTCGGAATAATTCATATTCATCAAAATGTTAATTTTGATTTTTTTTCAGATCTGGAAGTTATAAAGAAGATACGAACTCATTTACCTATTTTTGATCAAAGAAGACTTGACGTTTACGATACCATTTACAAGAAGGACAACATTAAATTCAAAAGCAACTCTGTGAACAAAAACGTGTGATTAATTATTCTCAGTCGACCATTGTTATAATTAGTAACAATAATTATATAGTGGTGAAATTGAAATCGATCGCAGGAGGTAAAGAGAATTGTAAGATGTGGTTAGCGGATTTACATAAAAGCGCCGGTGTCTTAATCTTTATTTTCACCTTGTTGAGACATGTTGAAATAACATTTACAATTAATATTGAGATCAGAATTTCAAGCGCTTTTGCACGTATACAAATGGTTTAGCTTAACACTAAAAAATTCAAAGAAGTTGATCGTCTGATAAATAATTGCAGATGAAGAAAGAGAGAAAAGGGAAGAAAAGAAAAACAAAAGGGATAAAAGATATAATAACAGCGTCGCATTTTGAATGCACAAATTTCTATAGCACATTCGATTATAGTGAAATGGTGTCAACATTCTGTGTTTTAACGTTTCAAACGTTATTGAAACAAGACATCGCTTTTCCTTTATCGTTTCGAGTAGTCAAATTATCATTCTTTGTTTATTTATTGTGATTTTTTCGTGGGTATACAATAAATAACTTTAATAATAATTTAATAAGTTTAATAACTTATACGAAAACTTATTTTCACTTATTATCTGTTTATCAGAATTGAGTCCACTGTAACCGTTTGTTTTTAACCTTAACAAAATTTCATTCGTTGAATTGAAAATTGTTTCATCTAATAAAAAGAAAAATTCAAAATTTTTTTGCACAAATAAATTAACTGATGAACAACCGGATTTTTTGAGTGCCGCTGATCTGTCTTGCTCGGATGGTTCAAAGTTCCCCGACCGTTTTCGTACGCCATTTATTAAATTTCCAGCAATATGAAAGACATTTTATGTAAGGCCGCTGATAACTGCATAAAAGACGTCACGAAAAGGTAATTTTTCATCGGATGAAAACTAAAAATCGTGAGCCTCCGATACATCGCGTTCCCATTCATTCTACTTGTTTTGTACACAACTCACGTTTTCTTAAATAGTAACCACGCCATTTTTCCACACGACCGGGTATGATTAAAATGCTACTTAAAATGTTACCTCTTAATTATTGTTATATACCTACTGTCCTTATAAGTAACCGACCACTAAGCGTATCCCTGGACTGCGCAATTTTTAATCCAGCTTATCCTTGTTTTTATAGCGCAAAATCTTTCTGCTCGAACGTCCTTTATTTTTGAAACCAGAAAATAAAAATATTCAGTTATCCCAGCCGAATAAAAGTTGAATGAAAAAAAATGTGAATTGATTTGAAGCACACGCGATAACGCTGGATTAAAAATGAACGCTCGATACTTTAGATATATTTCTGTGTGACCTCTTATTACAATCATTAACATTAAATTTTATCATTTATAGAATCGTAGAAATATTAATCTCTTAAAATTTTTACAGCAACAATGACATTTTTAGCAATGGATGGATAATACTCTTCATCATTGATTACTCATAACCGAATGATTGTTTTTGGTATTTATTTCTTATTAAAAACATTATAAGCTCGCTCAGAACACCATTCGAAATGAAATTCAGCATTAGCCTTGTTTTTTTTCTTTAGCTATCGTTAAAATACTCCGTCAATACTCCTTTATGATATCTGAGCTTCTTGAGATTCGACCGCATTGTTTCCGCTCAATCGGCGTTCAAGTGCTAAATGCATGCACATATTGTTATTAAGGTCCCGCTTGAACCTTGATTTTCTTGCACGAAATGCAGGACAGCCAATAAATCAATATTCCTAAAGGTTTGTTAAACTTTCGTCATTGTCTGCAACACTTTGCAGTTTCGCCAAACTCGTTATCATTATCACACCATCCACATAATTCATATCTGTTAAAAAAATTTTCATTTTTCAGTTCCAGAGTAACTACAAATAATCCCCGGTTAATTGTTTTTTTTTTGTAAATATACTTTTATATTTTATACAACTTTTGAGACCATCAAACTTTCTTTTTTTAATTTGCGAGACAAAAAAATGATGGTGCGGAATATCGCAGAGACAAAAATTTGATACAATATACAATTGCCAACCGTTCATATTATTCATTATTTTTTGTTACTTCGAGTGTATTTTATTTCTTCGTTTCTTATTCCTATTATTAAAATTCGCTTAACCGATTTTCAAAACTTTGCGATATGTCTGTTCCGTTTTCAAGAGAATTCATCGCACGACGTGGGGGAACGTGATTTAAAATGACTTTAGAGATTTTTGTGCACACCTGTGCGTAAAATATAATAAAACTATCGTTTACCAAAGCAAACTTTTTGGATGAAATTTCATCCATCCTATTCTAAATTCAAGAGTGGCACTGGATTACCAATATTGTTGCACATGAGATATATCATTAAAAAAATATCAATTTTTAACTTATCTTTATAATTTGTCCAAAATGTAAAGGACTGTGAGTGGTTCCACTGTCCAGAGTTATTTTTAAACTTGGATCCGAAAACCAAGAAATCAAAAAGAGATCAACAAATGTTATTACATTTTAAATCATTCGAAGAGCGACTTATTGACGGTCATATGCAGATGAGCAAACTTTTCCTACCATCGAGCCTCTGTACTGAAAAGTACTTTCTAATCACCTTTTATATTTCGCCTAAGAATATATTTTATACAGTTTCGAAATAACCTTTTTTTTAAGTGTTTATAACCGTGATTATAAATTATCTAAAAATTGCGACTTGACGAGATTTGAAATTGCTATTTACAATATAAATCAAAAGCGTATCACATGATTTCGAAGCGCGATGAACCATCAAATTAATCATGATGGCATCCTGAATCTATCACAATAACGTCGCAATTATCTTTGAATTTGATGGAAACTTGCATTATTATGGGACCAACAAATTATCCTCTAACTGTAATTTTGTAATACAATGAAAAAAAAATTTAAAAAAAAACAAAACAAAAAGGCCAAAAATGTAACATATTTTTTGACTTGATACGAGCTGCAATTTGCAGAATTTATTTGATCTGAAAAACGTCTCAACCAAGCTGTTCGAATAGGATTAAATTTCATTTAATTTTCACACTCGACTAATTCAACGAAATTGGCTAGAATTAATTAAATTGCAAAAAAAATTTTTTTAACAGTCACGTGCGATTCTTAAAAACTCGTGCGTGAAATAATGCCACAAAAAATTGTTCTTTAGAAGGAGATGAAAATTCTGAATATTCGATAGATCAAAGAGAACGTTATCGTCGATTAGCCTGACGAATGTTTCCAATGTAATGATTTGAAATTTCATAATCCTTTTACATTGTCATTCTGGATGTTATGTGTCGTTTATTGTACAATATTGATAGCCAGAATGGTGTTTCGGATGTAGATTATTGGAATGAGCTCCATCGCCGCGAGGCACGTTTACCATCGTTTATAATTTTTTAATTTTTTTTTTTCAATCACAGACCTTTGTTGATTATGGGAGGCATCGACTCTCTCGTTTGTCTCATCTAAATTCATACCAAATTTCGCAACTCATTCAAATTTCTTCTAAACAATTCTTTTCAACTTTTCAAACTTCAACTGTTTAAATTATCTTGATTGAAATGTATTAATCAGTCGTGAGATAAATTTTCCTGCCAAACTTGAAGTAGTATGAAACTGAAAGATTAGCAATATTAATTTCAAAGTAGGTTGCTGGTTTCATATTTTATAGACTAATTCAATTAACGTGAGATTTTCAGATCAACCGAATCTGGCGTGAGACATTCGCTCGATTCTAAAATCAATGTTACACGTATTCCAACCAGATTTCAATTACGTTAAGTTACAATTTGTGTATTCAAATAAAATTGGTCATCTCAAATCAATGAAGATGATAAAAAAAAGTCAGACGACATATTTAAAAACCGTCTTATGAGAGAAAGAATCAATTCGAAATTAGCAAAACATTCGAATTGTAACAATTGCGTTTCTCCAGAGTTTTCATATTTCGTTATCACAGTTACACTTGATGATGTATTAAACGGTTCGATTCTATTTTGTTTTCTTTTAAATATATTTTTTTTCTTTTTTCAATAAAACGCGGAAACCCATCTTATCCTATTCAAATTAAAATTGAAGCACCCTTCCTTATGACATTCCAAGTAGAAATATGATCTTGAGCAAATAGAATCAAGATTCAAGTTTGTTATAATTGCATAATCTTTTGTTCCGAAGAGAACCAATTACCGGCACCGAGATGAGATGAAATGAGAGGCTCGATGCCCGCGTCCAAATCGGCAAACCCAACCAGACTGGTTTCGAACGGTTAAAATTTTTGCTAACTAGCTGTTTTGAAAAATTGGCAAATCCCCGCTATGGTAAAACTAAGTATGATTATGACGTTATCGGAAGGACCACCGCGATCGGTATCAGGAGGATTCCTTGGTTCCACAGTCCCGAAGACGATCCCGTGGCTATAACGAGGTCAGAGCCGTTCCAATCCATGTCCTTCCTCCCATCGAGGCACTCGAACTCACAGCATCTTTCTCCCACGCGGAATTTCTTGCATCTCTGTTGGCAACAAAACAATTTTTCAGATCAATTAACGTGTGCGACTGATTTTGTGGGATTCTTTTGGATTATAAATGTGTCCGGTGTGTTTTTTGCCTCGGTCACGTCGAGTGTCCGCGGTGACCCAATTTTTCGCACCCACTTTTGTTTTGTTGTTTGCCCCCTTCCCCTTCCGACGTCTTTTTTTTTCTCTCTCTCAATTTCCCATCTCTTTGCGCTTCACTTTCTTATGCCGCATTGCCGCATCTGTACATCGATGATGATCACTTTTTAATCAAGATGCTTGGACGAGTTTTTGTCTTTGCACTGGAACGAGCGTCAAGTATTTGATAAAGGATATTAATATCTTGGAATTCCAATAAAAAAAAGGTACAACAAATTTCATTTTTTTAATTTTGTTTTTAATATAAATTGCTTGTTTACGTAATTTTTTCACGTTGCAATGCTTCTAGACAAAATATCGTCTCCCACATATTTTTTACTTGCGATTTGACAACTGACAAAATCAGCGTTCAAAGAAAAGGTGCAAATAGTTTTACCTCCCGAGCTTTGATTGATCTGCGAGATGTCAGTTGCACGCTTGTACTGGCTTTTTATCAGAATCAAAATCAAACGAGAATATCTGAAGTAGAAATAAAGGACGAGTTGCATTCATGGTTCGTCGGGCAAATAAAACGCTTTTTCGAAACTTAATATTACTGCGCCAGACTAAACCCTAAACTTTAACGGCTTTAATTCCTCAGCAAATTAAATTAACAGCCGGGGATATCAACTTAGATTGCTTGGCAATTCAGCTCGGCATATTGCATTGCAACACTTTGTCATAAGCCGGAGCTTTTGTTCAGAGTGTTGATGATGCAAACTAAAGTTCAAATTTGTGCGACAATTGTTGAAAAGAAAAGAAAAACTTGATGGCCTATCTATGACGGGCAATTCCCTCGTCATTTGTTTTCATAATTGCTCGTTGTTTTGTGCCAGTATATATATTAAAAACGAATAATCAACCGTTCGAAAACGGGTATAAGTGTGTTAGCATCGAACAACAAGGACGGATGAAAATCGATGCAGTGATTAAAACTATGTTTAGGCGGACTTAAGTAAACGATTCGAGTCAAAGTATGCGCAACATTTTCTTGCAAACTTGAGTCACAATTGAACAATTTGCTTCGCGGATACTTTAGCTGATTAACTCTGATATGTCTATTCGAACGGTTCTGACGTATTGAGTATCTGCAAAATTCAATTTGTGCAAGACAATTTTGTGCAAAGAATTTTAAATTGAAAAAAAATTGATACGTTGGTCTGTCCAATTATTATTATAAATTGTGTGTCAGGAAAAACGTCAATATCCTTACGATAAATCATAGAAAAAAAGTACCTATTGGGAACATTTTTCATGTTGAATTAATATTCGAATACAGACCAATAAATCAAACATTGAAATATCATATTTGTTAATATAAATTAATATTTTTTTAGCACCGATCGAAGTGATGTAAAATTTGATATCAAACTGTTCGAATAAAGAATAAAGATTTAGAAATAAGGACACTGCGTTGCTTTATATTTGATTTTCAAAACCACTCAGGAGAATTTTATAATTTCCTTTCTTTTCTTTTTTTTTTTTTATAATATAGGGAAAGTACACTCGATTCACTGACCGTCGCACTTGTTTCATCAATCGATGATATTCAAACCTAAATAAGTTGTTTACATAATTATAGTAATTTAGCTTAGACATGAACAATGTTTAGCCAAATCAATATTCCAAGAATAATTTAAGTTGATGTCATTTAACAACAGAATCAAATTGCTAGTTTGTATAAATATTGGTTTGAAAACCGAACAAATTACCTAAAATACTTGGGCAATAATAAAAAAATGTTGAATAATCTCGGGTGCCAAGATAAATAAAATATTTCTCCCGACTGAATTTCATTTGAAACGATAATTTTATTCGGACAGTAACGAAAATAGCAACCGAAGGGCTTTCCATTAATGCTTCACCGCAAATGTGTAACATCACTTGGAACACAAGTGAAAATCAAATTTAGCAGAGCGACTGTAAATTTTAAACTGCTTTTGCAATAAATGAAATATGAGTAAACGCGTCAACACCGACCTACATATAAAAGTCACGACAGATTTTTCCGCAAAGCTGTTTTATATTTGACTTGAAAAGTCCGATGTTTTCTGAGAACGATTTTTGTATTGTTCAAAAGTTCGAGAGACAATCTCATAATAAAAAAAAGAAGAAGTTGAAGGACAAAGTTCCGAACATTTCTCTCGTGATCAAAATTGTATTTCCTTTGACTAACCGATCATTAAAAGTCAATTGAACGAAAATTGAACTTTATCCTCGAAATGATAACTCTTCAAATGTTATTATTGAAAAACTTCAAATACCAAATCTTGCCAATTACAAGCGCATTTTCAGTAGTTGCAATTTAAAAATACAAAAAAGTATATAATCATTTTATGAAACGACACAACTATTTTTTGTTTAAATTGTCATTTTAAGTGTTCAAATGAATGGCAAAGTTCATTTATTTTTCATCCGCCAGATACTTGAACTTCCTCAGAAGAGACACATGTATAAATAAATAGCAAATAATCTACGGAGGTTTGCAAACTTTCGTCGCGTTGTTTTTTACGTGACTTGAAAAATTGATTTTCAAAAAAAAGTTTTTAGATTTTATCAGAATTATTTAGGTATCGTTAATGAATAAAAAGTACCGGATCATTTTTAAATCTACGTCTCAACAAAATACAAATTACCTCACACTTATCGCATAGTATGTAAACCTATTCATTAAGTTTTCGCTAGTGTGCACGTTAACGGGTAATTTTATTACCCCAACTATAGTAATACAAGTGCGCGCTAAATACACCCAGTTTAAATCTCATTTTGCAGTAAAAAAAATATCAATTTTAAATCGATGTCTGACTTTTGTTACAGGTTATGATGTGCACTGTTCCATAGATAATGTGATTTTTAAATTCACGATAAACCGATTTGATAAACGGCGCATTTTGTTTAAACATCATTGAGCGCGGACATTTTCAAGTCGAAATTTAACACCGCCGTTTCGTGCTTCGCATTGTGTAGCTATCTTTTTAATGCCACCTCGGTTACGTATATGACTTTATGAACTTTTATGCATTTCTTTTATGCAAACAAACATTCAAGGAAGCTTTCAAAACCCAGTATTATAAATAACAACAAAAATGTGAAGTTATTTTTTTTTTTGTACAAAAGAGTGTCGTGCGGAAAAACAAATTGTGTGGGAGAAATATTCGGTTTAAAAAACGATTCGTGTGAAATAATAAGAAAAAATAAAATTCATGTACAAATTTTAAAAAATGTAAAATTTGTAAAATTGTATAAATAACAATAAAAATATTATTTAAGTTAAATTCAATTTTTGTATTAAAAGAAAATTTGTGAACAAACGTTTTTGCACTTTTCTGGCATCGAACGTTGAATGTCAGATTGGGGATAACTTACATAAGGCGGTGAGCAATAGATTGCTTTACACCACATAGGCTCTGAGTGATAGCAAACGCAAAGGCTACAAACGGCAGGTCCTGGCACATACAATAAACCGTGCGTCACGGTCTCGCCTTGAAAATCTGTGCAATTTTCTTCAAGCGCATCTGAAAAAGAAAATAATGCAATTAGTCAATGGGGAACTATTATTTTTTCTTCTTTTCATACGTCTCAAAAAACCAAGGAAAAATCCAAGTGAAAAGGCGTAAGTTTAGTCAGACAGGTTGAAATTGTAAGAATTACCTGTTCGTGATAAGTAAAAAAGAAGAATAGTTAGGCAAATGGTTCCAATGATAATGCTTTTCCAAGTATCTCTGGAACTCTTCATGGTCCTCGTTGCTATTTGTTCGAATTACCGGGATAATAGAAAACATCAGTTTCTTTCACCGGCAATCGACTATGTGTGTCACAGGTGGCAAAAACATTGTTACTGAAAATAGAAAACAACGAATATCTTTATCACGATCCATAACTTTTTATATGTGTTTCTTACTTTTTTTATGAATGAAAAGAAAAAAACTTGATGGTAAAGTATAATGGCAAAAAAGAAAAATAAATACCTCGAGCTCTTACTTGGCTTTTAAGCTCTAAAAGTGAAACCTTTTTCTGTCAATTTTAATCAAATTCAAAGTCCTGTTGATTTCTCTATTATGTACTTTTTCACCTTTTTTTCTTGTTCACTACTTTTTTAGTTGACTTTTTTTTCACGTTCCAGTTTTTTAATTTTTTAAAAATTTTTTCATCTGTTAAAAATTGCACTCGGTCGCGTTTTAAATATCTGCGTCATAAATTCGGAAGCGTAATACAATTTACACTATAAATACTTTGAAATCGAATTAACACCTTGTGTCGAGACCATCTGCTCGCATTGAAATACAGTTTATTTGAACCAATGCATTTTGACAGATTTTTCATCCCGAAAAGGGAGAAAAATTGAATGTCGAAAAGTACATCAAGGTTGATTTGAGCAGATACGAGAAATTCCAAACAATTTTGTGTCGAGATCAAACGAATGATGGATTGATAACAATCGAGATGTAAATGTCCAAGTTGGATGTTTAATAAGCGCACAGTAAATTATACAACCTCGTGTTACCTCAGATATGAGTTTATTCAAATTCAACATAAATATTTTCTCGCGCATATACATCACAACTCAATGTGACAAGTGTTGTAGCAAGCGCTGAAGCGCATAAGACAGGAATTAAAATGTTCCACTGAATTACCATCACTCAAATTGTCCGAACGAAAAATAGTGGTTTAATTTTGCTACACATCTTTTTTATAACTCGTTTTTATATCTGACAAAATTCAGTTGGTTTAATCTCAAAATTTTACAGCTTTTGTTTCAAGTTAAATGTTTAATTAAGAAAAAATTTCAAAATAACGTTTTATTTGTTTCTTTGCATTTAAAAAATTAAATTAATCGAATTAAAAAAAAATATATTTAGATTAATAAATTAAAAAGTAGGATTAAAGTAAATGAAACAAGGTAGATCTTGTATTTTATTGGCGAAAAAGAAAAAGAAGTAGGAAAGATCTGCAATATTGTTGCAGCTGTTTTATATCTATTCATATACACATTGGACAGAGGCCAGAGAAAGGGAAAAAAATACCTTTCACTAATGAACTTTATCTGCAGCATCGCACATCGGCCATGTAAATGATTGTCATTTAAAACATTCAAACTTGCACACGTGTTTCAGTATCCACCTCGCTCTTATTTTTTCATTTTTTAATCAACCGGAACATGCACTTCCATTTGGATGCGTTGAATTTGTTTATTATTCATGAAATTAATTTATTGTATTTGCATGTTCAATGTATCTTAAATTAGAAGCTTTAAAATATAATTCGATATGCTAATTTGGTATTGGTTTTGCTAATCTGTTATGTACGAATCTAACAGGATGATTTATTATCAACTGGCTGACATAAATTTGCCTCAAATTATAAGCGAAACAAAAAAGTACGTTCAAACGTCCAATATTCATATTTATAAACCACTTTTTATAGATTAGATATTTTTATTTTGGATCAAACATTTTTCCATCATTGAATTTCAATATTTCAAAGTGAATTGTGAGAAAATTATATCTGTTACTGAATATTTTTCACTAAAAAGACCAAGGAAGAGGCAGGTTTAATTTCTCCTTTAATAACATAAAATCGTAACGAAAATACTGTTATAATTTGGTTCAGAAACGTTTTTCATCGTAGCTAAAATTTGGATTAAAAAATGAATTCGTCAGATAAAATCGACCACTATCTATATCTTTAACCTTTGTTGCAAAATGCTTTCGGCAACGTTAGAGCAAATTTCCAAAAATACTCCTATCGAATTAGGCTTTTATCAATTTCCCGCACAGGGGTGAATCAATAAAAAATTCACGAAACCTTTTGATACAGCTTGAGCTCGTTATTTTTAATCACCATTTTTTATTATTTTTAATCTCCAAAAACCTCATAAACTATTAAACTATTTTTTTTATTTGAAAATACTAATTTTTGAAGTATCTACAAAATTTGTATAGTATAGCAAGTCCAGGTTTCAAATAAAATGAAAAGCAAAGAAAACAGAAACAAAATTAAAATTTGAAAAAATATTGTAGGGGTAAAAGTGTTGGTATACCTTAAAATGATAGTTTGCGGTCGCATTTGGTGTGACGAGTTCACATTGTCCCGCGTGACGTTCTATTTAGCATTGCGACGAACAGTGGAAGTGGTAGGCCACCGGTCAGACAATTCAAAAAATCACGCCTCGCGTTGAATCGAGTGGTACAACCAATCGATTATAGGGATTGCAGATCTGTGTGCCGGGCGATCAGTCCGCCCCAAGAAAACTGTCCGATTTCGTTAGCGATACATTTCAACCGAGCCAGAGGCAGCGCGCGACTAACTACTCTGTCGCAGTGAGAGTAGTACGGGCTACGTTTCGCGGGTCGATCGAACATACTCTGCACCTCAATGCGAAGAGAAGTAGGTGGTGCTTGCCTCCTACTCCTCAAACACGATGCAGAACGAGTCAAGCACATCGCAAAACTTATACCCCAAAAAGCGCAGTTTTAAAATCTTTAAAACAATTTTAATTTTTTACTTTCATTTCCAATTTTATCGTTTTGATTTTGTATATCTTAAGACAATATATTTATTTGGACAACATTTTGATTGAATTAACTAAAATGTTGGCTTTCTTAGTCTGATTCCAAGATAAAAAATGAAATTTGCAATCTAAAAAAGTAAGAAGGTTAATTCAATACAAAATGGAGGGGCATTATTTGGCACGTAAAAATATTATTTTAATATATAGTCTTTTTTGTATAGATTTGTTTGGCATTGTCGAGTGAATTCTTTTTGACGATTTTCAATTGCAACCAAATAGCTACTTTCGTGTTATTATATTTATTAATGAAATTTCTTTCTAGAAAATGTTTTTTGTTGATATTAAAAAATTAATTTATGATTCATAAAATAATAATGTAAGCAATATGAAATGAAATTATGTAAGTTTTACCTCCTTAGAAATGTAATTGTCACCGACTAGTAAATCCTTTTTTTTTGTTTACAAGAACTAAGAAGATTTTCTACATTGTAGATTCAGGATCACAATTGATGAAATGTTTGTCAAACATTTGATTTCTCTGTAGAGGAATGCACTTCCTTCGAATAACTATCGGTAACTGTTTATTTGTCAGCTTTTATAGTTAGTATAATTCAATCTGAAAATGAAAATCTTGGAATTAGTAACTTTGTTTGTTTTAGTATAAAATATGAAGGAGAAATAAAATTTAAATTGTCAAAAATGTTGGTTTCACTTATCTGACAGTAAGTTTTTTTGCAGCTTATCACTTATATATTTGTTCAAAGAAATTTGCACGATCATTAATAAACACTTTCATTTTTCACTTATAAATTTCCACTTAACAACAATAACCTAGATGTTATTGTGTTGTTGTATTTCATTCGGTTAAATGTTTTTTTTTTTTTTTTTTTTGAAAAACTTACTCGGTTTCCATCCCTCGACGTTGACTGATGACCTACCTTTGCTGATGATACGAATCCAAATTTGGAGAAAAAAGCTGCAACTTACGCCATCCTGCTACCAAAAATCAACGCCAACTGCAGCATCATCTCCATTACGAATGTCACATATCCAGATTTGAAAAAAAAATAAATAATGTACCTAGAAGCAAAAATGCATCTTTGTAATTTACAAAAAACACAACATTTGAAAAAGTTTTCACGAGAAAGCTTACATAAAATGCTCTGCAGACATAACCTCCCCTTCCCTCAAAAATCGATTGTTGATAAAAAAAAATGAAAACATAAAAACACAAGACGCTACACAAAATCACTTTTTTTAGTAAAAAAACATATCCCGTAAGATTCCGATCACGCCATTTTGCACGAACACATTTAACACTTTGCGACACGATACAACAATAAATGTGCGTTTTCCGCGAAAAGTAAAATTCTTTTTCCACGAAAAAACGTATCCACGAAAAATTTAGAATTCATCATCAATTTGGCGATTGTTGGCCATAGTTTTCGTTTCGGCGTAAGGCTACATGTTTCGCAAAAAAAAATCGGACGCGTTGCAAAACTTCAACGGTTGGCAAGATCGCCGGACGTCGACGCTGCTTTTGCGCCAACCGACACCGATCGCGTGATATTGCGCATGCGATGGATCCGTCGTTGGCGTTGGCAAGATCGCCGCGAATCGCGCCAATGTTCGCGGCACCGACCGCACGATGTGGCGCATGCGCGAGTTCCGTCGTTGGCGTTGGCAAGATCGCCGCGAATCGCGCCAATGTTCGGGGCACCGACCGTACGATATAGCGCATGCGCGAGTTCCGTCGTTGGCGTTGGCAAGATCGCTGCGAATCGCCAATGCTCGAGACACGAGACCGTACGATATAGCGCATGCGCGAGTTCCGTCGTTGGCGTTGACAAGATCGCCGCTGCCCGCCGAACTTCGATTTCTGTCGAACTTCCGCGCACGCGCGGTATAACAGTTGGCGGTACTTCGTCCGACACTTCGTGCAAAGACACCGGACACCGGCGTGCAACAGCGGTTGCGCCGTACCGATTGCAATCGCGTATTTTCAAAGAATAAGTCGTATCGTTTTTGTTTGTTCATTCGGTTCAAAAGCTCTTTGCTTAGCTTCGGAAGTGGTTTTTCATTGTCGCCCGCCCGCGTATCGACAATGTCGGTTTTCTCCTTGCGTGTTATTGTTCCGCGTTCGTGTGTGCAGTGCTTTTTTTCCGTTTGCCCGTTGATAGTGTCGCGTGTTTGTGAAGTGTTCCATGAAGTTTTATGTGTGTGTGTAATATAAAGTGCAACTAATTCGTGTTAGTGAGTATTGTGAAATTTGATATCAGTGCGTCGGAAATGGCAAAAAATTCAACGAAATTGCAACTGACAATGTTTGGGTTCCCGTTTTGAGGACACATCAGCCCGAAATCAAAACAACGTTCCTGCCTTCTCTTGAAACCTTCTGTATAACCTGAGATCGTCAAAAGTAACGTAAGTAACGTTTGTCCTTCAAAAATAACGTAAACAAAAAACTTGCAACAAAATAAATTTAAATAAAAATCACAAAACAAAGTTAAAGCAATAATATTTTTGAATAAACGAAAATGAACTAAAGTAGAGAAGATTTTTTTCTATTATTAAATAATTGTTAAATAAACAATTAAAAAAATAACAAAACAGCAAAAGCAGTATTGTTTTCCAATAAAAGAAAATGAACTGAGTTAGAGAAGATTTTTTTCAATTATTAAATAATTGTTAAATAAACAATTATATAAAAATAAATAATTAATTAACAAATATTGAAAACAAAGTGATATTTGATACTAACAAAAACCAAGTAAATAAAAATATTGGCTTTTGTTTACAAAATCAAATAACATAACGATTTTATAATTAGTAACAACAATTTTACAGTATATCAATTCATTTTTTCATTTCATCTGGTTCGAAATTAGCCTTTCGACAATTTCAACCTATTTGATCTTCCTTGAAAACAGTTATTCCCCTTTGAAATTCCCTTGATCTCGTACATTGGCGCTCTTGTAATCATTGGCGCTTGCGCAGCAAGTCAAGTCAAGCTAGGTGATCATGTATTTAAGCATGTGAGATAAATCACAACACACGTTCCAAGCAACAATTACTTTTTCGACAACCAATTGAAAATAATTCAATTGTCAGTTAACGAGCATTGTTTTATCGCAAGCAACTGTTTATTGATTGCTTCCTCAGTCTAGTCACTAACACGCGAAACGAATGATTTGTGACAATATCTTTGCTCTGCGTAATCGGATTTTTAAGGTTACATTAAAAACACTCCAGTGTACGCGACGTTATTGTAGTGAGCACACACCTGAATTGAAACCTTTTGATGATACTTCTCATCACTCAGAAAAAATTATGAGACCAGCTCTGCAGCCATCCCAGATGCTATTGCAGGTAAGTTGGCATTTTGTTTAGATCATGATTCATATGATTGAACATTTTTTTTTGTTTGCATTTCTTGTATTGAATGTAAGTACAGTTAAAATTAAAAGCGCATAAATTGATTTTAAAAACAAAACATTTAAAAAATATTCTATTTTTGTTTTTAACTTTTAGGTTTTAGGATGTGGAGCTCCAGGTTCGTCCAAGTCTCTTTTCGTCAGCACGTCGAACACGTCTTACATCTTTAACTGTGGTGAAGGGATGCAAAGAGCCGCTTTCGAGTATCGTTACAAAATAGTAAGATCTAACAATGTTTTCGTCACGACTCCCGTTTGGTCGAACATCGGCGGGTTGCCCGGTTACGTCTTGACAGCGGAGAAGGCCGGCCAGGTGGAACTCAATATTTACGGGCCGGACGGAACGTCCGACATAATGGAGGCAATAAAAAATTTCGTAACTTTCAAAACAATGACAGTTAAGAATCCGAGTTTGGACAAAAATGAGATTGGTAATTTTGAATACGTAGATGCCAATATGAAAGTTGAATGTGTGCCCCTGGCTAGAAAGCAAGTCCCCTTGAACAACAAGGAGATGATCAGCTCGGATTTGGTACTTGATGACATCAATTATTATGATTATCGCAATGAGAACAATAAGAGACCTTCTCCGTCGACGAACGTGTCCAACAAAATGAGAAAACTGCAGATCGACTTGAAAAAGGGAAGGATCAATTCGTCCATGGCATACATTTGCAAATTGAGCGACAAACCCGGTGCTTTGGATTTTGCAAAATGCGTCGAGTTGGGTATCACACCTGGACCGGTCTTAGGCAAACTTAAAGCTGGAGAGAGCGTTACCTTGCCGAATGGAAAAGTCGTGACTCACAAAGAAGTTTGCAAGGAACCATCGCCTGGACCAGTTTTTATAGGTTTTTCATTTATTTATTTTTCATTTTTAATATATTTTTCTGAACTTATTTGTTCATCTTGAGTAATTTATTGTTTCTTTAGTTGTTGACTGCTACGACGAAGTTGTACTGGACTCTCTGCTGAAGAGCAAATCTTTTGACAAGCATTTTGTCTGTAACAATCCTAAGACCGACTTGATGGCATATTGCATCGTGCATTTTACACCAGAAGACATCCTGCAGAATGTCAAATACAAGGAATGGATGTCGAAGTTTGGAGACAGTACTAAGCATTTGATAATCAATGATACCAACAATTGTGTGGGCAGCGAGTCGGTAAATATGCTGCAGCGGGAACTCAACCTGCTGCATCCAGACATTTTCCCACTTCTTGCTGACGAGAAAAATGATTTGCCGCAGGAAGTTAGCGATGACTACAATCCCAAGGAGGTGATACATCATTTAAATTTTTTGTTGTTACTAAAATTTTAATTTTGTTTCACTGATGAATATTTTATTTTTAGGATGGATTGACTGTATACCGGGCGAAAAATAATGATAGGATCTCGCTAAGACCACTGACTGGTTTTGATAGGATGCACATTACTTTATCAGATCTGGATGCCAAAGTTCAGGAATTGTCTGAGGTAGAAGGCCTGCCGGAACACTTGGAAGAGTTTCACAAAACATTGCAAGATAAAGTAGCGTCCATGGGACCGACGGAAGAGTATCCAAAGATCGTGGTACTGGGCACCGGTTCAAGTATACCCTGTAAAACGAGGAACACCTCCGGTCTTCTTTTACAAATCAGTGAGACCTCGAGCATGATTTTGGACTGCGGCGAGGCAACCATTTTACAATTGTTCAAATTTTTTGGCAAAGACGAATGTTATAGAATTTTGTCTACTTTGAAAGTAAGCTTGAGCAAAAAAATAAATTTGTTCACTACTTACTTTTTATTTTACTTTTGAAATTAATATTTTTTTTTTTTTATTCTAGGGAATTTATATATCACATCTGCACGCCGATCATCATCTAGGATTAATTGGAATACTGAATCACCGTCGCAAAGTGAACAAAGACCCGGTATACTTATTCGCTCCGGAACAGATCAACGGATGGCTCCACTTTTACAATGCTAAGTTCGAGGAGATCCTCAGTCAGTTGGAGTTGATTTCAAACAAGGATTTTTTCATTCACAAACACGCCGTTCCATTGGAGATAAAGAACAAAATTTTTAACAGCCTACAACTAAACGACTTAAACACAACTTTCGTCAAACATTGTGCATATTCTTATGGCGTTGCTCTAACGCTTGGGAACAATAAGAAAATAGTTTACAGGTAAAGATTAAATGCAGTTTTTTAAAAAGAATATAATTAAATACAAATTTAAATATTTTTAAAGATTATATTGAACTTGAATTAAATTGAAATTTGTTTTTTTTTTCGTTTTTAGTGGAGACACGATGCCTTGTGATAGTTTAGTTATGATGGGCCACGGATGCGACCTGCTAATACACGAAGCAACCCACGAAGACGACATGGCAACTGAAGCGAAATTAAAAAGACACTCAACGCTGTCACAGGCCATCACAGCAGGCCACAAGATGCAGGCAAAGTACATCCTGCTGACTCATTTCAGTCAACGTTACGCAAAGATACCTCGTGTAATTGAAAACGAGACTGATCTGTCGAACGTTGGGTTTGCCTACGACATGATGCAGGTCCGATTTTCGCAACTCGCCTTGCTGCCAATGTTTTACTCCACGTTGCGAATCATCTTTAGCGAATTTTATAGAGAACTTGAGATAAAGGCGGAAAAAAGGCTAAGAATGAAGGAAAAGTTGTTGAGCTCGAATGTTAATTAATTTAACTGTTGATCATTGTACATTCAAGTGTAAATAATTGTGTATATTGTATACACAGGTTTATATTTTTATATCCGTGAGATTCTGTAAAGCGAAAAGTAGAATGATTTTTATTTATGAAAATCAATACTGAAATGTGTATTTTTTTCTATTTAATGTTTTGGAACTTATTTTAGTTGAAATCATAGGAATGAGGATGAGATTTGAAGCGTCATTTTTGGTTTACAAAAAATGTGTAACTATGTTACACGTTCTTGTAAAAAGTAAACCAAAGAAAGTTTTTTTTATCGTCTTAGTACAAATTACTGTACCAGATTTAATTCGACTTTAGATACGACGACCTGTAAAGGATCATACCATCAGTGACTTGGAAATAATTATGTTTTTTTGAAAGTACAATTTAATTGTTGTTAATCACCTACTAATTATCTATTTTATTAATTACATTATTAAGTTTGAATTATGCCGCTGTCGGCGACGGCGCCATCTGTGCGTTTGTTTTCGTTCGTCGCGTGAACTAGAAAGAGAATCAGCTTCTCTCGTGGAAAGCAAGTCGCAACTTGCTTTCAGAATCGTTAAGACAAGTTAAAAGATTGTCACTGAAGTGTTTTGTTAAATAAAGAAAAACGAAGTGTCAAAAGTGTTTCGTTGCGGGGAACTTTTAGCAATGAAAGTACTTCCCAATTGATTCCAAAACAAGATTAAAGTTATTTGATTGAGAAGATGGCAGAGGAAAACAAGAAGGTCTCATTCGGTTTTTCAAAATCGGTGAAAAAACCGACATTGTTAAATCAACCGCCGAAGGAACAGCCCCAGGTTGATTACATTGAATGCATCGATGATCAAACGATCAAAAGTGTCAAGTAAGTAACAATGAGATCATCATTTCTACAATCAAAACCTTGTCGTAAACATAACCATAACGCCTTGTTCGCGAGGGAAAAATATAACTTGTTTGTAAACATTGTAGAACTTGATTCTGGAAACATAAGTCGAAATTATATTCATTTTACAAAACTTAACAATCTCTTTTGATATAATTTAATGCAATTTCAATTAATTACTTTTAATGATTCAATTATAATTAATTTTAATTGACAAAATATTTACTGCTGTAAAAAAATCTTTCAAATTGGTTTTTTTTGTGAGATGAATGTTTAGTAAGATGTTAATTTGTAATTATAATTCTTTTAGTGCACCAGAACCAGTGGAAACTGGACCAAGAGTGATACCACTGTTAGGATCTAAAACATGGCACGAAAGGTTCACAAACAAAATCAATGCAGATGTTTACAATTCCAATGGAAATGATAAAAATGGTAAAGCCTCTGAGCCGATAGTAATTAAACAAGAACCAGAGGACAATGAGTCAACGAATGGCGACATTGGAGGAGCGGTGAAATTTGAATCCGTGGAAATCAAGTTAGAGCCCGACGAAACAAATTCACAATTGTCTTTGGATCAGATGGCTGCCCAGGAATTGATACAAGATTTAGAAAATGATGTGAAATCCGAACCGAATAATACTGCCTCAATTCCCTTAACGATGGGGAATCTTTTAGGAACTGAAGAGGTAACTTGTTGTTAGAAGAAAGAAATGCAGAACTACATTATTAACCTTCGGCAAACCATATTGATCTGAGACAATTCGTTCTAAGATTAAGTGTTACATTATCAATGTAAATGTAATATAAATGTTTAGAATTGTTTAAAATATTTTCTTAAAATACTTCTATTTGACAATTGTTTTAAAATGCTGTAAATAATTTTTTATAAATAATATCAAACTTTTAATTTCATTTAAACACAAATTAAATGTTTATTTTATATGTTCAACACTACAATATGGTATGTTAAAGGTTCAATTTTTAGTCAAATTACTACACATCTAAAAGTACTTTTCTAGCCGAATCTTCGAATGAATGGACTAGTGTGGCATGACGTAAAAAACTACAGATTATTTTCAGATTAACCCATTGATTTTCTTTTCTATTCTAACACCATTATTGTTGAAAAATTGTTCATTTCCATTATTCTATCGTATTTTTATTTTCATTTCATTCCCCAGGCTCCTCTTCGAGCGCAAATAAGAAATCTTCAAGATTTAGTTCAAGAAGCTCATATACTAATTCAAAATTGTAGCAATTCAGCTCATCAACGGAAGCCAAAGTACAAACTACGGAACCACCGTAAACCAGCCGCGTCCTTCAGCGACGTGCACGTAGTTCACGAGCGCCACAACAGTTTCCTCACTCAGAAGGAGTACGAGATCCTCGAGAAATTCACTCTGGACAGCGCGAAGGTGGGCTTCTCCTGGCGTTTCGCGATTCTTTTTAACAATATCAAGTTCATCGTGCGCGAAAACGGCCGAGCGCCTCTTTTTAGCAGCCACTGGATGGAAAGCTATATCAAGACCAAACCCGTCCTCTTAACTTCAAAAGCCCAGGTTCTGAGGAAGCTCAAGGTCGATACCGCTCAACAAAAGGAGACCTGGTGCCAGGAGCTCAATTCCTACCTCGAGTCGAAAAACGCCTCGGATATCGCGTACCAGCGCAGCCGTACGTTCTACTGCGGCCCGATCGACGTCTTCACCTACCCCTTCAACGTCCTAGCCACCTTCAGCTCCGACGGCTCTGCGCTGCCGACTCTGGTCACCTTCTCGGACAAATCAGAAGTGCCCATCCAGCCCCCCAGGAACCCGCAGCACTGGACGGTGCTCCCGTCCAACTACAACGGAGTGAGCATCGACAACCTCTACCATTACTTCATCATGGTGCTCCACCCCTACATCTGTCAGCAAAAGATCAAACTGCCCGTTATCTTTTTCCTCGACGGTCGCAAATTTTCCATTAGCGTAAAACTGTGGAGGGCCTGCGAGGAGATGGGAATAATTCTATACTGCCTTCCCCCGAGCATGACTAAGTCGATCCAGCAGAGCGAGGACTCGGTCTTCCAGCTGTGCAGCAGCGGATGGATGGAGATGGCCTCCTTCTATCAACAGAACAATTCCTGGTACTTCATGGTTGGGCACTTTGTCAGCCTCTTCGAGACTGTTTTCAATTCGACTGTAAATAGCGAGAGCGTCAGGCACACCTTCAAGCACAGGGACATCTTCATCGAGTCGGTCTTCAAACAGGACAAAGTCTTGAATATTTATTCCAAGGATGTACAGGACCGGATGGTCACTTACAAGGATTACATCGCGGCGAAGAAGGTGATTGAGCATTTTGTTGGGGAGCGCCAGGTCGAGGCGTACAACTCCATGCGGGAGAGAAATGTTAATCATCAGGGACAGATGTACCAGCTGTGGAAGCGCAGCACGGACATCGCAACGTCGGCGAATCCTCAGGAGTTCGATATCAATGCCAATGAGGTTTCTGCTGGTCAGAAGAATCAGGATCGCCCGCAAGAGAATGAGAACTGGGAGCACGATAGTTATCAGAGTTACCATCAAAAGACGCAGAAAAAGAGGAAGCGCAATTCCTTCTATCCGGTCCCGAGCAATAAGAAGATGAAGATCAGATAGATTATCTGAACCATCATTGTTACGAACGTTCGAATATAACATCTATTTTGTACCTTTGTACTGAGAGTAGATTTATAACAAGATTTTCATTGTCAGTTCATACTTGTCCGTTCATTCGAATAAATTTGTAATTTAAAGATAAGAATCGTAGCGGTTCGTTTTATTTGAGTGTGTCCCTATGTAATGTCTTTGTCTGTTGTCAGTCTGTGCAAGAAAATTATGAGGATGTGCCGATCGACGGGTATGGCCTCGCGTTGTTGCGAGGGATGGGATGGAAAGACGAAAACAAAACTACTGAGTGAGTAACACGAATTGTCCACAGTTTCAGATTTTAGAATTTGGTAACAAATTAGTTGCAGTTTTATTGAGTCGGTTTTTGTTTTTTCAGATTGAAAATTCCGGAACTGAGGCCGATGAATCTAGGGATGGGAGCTGACAAAATCATTGCACAGGTTAAAAAGAAAGAGCCAGAAGAACCGGGACTGGTGTTACAGACGGGCAGTCATGTCAAAGTTCTCATAGGAAAGGAAAATGGAAATTATGGACAAGTCGAGGGGTTCGATGAGAATGCAGAAAGGTTGATTGTCAAGATGGCGTTGAGCGGACAGACGATATCCCTGAGCGAGGCAATGGTTCAGCTGGTGACGAAAAATGAATACTCAAAGAATGCAAAAGTGTTAAGTGAGTATCGGCGGGGACTTTAAAACGTTGAGAGTAATTCAGGTTTGTTCTGAGTTGTATAAGATGGTTAATGAAAAAGTTTAAAGATAAAAAACAAAAAAAGCAAAAAAAAAAAAAAATAAAATAAAACGAAAATCATCGTTTAAAGTCCCTCAAACAAGAGTAACAAACGATATTACTGATTTCGTTGGTTCAGCTTTGTTTCATAAATTTAAAATTTAATTTTCAGATTCGAAAAAGTTCGAGGAGTACAAAAACAATGAGCCCCAGTTGCGCGATGACCAAAGTGATGACGAGAGAAAATCGAGGAGTCGGGACAAACCGAAAAAGTCGAAGAAATCGAGAAGGAAATCGGAGAGCAGTGAGAGTGATTCCAGTTCCGAATCGAGGAGCAGACGTAGAAGAGACAAATCGAGCGAGAGGAGTAGAAAATCAAAAAAGTCAAGACGAAGATCAGAAAGTGAGAGTGACTCGAGTAAGGAAAGAAGTCGTAGGGATAAATATGAAAGGTCGAGCGATCGTCGAAAATCGAAACAGTCCCGACAAAGGCGAGGGAGCGAGGACAGTGACTCAAGTCAGGAATCTAAGAAGAAGAGACGTTCCGGTAGCAATAGCAGCCCGGAAGAAAAGTCTCGGAAAAATAAAAAGTCAAAGAAACACAAGAGTCGGGGCAGCTCGTCCGAACGGTTGAGTAAAAAGAACCGGAAAAAGGACAAGGAGAGGGAGAAGAATAGAGACAAATACTGTGATTCCTCCGATAGGAGACACCATAAGAAGCATAAAAGATCTCGGAGTAGATCTTAGTACTTAGAAATGACTTGTTTTTTTTTTTAAAAACAAATGAATTAAAACTACGCCATAGAAAATGAATTTTTGTAAAGATATTACTTGATCGATTTTGTAATAAATGATATTTCTTTTCATGTACTGTATTTGATTTTTGTAAAGTTATTTTTTACAAAGTTGAGTTTACACCTTTATTTTGGATTTGCAATTTTTATGTTGGAATCCAATCTTTTGGAAAAGTTGATTTTACACTTTCCAACTGTAAATAATTGTGTGTACTGTCCATAGGTTTATAATTTTATATGAATGAGCGATTTAAATCAACTAATTTTATTTATGAAAATGAATACAAAAATATGTTTTTAGCTAAACTACTACGAAATTATTTGAGATAATTAGTGACAAAATGTGGAATGAAATTTGTGATTTACACATTAAATACGTGTGTTACATCTTTTGTAAAAGTAAATCAAAGTAAGCCCCGGACACGAGACTGTCTTTTTTGATGCCCAGCTTTTCCATCACTTCGTTACAAATTTTTGTCCCTGATTCAATTTGATTTTTGTCAGGGATGACGACCTGTAAACCAAATTAATTATTTAAAATTTTTAAATTAGAAAACAAGATTCGTTTTAATTTTAATTCAAAATTGTTATCAAATGATTCTTGTAATTCTTATGATTTTATAAATTACCTCCAATTCCACAAAATCGCCCAGTTCTGATACTCGGTCTATGTGAATGCGAGTCTGACCTATCATATACAGATGGCGAACTTTTTTCACTTCACCAAGTATTCCGTTTGCGGCGGACAAAATATTATAGATCTCTTTACAACCTTGACTGTCAAAATAAGTTGTGTCGTAGTCCGACACCTTTGGGCCTTCCCTGTCTGGCCTTTCGTAGTAAACCAGAACCCCTGAACCATCCTGCAATCAAAGCCAGATATTAATTATGTCAAAAATACGTTTAATTAGTTCATCAAAAATTATTTTATCAATTAGGAAAGTTTTCTTTTGGATCACACGTCTTACCTCAAATTGCCTCAACTTGAATCTCCCATTTTTGGACGAGTTTAGAACATTAAAAAATGTATCTTTTTGGACAATAACCGTTTTCTCGCCCGTGTCACTTATTTCTTTGGCTCGTCGCTCGGTCTCCTCCAAATTGTCGCTTCGTGCTTTGATCTCAATGTTGAACATAGTCATTTTGGAAGTTAAATGTTTTTGATTCGTCTTATGTATATTCGCTGATACCAAACAACAACTGACAATTCACTCTGTCCTATTTGGCGCCACTCACACGTGTTTTTTAACTCTTGGCGACAAATTCAAATTTCCCGCGCGTCGCCATGATCGGTTCAGATCTCTCGTTCCTTAAAATTAAGGTTCTTCGGGTGCCTAATTTTCATGTAATTTTTCAAAATATACATTAAATTTTCCAAAATATAATTTTCTCAAAAAATAATTATTTAAAAATATATTTTTCAGTGTTTTATAATTTAATAATGAAAATCATTATCACAGTTGCCACTTGTTTTTTTTGTCGCAAGTGAAAACGTACCTTCATGTTTTGCAAATGCTAAAAAGGTTTGAGGTTATGTGTTACCGGTGTTTATTCCAAGTGTTGAGTTTGGAGCAAAGTTTTGAGCAAAATTGGTTACTCATTTTTCGATAGTTTCTATTCTACAACTTTTGGTTAGTTTTGAATTGATGTCATTTGTTTTGAAATAATTACTACGCAGTTAAAGTGTTAAGTGTAAGTATTGTTCTTTTGTTTTGAACCTTTTAATTATTAAATTAAAAATCAAAAACAATTACGTTGCAGTTTATTGTTAATTCAAAATTGGTTTAATTGATTTTGATAATTTTAGAAAAATGGTGACAGAAGAAGAACAATCTGATATGGAACTGGCTTCTGAGATGATCCCAGTACCTCAAGTACCGGCACAGGAAGAAATACATCATGAGGAGCGAGTCAATCAACAAGTAGAAGCTGCACCTCCGACAAAAAAGTCAAGAACGAGAAAAAAAACCTTACACGCAGCTATAAGAAAACAGATGGAATTTTATTTCAGCGATGCCAATCTGGCTAGGGATAGATTTTTGGGAACCTTGGTGAAGGAAGATCCGAGTAATATAATTGTTTAAAAAATTTTTACTTCTGATTGTTAAACTTGGAAGAAATTAAATTAGAAAAAGAAGTAATAACAAAGTTACAAGTTTCATTTGTAGAACAAATTCATGAAAGTTTTTTTTACAGATGTGGACTTGGAAGTGTTTCTAAAATTCAATAAGATTCGAGCATTGACAGAAGATCGTGATCGAATAGCCAAAGCTCTGAAAGATTCGACCATCTTGGAAGTCTCGGAAGATGGTACGAAAGTCCGTCGAGTTACCCCTCAGGGTGTTAAAGAAAATTCTGACGAGTGTACTGTGTATGTTCAAAGATTGCCACGAGATGCTGATCATGATATGTTGAGTTCCATCTTTTCTCAATATGGGCCTGTAGCTTACATTTCGATTCCAAAGTACAGACAGAGTCAGAATATCAAAGGCTTTTGTTTTGTAGAGTTTGACAAGCCAGAGGATGCGGAAAAATGTCTGAAGGTAAAAATCCACATTAAATTTAAATACATTTTATAATGTCTTTTTATTATAGTTGTTTTTTATCGATTATTTTTTGTAGGCTTTCCGGGAAAAGGGATACGAACTACCTTCAGAAACTTCGCCAAGTCATGTATTGAGCATAACAACATACGAGAAGGAAACTGCAGAAGAAAATAACACAGGGGAGAAATTAGAAAAAGAAAAAGTAGAAGATGAAAAAAGTGAAGAAGGTAAAAAGTCAAAGAAGAGACAAGCCACAGACTCGCTGAATTTGAGCTCGGATGAAAAGCAGAGCAGATCGAAAAAAGCGAGAGAAATTTCAGACGAAAATGCTGATGAAAAATGTCCAAAGATAGAGGACAGATCTGAAGAAAAATCTCAACCTGAAGAAGTACAAGCTGAAGGATCCAAACGAGGCAAAAAGAAGAGGAAACTTGCTGAAGAGGTGGATCACACGATTGAAGTTGAGTCGAAGGAACCGAGGATGAAATCCGAAGGATCCGACGCCGAGGAGGATACAGAAGTTGAGCATTCCAAGAAGAGCAAAAAGAAGCGGAAGATTGTCGAGGCGGAACAAAACGAAAATGCCACGCCAGCTAAAGTGGCTGCGCTGGACGGAAAGTCTGACGAGAGCAGTTCTGAAAAGAAGGACGAGCAGTCCGAAGTCGCGAAAGGAAAGAAGAAGAAGAACAGGCACAAGAATTACCGAACTTCTGAGAAGGCCGATGCGACTGAGCTTGGCTTACAGGTCATGGCCAAGAAGGACTGGAAGAAACTCCGTAACAAGTATTTGGACCTGCAGAGGTCTAAGATGCGTCAGTTGAAGCAACATTTAGTTAAACCTAGACGTAATCAGTGGAATAATCTTGAAAAAGTCAAAGTTGAGAAGGAAGAAAACGAGGAGGGCAAACAGGAGGTCAAGCAGGACGGAAGTGGTTCGATCAGTGATTTGAAATTCACGTCAGGGCTGATTGTGAAAATTGATCTCGATCAACCTTGCGTAGATGTGCAAACCTTCAAGGTTGTTTTTATTTATTTTCTTTTTGTTTCACTTATTTTTCTATACTTTGATTGTTATTTTTTATAATTTATTAATTGGTATAATTTTGTATTTGTAGAAAGAATTCAGGAGCAACAGTTCGGTGAAATATGTCGATGTTTCTGAAGGGGCTATGACCGCTTTTGTTCGATTCGATTCAGTTGAAGCAGCTAAGGAACTGGCTTCGAAATCAGTACCGGAAAGAAAAACGTCTGTGATTTCAGGTAACGTACAATTTACATCATCTAAATTAAAAAATGCAATTTGCAAATTGCAAATTGAATATGAAATAAAGAAATAATTGAAATGAATACGAAATGATCAATGAAAATCTTTTTAGATGAAGAAGAGAAATGGTACTGGGAAAAAATGCAAACAGACAGAATTGAAAAGTTGTCCAAAAAGGTCCAAAAAAATCAAAGAGGACGGAACAAGTTACTAAAAAAAGCGGAGAAAGAACTGGGAAAGCACATCAAGTTCGACGAGGTGTAAATTAGTGCTTTAAAAATTACTTCGTTTATTATTTCTAAGATAATACAAAAATAGTCAACGTTGCGTTCATCTTCAATCGCGGTCCAAACTTGTTACATCCAGTTGAAGACGTTTCGCGCCAAGTCCGTAACTTGTATGAAAACTCATTCATTTGGTAACGAAATAAAGTATATTTTACTTTAGCCATGAGTTTTATGTACAGTTTTTTTTGAAGGTCACCACCTTCCCCGACCGCCGCCTCTTCCGCCGCCGCCGCCAAAACTGTTTCGGCCACCTCCGCCGCCCCCACGGTTTCCAAACCCACCGCCTCCTCGGTTTCCAAATCCTCCTCTCCCGCCACCGCCTCTTCCACCGAAGCCTCCGCGGTTTCCACCTCGTCCTCCTCCAAAACCGCCGCGTCCACCGCGACCACCGCCGCCCCTTCCGCCTCCGCGCTTTTGAACCGAACCTGGCGGTTTTGGTAAAAATCTCTGGAGAGGTAACAGTTTTGCTGGATCGATGAACAGCTGAAAAAATAAACAGTTTTTAATATCATACGAATTTTTTTAACATGATTTATATCTTGAATTGTAAATTTTTTTTATACACTAAGAAATTGCATTTTACAATATTGTTTTCTTAGTGCATGTTTACTTGCAATTTACAATTATCCTTTTGAAATTTCACGTGTTTTTTTTAATTTTTACCTTGGTATTTTTCTCAAAGCTACCAGCTTTGATATTTTCTCCCAACTTGATGGAGATATAATAGTCTCTGATGTTTCCGAAGATCTCGTCCACTTTGCCGATCTGTTGTTTGGTTTCGGTAAAGATTGGCGCGTTAAAGAAAGGAACTTGCTCGATGTCAACTTTGGCTACCAAGTCATTTTGAACTGTCCATTCGAATCGTCCTAAAGGAGTCACAGTTTCTGGTGGTCCTTGGTCATAACTAAAATTGAAATTCATGTTTACGTATATTATGGTTTAACTACCATATTGATTTTTTTTCAAAATTGAATTTTTATTAATTTATAATTAAAATTTTTCATTATAATCATATTTCATGTTTAATTTAGATCTTTGATGAGCTGATCTAAAACATTTAAATTAACTATATCAATAAACAGAGATTCAAATTGTAAATTTTATAATATCATAACGAAACTATTATGTACGATTAAGAAAGAGGATTTTTTGATTTTACTTTCGGCCTCCTCGGTCACCGCCACCCCCACGTCCGCCTCTGAATCCACCGCCTCCACGGCCTCGAAAACCGCCGCCCCCACCGCGTCCTCGAAACGACATCTTTTATCAATCTGTAATAAAAAAATAAACTTAGTTTGTCTAAATAGAAAATTAAAAATAATTAGTCATTATAATATTTGCCTAATTAAAGTAAACAATTAATCAATAATCTTGTTTTGGACAAGGTTTTAAACTAATTTTATCAGATAAATTCTTAGTAAAAACTGATGCTTGGCTATAAAATGTTTGAACAATTTAAAATCAGAATGAATTGTACGTTCAAATTATTTAAAATATAATTTTGTTCATGTAAAATGTTTTCAAAGGTGGTAAACAAACCACGTGCGTGAAACCTAACCTTAAGTATTCAACACAGTTCCTCTAAATGATTAAAAAACATCATAAATTTTTTTGAATTGAAATACAAGAATGAATAAGAATTTATTGATTAATTAAAATAATGAAAATTATAATTACTTTTGTTAATCCCGAGGAGGCAATTAATCTTTTTTCTTTCACAACAAACACGTAAACTACACTTGGGAGTGCTGAACTAAAATGACAGGAGGCAATTGTACCGGCCGTCTATCTCTCACAGTTACATGTGTTAGACAAGGATAGAAGCAGTGTTCCTAAAAAAAATCTTTACAATAAAAAATAATGAAAAAAGTAATTAATTTAAAAAATAAAAAAACGGTTTATTACATTACAGTAATAAAATTTTATTAAATCATATTACAGGCAACTAAAGCAAACTTTCATCTCAATAATAAGTAGTCTTTCAACTTAATTAACAAACGTTTACAATTTAATGTCATACAAAAATGTATAAGACAAAAATAACAAAAAATGATTTGTCCTAAGATCTTTTGTTATTTTAAAAGTAAGCATTTTTGTGCTCATTTTTTTCTGAAAGTTAATAATTAATAAGGATTTCTTAAAAATACCATATTTGTGAAAAAAAGTTAGGACAAAGCACTTTTCAAGGTACCTCGAAGGAAATGTTACAATGATCATTATTCCACAAGTTGGTAAAATATATATATTCGATTAATCTGATTTTGCTGCCGGTTTTGAAGGTGTATCGAAATACGCCCTATAAATGAACGCTCCTAATGCTATGTGTAGAACGATCATCGCGAAAACTGCTGAGTAAACGTTGCTGGCTATCGTGTTCAGTCTTAAAATACCTGAAATGTAAAAAAAAAACAATATTAACATTTTTTAGTTAAAAATGAGAATAAGAAGTATGTTTTTTCACAATCTATAAAACTTTTTTTATTTTGAATTGCTTACTATCAAATATAAAAATTTTGCTGACGAAGAAACACAACACAGGCAAAACTATTATGACTATGCTGTGGTAAAAGACTGTTTTGAATGCCTGCAACTCTGTAGTATCCTGTAAAGAAAAGTCAAACCATTTTTCATAACAAAATCATTTTTTGTTCTATCAGAAATATTTTTCACGTGATGTGTATTCGTTTACCTTCATATCAACCAACATTGTCGACATTCTTGATGCGGTGATTCCAAAATTTTTTATTTGCATTAATGACAACGGTCCTTCGTGTAAAATGATGGAAAAACTGGCCAAATGTCACCGGGAGCCGCCGAATCACTCTCTTCAAATTCTCAATGTCTCAACTTGCACTTTCGCATTTGGAGAGCGCAAATCATCACTTTTGAATAATCCCTCTGAAGACAATGGCTCGTTTAAATTTTCAACAAAATATTGTCATCTGCGATGTTTTGTTTCTTTTCCTATTAGGAGATAGTAAAGCACTATGTCATGTGACGACGTAGAAGTCCCTCCTTAATTTTGACTGTTTTTTCATTCGTTCACCAGGTGGCAGTTTTTTACTCCGAAACAAGGAACGCGGAACCGGGAAAACAGCTGGAAAAAGAGAACCAAGACTAGAAAGAGAGAGTTGTGTTTTAGTTTTGACAGATCAGTTGACAAATGTTATTATTTATGAATGAGAGCTGATACGGGAACATAACCGGTAATTAAAAGTGCGTGATTGGAGAAACTTTGGTTATGTTTATTTGTTATAAAATTGATAACAAACGAATGATAACAATCAATTGTTTGGTTTCTGTCACTTGTTTGTTGAATTAAAAATTGTGAAGATAATTCAATATTCAAAATTTATAATAAACAATCAACTGTTTCAGATTGTGTTATTTTTCGCGTGTGAACAATTGTTTTTATAAAACGGAACAACAAACATGGTAATTATATATATTTTGTAATATTTCATTGTGTGTGTTTATTATTTATATTACTTATTTGTTCATTTATAACAATATGTTTGTAGAAATTTCGATTCCTCGGAGACGGAGACTGTCCAGATTGGCTTCTGACAGAAATAAATACTCTATCGCGTTTTGTAAGTTGCAAAATTGAAATTTTACAATCTTTTATAATAAAACAATTATCAAAACAATTCATTTATCTATCATTTTCATTTTCAGCCTTTGATGCGAATGAAAAGAGTTGCAGGATGTGTCATTACACGACTGACTACAGGAACAATGCCGGTATTTCAATGACCATCTCACAAAAAATTATTTTGATAAATTTTGATAAATGTGATAATTTTTTTTAGTATCCGTAGATCATATTGACGTGTGTTCTTCATTTTCAGGAAGAAGTTTTAAAAAACATCACAGAGGGCACAAACTTTGGTTAGTTGGTTTAATTTTTTTACAACTTGTAATTGAATTTTGTATATCAATTTTTTATTAGTTTCATTTTCTTAATTAGTTGATTTGAATTGTAATTAATACTTTTTTTTTAGATTTTGATGATGTGAAAGCTGTAATAGCTGCTTTGGAATTCATAATAACATCAGCAGCCCGCAATGGTGTTTCTCACACAGACTTGCAAAGCGAACTGTCGCAACTGGGACTGCCGTCTGAACATAGCAAACTTTTGTGTTCTCTTTATCAGACACAGGCAACAGAACTGGAGGTCAACTTGACTGCCCAATCTCTAAGAAGTAAACACTTTGAGGGAACCTAAAGCAATGTTGCAATTTTTTGTTTGTTCAACGTTCTCAATCATTCTAACTGTAACATTTTTATTTTTTTACAGTTAATCAATTATCTTCTGTCAAAGTTATGCCAACTGAAGAAAAATCACCTGTTGCTAAATTGGCATTGAAGATAAAATCTTTGAACGATGACGAGGAAAATGTTACGATCAATTTAGTTAAAGATGACATTCCAGTTTTGTTGGAAGGTACAAATTTAATTTTTATATCAGCTTTCTTTCTTGCTTTAATGTTGCGTATAAAATGGGTTAAAATTGATAATATGATATTTTTTTACGTTTCAGAACTGAAAAAAGCTCGATCCCTGATGGAAAATTTAAAGGAGTAAGATTTTATACACCAGTTTGGGAATAAAAATAAAAAAAAAGAATTGAAAAGAAAGTTCTTGAATATTTTTATTTCACTGATAAATGAATATACAAAGTTTACATTCATTTCAATTGTATATTATACGATGCTTGGTTAATATCATTGTGTTTCAGACAATATGATAATCTTACTCAAATCTTGTTTTGTTCAGAAATTTTGGCTTCAGAATTTCGAAAAAAAAAACAGTGTGCGATGAAACTTAATTTTGTTTGATTTTTTTGTACACTGCAAAGAAAGGCCACGTACCTAATTTGTATTTTTTCAGTATCCGAAAATGAAATCTGCTTAATCCCAATGTTTGAGTGAATAACGCTAATCTAATCAGTCTTTGTACAACAATCGTACATTACTTTTCAGTAATTTGATATTTACAACGCTTTAAAATTAATCGCGACAGGATTTTTCATCAACCACTTTCAGATCATTTTTTTTTCACATCAAGAAAAACATTCAAAAAGAATGATAGACAATCGAATAATCTTACAATCCATGGTACATTCACCTGAATTTATGAATTTAACGGATCGACAAATTTTGTCAAAATACAACTTTAAAACATGTTTTTTTAAAAGAATTGTTGTCACATTGTTTTTTGATGTGGCAATTTCGTATTGCCACTTTCCTCGTTTTTCTATTCTCAATCTATTATATTTCAGCATTCAATCTAGTCAGGTCTAATGTGCGAAAATTAAATTGCCGACTGACTCTAAACCGTAAAAAAATACTTTCGCTTCGGAGGTTGGCGCTTTTTTGTCAAACTCGACTTTTTTTATTCTTTTCATTGTGATTCTAATCGTTATTGTTTCTATTCATGAACATCAGTATGTAACACCAGTTACAATCAATTAAATCATTATTTTCAAAACGATTAAGACAATTAAAAAATTAAATTTTTTTATAATTTTGAATAATGAATACGAGTAAATTTTTAAAAAAATTTATAAAAATTGAAATTTCTTAAAATTTAAAAAAAAATATTAAATTAATAAATCTGTTAAAGAATTATTGAAAAAATGATGTTACATTGAGTTATGTTGAAATTTTGCACACGCAAACTTTCGTTCAATGCTATCTTGAATTAGACTGTTAATACTGACAGCAATGACAAATTTTAATGATGCTACTTATCCATTAAATGCTGATGAATCGATGACATTTAGAGGTATGCTTTAACTCTTCGAGGTAGGCATAAACGGTACAATATTAATATCCTGTAGTCATACAAAAGCACTTCTATTGTCACATGAAACCTGTTCCTTGAACATTCTTTACATTTTATTTATAATGGCCTATAACTTTTCTTATGCTACTTGTCATTATTGCGGAAAACACAAATTACACCTTCAAAATGTTTTCTCTTAATGTGTACAAGATATTGGATCAGTTGTCAGTTTTAATTTTTCAAAGTTTAATTATTCATTTTAAAAAAAAATTAATCAAAGAAAAAATTTTCATAGTCATAAAAATAATTTTAAGATAATACAAATAAAAAAAAATTAAAAAGATATGTTTTGTATGTAAATTTTTCGGGTTTCAGTAAATTTTGACGGGTTTTCAATTTAAAATTTAAGAGTGAATAAAAAAAAGTAGAAACAAAATTGAAAGTGAACTTGTTGCGTATTTTAACAAAGCCTCAAAGGAGGCTGCAATTTTTCGTTCTAACGGTTGAAACATTTTGTTTCAACATTGTTTTTTTTTTTTTTAATTTTGAGAGATTTTTTAAAACCAGTCATATAGTATGGATGTACATTATCATAATTTTTATAGTAAAAGCACCAGGCGTTACGAATGTAATTCAAGTCTTTTCCTTTGTGACAAGATTTAGATAATTAATGTTATAAAAACATGAACTTTTTTTCAAAATTGTTTGCAAATTTCAAGTTTAACTATGACTTTTCAGTTATAAGTTGGCAGTAACATGATATATATAGTTTGTTTTTAATTTAAAGTCAGAATATTTTCAAGAGCGTTTTTTTACATTTGATATTTTGTCAGATTTCCATTTATTTATATCGATTAAATTTGGACAAATCAATGTTTCTTGTAATGTATGAAATATACGAAAAAATTGTTTTTGTTTTATTCAATATACATTTAACAATACAAAATAAGGCGAACTAAAATGTTCTAATTCTTAATCAATAGCAAGATAATAAATATACAAAATAATATACGAATAAATTACAAAACGCGTATGACAATCGGTTAATTGCTCCGTTAATCAATTGAATCTACAAATAAATTAACTTACAAATAAGTCTTAAAACTTAAAGACTCCAGTTTGTTGTTCTCAATTGACAATTCAAATGGCAATCGACGAGAAAAGAAAAAAAAAGTTGCTCCGAATCGTTTTATTCCAATTCTCAAACAACGGTATATTCAAATATCACAATTTGGAGATCATTTTTTTATGCTAAAAAATATTCATACTAAAAGTCTATCGTTTCATCTGAAATCAGAACATTGAACTGATCGATTCGCATTTGAATTGTTCGTATTCGGAGGGTCCGCGCGGTTCGTTCAGTATATTTGAATCCATCAAATCGCGTGGGTATACGAGTTAACGAAATGTACAAGTTCAAATGTTGATTTCTTTTTTTTTTTGTTCAGTATAAAAGGCATTCTAATTCATACAAAAATCTCATACATCTGAAGGAACAAATGAGCATCCTTCGCTCGATTGATCACGCTTCTATACACCTATCTTACCGATAACGAGATACAATTGTAACTATACCGAGAGGATACCGTATGCGCTGTTTCACGAGTCACGTACCGAGTTTCGGTGCATTTTAGCGAGCACCCATTATTCTTACATTACTTCCGCTTCAATATGGCACTAGTACTTGTTCTTTTTAGACGCTGAGCAACGTGTCGATTTCATCGGTCACCACATCTTTCTTTACTGGAAAAAACGTTTTATTCTCATATCGTTTCATGATAAAGATGCCAGAAGAGTTGTGTCTTTGATTCCTTTGCGAAGGTCAGGCAAAGACGTAGATATGGGTATGGAAATTCGTCAGGTGAAGGCATGGGGGTTCCTTATATGATTCAAAACAACAGAATGTGGTCATTTTTTTTTCAAAAATAGTCTATCCTATAAGATTAAACGAAGATACCTGCCAGTGCTCATTTTATTTTTTGATTCACTACCATTTTTTTTGTAATATACGTTGAATATCGAGGAGGATTATACAAAGTTAAGCATCACAATAACGAGATATGTTATTCATACTTTGATGAAACCTGTTCACAAATTTGGAGAACGACTTGATCCGAATTATGATAATTTGATATTTTTTCGTTTTTTATTATTCATTCTAATTGTCAATTTCTGTTTTTTTAGTAAAAAGGGATTTATATAAATATATGTTTAGGAATACGTTATGAGGTGTAAGTGTACTTATGTATATCATACGTCATACATGTATAGGGCATCAAAAAATACGAGGCAAAGTGTTAATATGGATATGTGACTTTTTGCCGTGGGTCCGCTTCTTTAACTACACTTATACACGAGTACAAAATTCTACGTCACGTACAAAAGTTACAACCTTCGTTTCAGTTTCCCGCAACATTTACTAATCCATCGATCTTTTATTTTCATTCTCCTTTTTTTTTAACTTTTGAAATATGATTTCGAGCGAGGTGGGTCTGACAGCTCCATCGTCTGCAGAAATCACGTTTGAACAATTTTGTTTTGAAAAATACACTTTTATCTCTTTCCCAATTCATCGACACGTGCCAGGTTGTTATTACTTCTCTAACTGATCATTCTGTAACTTTTATTTATTTTATTTTTTTTTCATTTCAACTTTAAAGAGGAACTCATTTGAATGAACTGTCTACCAGTTACAGAACAATCCTGTTTTGCGCCAGTGCAAACTTTTTCACACGCGCTCTTTTTTTTCCAAACAGAAAAAAAAAACGTTTTTTTCGCGATGTTTCTTTCCGATCGCTCCGGAAACGTTTCATCTCAACAATTATACCACCGAGACCTTTCAATTCCGTTGATATCCACGCCCAAGTCATTTGCAATGACTCGGCATCAAAAATTCAATTCGTTAAACTTGAAGTAAAAACGGCAATTTAAAATCTAACGCAGTAAAAACAGGCTTCTTATTATTTTTTTTTACAATTCGCAGACAAATCAACGCTCTTTGTCCGACCCACTTATCTTTGGTATATAAATTTATATCAGTTAAATTATTAAATGAAAAACGTCTTATCTTTTAAATTCAGTGTACAAACATGATTTTAAAAAATGGATGAAAAAAAAACGTGTAAAAGAAAAAAATGATAATCGATTGGAAATGAAGTCGAAGAATTTTTTACAGAGGATAAACCGTACAGGCACCGCGTGTGAGGAACATGCGCGCTGTTTATCGAAGCTTAAAAACAAAGTGTAACTGCTAGTTACATCAAAATATACAAAATCAAAAGACCTCTTGAAATGCTTCTAAATGCTCTGTACAGATACAGTCGAATTACCATTCCTAATTCAACTAACGCATCCTTAAAAACAAGCTTCTGGAAAATGATTAGCACCCGCGGTTGGTAGATCTATACAATATATAAATCCGTAACGCTCAATTATTACGTTATACCGGTGCCCATACAAATAAACAAAACAAAAAGTCAAAGGAAAGAATTATAAATAGAATAATTTAACAATCCCAGTTACAAACACGGATTTCGAAATAAATATCTCTTTCCTTTCCTTTGAATTTCTAAAATAATAGAAACATTAAACAAAATTTTTCAATTAAATTTTAAACGAACTTAGTGCGGTAAACACGTATCTGAATCGCCACTGCTGGCCATCGAGAAATTTGCAGAATCGCGATCGCTCTGCCGGACCTGTGCCGTGATCAGCAACTTATTCGTGGACGTGGTTGACGAAGACATAGACGGTGGCTGGGGGAATGTGTGGTGGCCAGACAGGGGCCAGGGTTGGGCGTGCACCTGAACCGGTGGGAACCGTTTAACGAAGGGGTTCGCGGGCGCGTGCAGCAACCGGACCCCGTTATGGTGCGAGGGTAACGTCGTGTGCGCCGCCGTAGAGGGGGCGATGTTCGTCGTCGTGGTGCCGTTGCTCTGGATCTGAACTTGAGCCATGTGCCTCGGCACGGATCCGCAGCTGCCTGTCGACGGACCGTTTGGCACATTACCTACTACGCTGTTGTGCGAAGCGTGTGGTAATGGCATCGTCGAGCAGTGCGGATATGTGACGATCTGAAATTAATAACCAATTAGTTAGTTATTTTTCATTTAATTTAATCTTATTTTATTTTAATCAATGATAGATAGATAGATGACTTTATTGTTAGCTTCCACAGCTAGTTTTCAGTAGTCAAAAATATAAAATCCAAACAAAAGTGATTTTATACAAAGTAGTCAGTGATATATCAGGCATCAATAGTCTTCACACCGCTGAGTCATGTGAAGAATGTACTCATCAATGTTTTCGCATCAATCAGTGTGATGCGCGCGAAGATGCGCGTTACAATCTGCGCGCATAACCTCAAATTTGAAGGAAGATTACGATTGGCGTGACGCAACCGACAATATCGACCGATGTCACACGCGCCACTGATTGGTGCGAAAACATTCGTGAGTGCTTTTTTCACATCAACTGGTTGATGTGAAGACTATTGTTAGTGGTCACACTAATCTCTATTGTAATTCACAAAACATTTCGTGTCACATCACTCGGTGATGTGGAGAAAAAACACACTGAGGAAAAAACAGAAGATTCTGTTTGACAGTCATGCAGTTTTAACTTAAAAAAGGAGATGACGTCCATCACATGTAGCTTCATGGTCCAGCAAAACCAACTCAAAATTTTGAAGCAGTTTCTGCTTAACATGGTGAAAGAACTTTCTACTTACGTTTAAGCAACTCAAAAGTCGAGCAGAAATCGCTTGACATTGAAATGATTTCTACTTGAAATGAAGAAAACAATTTTATTTTCCAGCAAATTTTGCTGTTTTTTTCTCAGTGCATGTATGCTTTAGAAAAACCTAAAACTCATTATTGTTTAAAAAGAAATGTTAATGTCTAACCGGTTGGGTGGGGTAATGTGGCAGTGTGGCCGAGGACGGCTGGATGGCGCGTAGATCGTTATTCTCGGTGAACGAGGTCATCCTCATGTTGGTGGAGCGGCCGAACGGCTCCTCGTTGGGGTTCATGGGTTCAGTCAACTTCGGCCTGGATAGACGGCGCCGAATCACCACGGTGGCTTCCTTCGCGTTATCCAGAATGAGGGCATCGTTGCTGCCGTTGATGAGTCGCTGCTGCGCCTGGCTCGCGTACTGGGGCGAATAACTTTGCGCAGGCGAGAAGCTGTAGTTGCCCGTGGTCGGCGGCTGAGTACCCCGCTGGAGGGAGCTGCTGCGCCACTGGTGCTCTTGCACCGTTTGCGGCGCCTTTGGCAGCTCCTCGGCGCTCGTCGCCCGTCGGTTGCTGTTCAGGTCGTTGCTGGCGTTGCTTGCGTTGCTGTGCACCCCGCTCGATGTCTCACTGGTACTGCCGTTGCTGCTGCCACCGTTGATCCTGATCGCGTCATTCGAGTCCAGTGGGGGCGAGTTGGACGAGTCTGACCGAGGGGTCAGTTCCTCGTGCGGCATCCCGGAGTCTGTTCGCCGTAAACACCGCGGTGTCTGACCTGGCCCGTTCATCTGAAATTCACATTTTAGTCTTAGATTATTTATTCTTAATAGTTTCTTCGCAGCTTTTCAAAACAAGAGAAATTTGATGGGAGCAATGATCAGGTTATTTTATTTCCTTTCACAAAGATGTCAAGATTAAAAAATTGCATAAAAACATACAGAATTAATATAGAAATTTTTAACATTTGCAACTAACAGCTGATTGAAAAATGACATCTTGACTGTCTCATTAGAACTACCTTATAGAATTTTTAAGAAATGTGGCATGTAAATTTCTTTTTATTTTAGTTTTATTTTAATTTAGCTTCATTCTTATTTTCTTAATCAATTAGAGCAGTAGATTCCCACTTCAAAGGGTTGCGGGTACGATGCTCAGTTAATTGAAACTTTTTTTATCACAGTATAATCTTTAAGGATAATTAGCTTTGTAATTAGGAAATTTCCATGTCATAATTCCTAACACATTTTTAAAATTACGAATTTAAAGGCGGTTTTAACACGAGCATTTCAAAATAAAACTTTTCAACTATGAATTAGGGACTGTTGGGGGTAAATGTGACCACCTTGGGGTAAACATGACAGTCGAACTTTGCTATTTTAAAAAATAAAATTCATTTGTTTTAGTATACATTAAAATTAATTTTTTATCTTCATTTGGATACTGTCTCATTTACCCTACTTGTCACAATTATCCCAACTGTCCCTATATCGGAAAGTGAAAAATTAAACCAAGAGATTAGTTTGCAGAGATAAATGGCAGAAAGTATATTTATGAAAAATGCTATCTAAATTTAAATGTCATCTAAAATTTTTTAATGTTTACTCTAAAAACTTAGAAGCTTAATGAAAATTTATTTGATAAACGTTGTGTAACAGCGGGATGAGAGAAACTTGCAAGGGAGGTCTTAATGCAAGTTACGCTAATTAAAATCCATTGAGTTTGGCGATCGGTGGGCGTTAATGAGAAGTAGACGTATTTATGATACTGTGGTCACAATTAATATACCTGAACGTTAGTGATTAAGGGAGCTGTTATAACGTCGTTGACTGCAGGCACCAATGTCGGAGTCGGCGGTGGTAACGGAAGTGGCTCCAAAGCGGGATCAGGCAAAGGGTCGGGAGTTAGCAGTGGGGAGGGATCACCTTCTGAAGGTTGCAGATCGCGGTTACCACTTGCATAGTACGTCACTTGATCATCGTTTACGCATTCCAAAAGCTGTTAACATACATGCCAATTAGTTTTGGGTAATCAAGTGACCGGTCAATTTTGTCTTCCTTTTTTCATTTTTAATTGGAATTAACAAATTTTAATTTTTCTCATTTAACTTTTGTCTAAGAATTTTCATCAACTTTTTCACATTTTTTTCTTTTACAAGTTTTTAAATTTTCAATTTTAAGGTAAAAATTAAAATTTATGAAATATTAATTGTGAGACTTGATTTACAAGTTAATTTGTTTTAACTTTTCTATATACATTTTATTTATATTTTTATACTATTAAATATTGTTTTTCGTATTTCTTTTAAATATATATATATATTGTTTTGCATTTGTATATATTTTTTATAATAATACACATGATTAATCACATAACATGCAAAATAAGTACACTTAAACGAATGATCGATTGAGTTAGTTTGTGAAAACATGTTATGGAGCAATGACAAAATGGAAAAGCAACGAGATTTAGTTCGGATCGTGATAGGAACGTCAAGAACGACAATTTGCATGATAATATCAAATTCGAAAATGCTAAAAAACATCACGCCGAAAAAACCCAAACTGTTATATTCGATTCCGTGTTGAATCTGTCGAGCAACATTAGTGTTTCTTTCGTTTGCTTGTTTGCAATATCAAACCTTCTTACTTTGTAAGGTTTAGGAATCGCACATCGATATGGTACCGTTAGCCTTGGCCACTGTATCAAAAAGTACAATCTAAGCTTACTTCAAGTCTATCATTATCAAAACTATTTATTACTTTCAAATTGATCAACTACATGATTAATTGTTCTTCTTCAAGATCTAGATATACTCGGACGTAACATCTATCTGTTACTATATCAAAATATTATAATACTATAATAGCAAATTTTACTGCATTTAAAAGATTTAAAATATTACTATATTGAAAAAGTTACTATTTTAAAAAACTGTAACTATGAACATTTTTTTAAATTCGTTTCATACGTTGATATTAATTCAACAAATCTTACCTTATTCTCTTCGGACGTGGAGTCGTCGGCGGGATCTATTGCGGTCATTAATGGAAGCTCTCGTAGCGTGGCATAATCTCCATCATCGTCAGGTCCACCATCGGCAACGCCTCGTCTGGCTTTTCCTTTATTACTAAATATCAGACCAAAATTCCTCATCAAAATGTGCTTCCCATCTTAAACATGAGCTAAATGAACGGAAACTGCTAGTGGAAAGTGCCCGAAAAGAGCCCCACAACCGGCATCTCGCACCCATCACACACAAAGCAAAGAGTCTCCTTTTGCAAAATTCAACATTCGCCGTATCGATTCAACTTGCGACCAAATGATTATTAATATGCACAACTCAACGGTTGCAATCATTTACAGAAGTTTGATTAGTTCGCAACTGAATTGATCAAGGGATTGAAAATCACTCGATCTGTAAGCCGCGCCGATTGATTTTCACCGATAAGTTCGAGCCCGATGCAATTGAATTACACGCGCACCACACGATATTCTAAACTCGATTGGCAAACTTCGTCCTGGAGTAAGAGCTGTATCGCGTACTTGACGGCGCATTATATATTTGATTGATAATTTAGAGACGTGGTTAGGCGCAAACGTAATTACGAGCAATGTTAGTTGCATAGCATCAGACATCAAACAGCACATAATTTAACATTCCAACATTGACGTGAGGTTGCTTAGAAGGACCTTGAATTATTTCCCCAAAAAAAAAGAGAACATGCAAATTTCCAGTTTTTACGACTTTGTTTATACAGTGTTACACATCCCAAAGTCAGAGGTTTCACTTTTGTTTATCAGATAATATAAAAATGGATACTTTACAAGTTCGACTGTATTCTCAAATTCCTAATTGATAATTTTTTGTCATCTTTCGTTGAACATTTTTAGCATTTTCTCTCTAAGAAAAAGAGTGAACTGAAAGGGGGGGGGGGATGACAGCTATTGGGTACACAAGTTGTGTTGCGACATCGAATGGTGAAGTGCGTTTAATCACCACCTTTTTGGGATGATCATTCGCCAGAGATCATAAAGAGGTGCAACAAAACGTGATTAAGCTGATCGTAATGATAAGATGATTAATGGGGACTGCGCGCAAACGACACAAGCAAAACAGACACAAAGACACCAAGATAGGAGGAGAGTAGTTACCGCGAGCCTGACGTACTAGGCAGGTCGTTAAAGGTGACTTTGGGCTTGAGTTTCTTGTTCAGCCAGCCCTTGTCACTCATCGACGTGGCATTTCCATCTGTGGGAGATTGTGCAGGCGAAGGTCTCAATTTGGGCCTCAGCCAGTAAATTTGCTCGTCAACATCAGCCGTCGACTCGCCGTCTACTGAGTCAACGTTCCCACCTGGTTATGCAAAACAAATATATTACTCTATGTTATAATCATAACATTACGGTGCATCAGTGTCAACTGCATCTACGTTTAATTACAAATATTTTGTTTAAATTAAATGTACTTGAAATTGAAATTTGCAATTGAAGTTGTTCTCAAAATTTTATTATAAACATGAAAATTGAAATTAATGATAGAAAAATAAGACTAAGACAAAAAATTGTTTTGAATGGATGTGTGAACTTTTAAGTCTTACGTATTACCCCACGTGTCACAATTACCCCAACTGTCCCCAATGTAATAAATTTTAATAAATTTTAAAATTTAAAATACAAATTAAAATTGTTAGAACTCTTAAAATTTTGACTACGCGAACTCTCTCTCTCTCTTTAAAAAGGAGACAATTACATCTAAACATAAGGATTTTAGCGATGAGAGTTGCCTGAACTAGAAGTTTGACCTCGTGCAAAAGTTGTAATCGCAGAGTAATTAGCCAACGAGGTTTACAAGACAATTCGAAACATAAGAGCCAACTGGTTATCAATGCAAAGTTGTATGCACGATTTACAATAGTCTGCACAAGTTTGTTATCTGAATGTGGCCATCTAATTGTCGTGTATTAATTTCAGGACAACCTGACGGCAGATAAGCTGGGGAGGCATTAAAGCTGCTGCTGGAGTGTGTACCTTGCGATCGAGCACGCTTATCCATGGAAGCTTTCTGAATGACGCTCATAATGGCTTTCTTGGGCGAGGCGTCAGAGATGGTGTAGGTGCGACCGTTCCCAACGACCAATAAAGGGGCGTTAGTGCAGTCTTCATCGTCCTTCGCGTTAGACAAGAGATCCACCTCGGTGACGAGCCTGACAGAGCGAGCGCTGCGAACAGTCGCCCTGCCAATGGAGACGCGCAATTTGAACGTCCATCTCTGCTTGATGGTTAGGAAGACCCATAGAACCAGCCATAGGAACAGGTGAAGCACCGTGCCGATGATGCAGGCCAGTATCGCGCCGTCCAAACTGCCTCGGTAAACCACCGTGTAGTCGTAAAGCAGGGGCGCGTTGCAAATTGCTATCGCCAGGAAAACACAAAGAGCCGCACAGTGGGTGAAATAACCCCAGTTGCCGCCGCTGTGGCTCCCTTTTGAAACTATCACTCGTCGCTCTTTTTCACGGTTTATAAATGCAGTGAATCTGAAACATGTGAGCACACGTTTTATGTAAGTTAATATTAAAAAAGTAATAATCAACTTTTTTTAAAGTTTCAATACAAGTTAAGGGGAAATATACAACTTGAACGATGAAATTACATACGTAATTTAAACGTAATTTGAACGTCCACTGTTTATAATAAAATGTATCGCGTTTTAAGTGACGTGTATAAAAGTGTATATTCCCTCTCAAAGTTTCATTAAATTAAAAATATTAAATTAAAATTAATAAATTTGTCTGAGACAAAAAATTGTTTATAGAAGAGATGATAATGTTTGTTTAATTCAGTAATTAACATTTAGTTTGTTCATCTGGAGGCACTTTAATGTACAATTGAATTAGTGCAATTAAAGAAAAAACTAACTGAACATGAATGAATAAATAACATTATCCGCTGGCTTATTAATTTAAACAAAGTTGCAGGAATATTTTATTCAAAAGTTGAAAATTGAGTAGCCCGCGGTAATACTTTCAAATTTGTTCATCTGAAGGCTGAAATTTTAATATGCCGATAATACGTTACATACGATGAATTGCAAAAAGCGTTTGTTTTGCCATGAAGCGCATGTAATACTTTAATCCCATGAAGGTTTGACGCGGCATTGAAATTTTCATATAGTCAGTTCAGGCGTAACGAGATTTTGTGGATGACGTGATGTAACATTCATCCCTCCAGAAAATCGTGCATTTAAATTCCGCTATTTTCGTGCTCGTGCTTTTGAAATCATTTATTTTATTTCAAATTGAACGAAATCTGGTTTTTATTAGATTAACGTCGTCAAAAGTTGTGTAAATTTTTCTCATACATTTTTTCTTCATTTCTCATGTAAATTCTCATGAAAATTCATGTCAAAGGTATGAGATTTTATGACACGTATTTTAATTTGTCGAATATTTCCACGATTTTTTTTAAGGATGGAAATTTTCTTAAACGGTCTTCTTTTGCGGACAAAACCACGGACTCGATTGTCGTTCGAAATTAGTTGAGGCGAAGGGAATCGTGGCATCCGTTGCATTTGATTGCGTGCAAAGTGTTTGGGTAGTCGACGAGCAAAGCGGATTAGAGCTATATTATGGGAGAGTGCTCCAAGAGATCTGGCGGAGAGAAATTTTGCTCTCTCTCGCGACAACCAAGAGCTTTACCGTTTAGCTACTTACCAAAATGTTCAATTCTTCGTCAATCATGCTTTCTGCTACTCGGCTTATCGCGATCTCAGTTCACATTTTCAAACACATCGTTCAAAGAAAATATCAAACCCCTTTTACTTTCATTCATCCTTTTTTTGTTTACAGTCTGAATAATTTAACGTTCAAGATAAATTAAAATGTTGCTTTTTAAATTGAAAAGCAACTTTTTTGAAAATCAAAAAATTGGTTTTTGACTTGTTTTCTTACCTTCCGTATGCGTACATGTACATGACCATACTGGAACAAAGTACCAAAAGAGCAGATAGCGCAAATAACGCGAGTGTAACATGTGGATTAAGTAGAAAATACGAGTCTCCAAAGAATGAAGCGATCTTGCTGGTAGTGGCGATGTTTCTGTGTCGAAGTAGGGGCAGTGCCTTCAGTGGTCCAACTACTTGAACCTAAAAAAACATTTATTTAAATTTAAAAGCTAAACATCTCTATTCGATGAAATAAACAAAAAAGGGGAAAGAGAGAGCAAATAGAAGATAAGAAACTTCCGACAGTCGAGTGACCGACGTTCACAACAAGACACTTATTGATTTTTAAATAAACAGATAGGAAGTTCTTTTTTTTTTGCAACATTCAATCGAACGGAACAGTTTACCTTGTAAAGGACGGACATCCCAGCATAGGCCAATAAACTTTGCGCAGAGTTCACGACCAGCTGCAGACTGAAAATAGTACCGAGTGCTTTGTTGCAAGACCAGAAAACGGCAGGATATCTTACGGAGTACACGCCCAGAGCCATCGCGTAATTCATGTATTCCAGAGTGATGGGGCCGTAGCTTTCGTCTGCAAAACATGATTTCACATTGAAAACCGTTTCGAGAGAAAATTCCATTAGTCGAAATTTTGTTCCATACTCAAATGAAAATGTATATTGAACCATCAAATTTAAGCCGTTTTAAATTGTAAACAAAATAATTAAAAGTAAAAGTAACTTTTATCAATACGATAAAATGAAATTTATATCTTTATATATGGTGTCAGATATAGAATTATCGAAACTCAGATGTATATCTGGTTTCAGGTAACTTCTTTTTTGATTAAATTCAACCAAGTTGTACGTTTGTATTGTAAAAAAGTTGCGACAAAAAATGTAATTTCAAGTGACATAAATTCTTAAGTGGCATTTACTATTTCGCATCTCGAGGTTGAGATTTTTCGGATTGTCCAAGTCGGATATGCTGTTGAAGGTGAGCGAGGCGCTGTAAGCTGTCATGTTGGTTTCGCCCGGCGGCTTGTAAGTCGTCGTGGACCTCGTGGCGTTTCTCGACCTTGTTTTGCTCTTCGTCGGGCCGTTTTTGTGACTGACTCGGCCCGAACGGGTGCTCGTGAGAGGTCGGCCCGAGTTGCCCGCGGTGCTGCTCGTTATTTCCTCGTATCTCGCCGTGATATCTGGCGTAATCCTATTTGAAGGCTGCACGTTATCCTGCGAGTGGCACAAATAAATACAAACTATTCAGAGCATGAACCGTAACGGCAAATGATCGCGTGAATTTTATTTCCGGTTGATGGCTGTTGGTACTTTTTTTTTCTGAACTCTCGTCGGAATCAAATTTATATTCGCGTTTTTATATCATTACTAAATTGAGCAATCAAACATATTTGTTTTAGATCTTAGATTAAATAAAATGAGGAATTTATTTTTCTTTCTTTTTTTTAATGTTGGAATAAGTTGAAAGATATTCGTATAAGGAATGGTAGAGGAGACAAAAATATTAGATGAAATTTTTTATTAGATCAAGACGTTGTCTTAATAATTGTACAAATAAGGAAAGAAAATAAGGGAAAATACATCTGTTCGCTTATGCAATTGGAAATTGGGAACTCTGCATCCGAGATAAAAAATTACATATTTGTCTTACCGTCGGAGTGCCTGGGATTCCTGTTGACGCGGATGCTGAATTTCCCGAGGTAGACGTCAAAGTTGCACTTGTCAGAGTCGACAAATAAGAATTCGACGACTCGCTCAACGGTTGCAGCAGCATCGTCGTGAGCTTTGACTGGCTTGACAACTTTTCGCTCCGCCGCTGATCGTTAGTCGTAGCCGCGTCCAACGAGTCGTACGTGCTGTGTCAAAAATTAAAGCCAAACGTGTGAGAGAAAAACCACATTTTAAGATAAATGTTTTTCACGATTAATCGAATTTATCCAATAGAAAAATATCTTTAAAAAACAGAAAAATAAAAAAAAAAATAACAAAATTAAAAAATATATAAAAAGAAAGTTACTAATTAAAAATAATGAAAAATAAAAAAAGGGCAAATTTGTTAAAATTATACAGATAGGTAAAAAGAAAAGAAATGATAAATGGAGATAAAAGAAAAAAAGGGAAATTTGTCAAGGTGAAGTTTAGTCAGACCGTAAGAGGTTTGAGATGTTGCGTTAAATGAGAACGGTCGAATTATGATAATTTGTTTAACTTACACATCTGAAGAGTCTGAGTCTGTCGAGACGACGGCTTCAAAGTCGGTGTCAGTGTTGTTGTCCTGGTAGAATGTGGAAGTCACGTAGGAACGAGGAGTTATGAAACTAAGGTTCCCGGGGGGATTCATAAAACCAAGCACCACCAGCCGATCGCGGTGGATCACCACCCAGTCGAGGTCCGTACGCCATATCGCGTCTGCAACGTAATCGTAAAACATGAAATACGCCTTCTAATAACCGACACGTGAAATAATCAGTCGTATTGTTTCCTTTTATTGTTTTTGTTACTTTTCATCTCGCAGGAGAAATATAAATTCGAAAATTTTTTCCCACGATAGATGTTCTTTCAAAGATGCGAAAAATAAGAACAATTGAGCGCCGTCTCGTGTAATAAAACGAAATATATTTGAGATCGGGTCGTAAAGTATGGGACTTTTTTTTCCTTCGTATAAAATTGTGTTTGAAATATCGATCAGAGTTTTAAGTGAAATGGTCAGTTTTATAATAAAGGTGATTTATATACGAAAAGTGCATAAAGGCCTGAGACGGGCGGAGGAAAAGTAATATAAAAGCACTTTGCGCTTCTTTTCGCCACACGATTTTTCCCGCAATTTAACCTAATATTTCACGATTCTGTCACGATCGGTATGCTCCGCGTAATTTTTATAACACAATTTTCTTTTTCTTTTTTTTTCACATTTCCAGCTTTGTTTTTTGGCAATATTTTTCTTCTCATTGGGTGCTGAATTTTTTGTCGTTTCTTGTGAAAAAGTGTTAAAGGAAAAAAAAAATAGGGCGAGTACGTTGAAAGCACCGTCACTTTGTCTTTTTAGTCCCGACAATCTATTGTGGGAGTATTTTTTGTCAAAGAATAGATGCAACGTAATTACATCGCAGGATCAACGTCCGATGCGATTAAACGCGTTCCCTACCAATTTTAATTTCGCCATAGTCGTGTTATGAACGAGGAAACAAACGAAACGGGATATAAAGCGACGCAGCGAATTTCGGGAGATTACGTTACAGTCTACTGGCTGGCCGAAGTGTATCCACACCTAGATATAATTAATTGTCCATATATGAATCGTGACTTTCCCTTTTTTTCAAAAGTTCAAATTCTTGTTTCATGTTTATATTTTTGTTGTAACCTTTTTTAAAATCATTCTAATAAAAGGGGTTAAAATTAATAAATAGGGAAATTTTGAGATTATACAAAATCCAAAATGTTAAATTCATAAAGCGGTTTGACATTCAAATATATTTAAATGAAGGGGTTTACGCGACCAGGAGGTGTCTATTTCATTAGCTCAAAAATCGTTTTTGTTTCGGTAGCACAAGCGTTCGAAAACGGCTGGAATTGTAATTTATAATCTCATGTAAGTATCGCATGTACTCTAAAACGCTTTTTCGAGAGAATAATTACTGCGTGCAATGTTACGCCAGGAGTAACAAACCGCAATGGCGAGGCAGCTCGACTGCAGTCAGTAGTAGAGGAGCCCCAATGGTCAGACGGAATACCATTCCCCGACTACTTCTTTCGACCTCATTTACCGAATATTATTATAAGGCGGACAATAATTCATGTCGTACGGGATAATACGCATGGTTTATTTCAGATAAACTGCCTGCACGAGCCAATTGTTTCTTTTTTTATTTAATTTATACAGTTTGAAAAATACTAATGACTTTTTCCAGCAGACTTTCTTTTTGAACAGTTTTTATTTTGTAATATTTAATTTATTTTTATAAATAATAATGCATAAATGAAATGCAGGATATTTTAATTGTAAAGACATTCATTCTGGAGGATTTTTCCATGGATTAATCAACACAACATTGAATAGACACATTCTTTTTTTTTTGTCGCGCAGCCTTTTTTTCAACTTTTTTTTGTTCATCATCGTCTTCTGATTGCAAGGCGTTGAACTGATCGCGAGAGATTCAGAAAAGTTAATTTCCCGGTTTCACGCGCCACGCTTGCAAAAAAAGGCGTCCTCGACGGCTGTCGAGCCGGCTAAATCAGCCGTAAGTAGATTACCAGCTGTTTTGGAGTGTACTTGCGTGCACTCTCGGAGGCATGCGCAATCGCGCCACCCGGCCTTATATTAGACCCGTCATTTTGTGAGTAAACTAATTAGCGGCTAATTTCATCACGGACCATGCATCCAGAAAAGCGCGCTTGCAATCAGCGTCGACCCGAAAGACAACGCAAATAAAGTTGCTGACCGCTTTAATGTATACCCCGTCATATAAATATATTTGTAAATTTGTCAAAAAAGACAGAAAAGAAAAAAATTCCAAATCACCATGGAACGAACAAACACAAAATAGGAATAGTTTTTAATATTAAAAAAGTGAAACGTGGAAGAATAAAATGTAATAAAAGAAAATTAAACAAAACGAAAATTTAAAAAATGAAAATTGTGATGGGACAAAATTTGTTTACAAAAAAGGATTGTAAAACCGTTTTTTCAAATGGTTTTTAGTGAATTGATCTGTATCGATTCAAAACAGGATTATTCTCCTATTGGTCAGAGAAAATAGGAGTATTTATACCCTCGACGTCGTAGTCTATTTTTTTTTTTCGTCTGCCGGGCTTTCTTTTCTCTCGTTCAGTTTAACCGAATGCAGTGACTTCCACGGGCATTTTGGCATCCCCATTAGTTGAAATAAGTAAAAGGATTAAGTTTAATCTTGTTCAGATGTACGAGACTTAATCGTATTTATAACCTTTGTTGCGCGGATTTACACATGAAGGATGAACCTCGGACGTAATTGCTACTCGACTTGACTGCTCATAATTTGAATCTCATAATCGTCTGTGAAATGATTCTCTTTTAATCTTTGTTGGGTTGATTTACTTTTTGTCAACTGATGGAATCGAAAAGAAATAAAAAAAATCGAATTTGCTAATTCTCGTTCTCGCAAAAAAATTGGCTACCCAATGAACTTTTTTTTGTCAACTTTGATCAATTGCCTCATGCGAATTCGAATTCATGTAAAAAGATTCATTCTGGTTCAGAAAAGTAATTCGCTCGACTCCCATCGTCACGCCAATTTCGATTTTTTTTCCTCCTATATTTCATCATCCGACGCGTTTAAGTGCGAATCGAAGTAACTTCTCACGCCGAATTTCGCGCCTTTTTTATCGTGCATCTCGTATTCCATTTCCACGTCATTTCTTGGACTGAAAAATCCATTAGACGGGATGGTTGGCGGCATCCGACGTTCCATCTCGTTTTGTGATTTCGAAAAGACGTCCAAAACACGGCTCCTGTTTTGTTCAGCTTGACGGGCCAATTGTCAACATTTAAATATCAAATTTTATCTGCATGAATAATTTCTAGGCAATTTTTTTTCCATCGCCCAATTTCAAGGATTAAAATTTTGTTATCGTTGGAAATGTTCCAATAAAAAGTAAGATGTCAACAAGAAAATTTTATTCGTTACTTAAATGTGTACGGTGAATTTTAACGATATGACAAAATGATTATGATTTGGCAGAGGAGACCTTGACCCGCGTGAAAGATTTTGCTAAACCAGGCTCTGCGAACTGGATTTTCAGGAAGATGAGACTCGCCGATAGGCCGGTACACAAACGACGAACGGAATGCGTGTTCACCTGCTCGATCAATACAAGTTAGGACGAACATGCCCAGCAACTTTGCCGACGCTTCATTTTCCCTGCTGCTGTATGCACAATACAACCAAATTGAGCGTTTTTATTGTGAATTAACGCACCGGCGAAAACACATTTTAATGAAACAAACCCGGTTTTGTTATATTGGTTACATAAAACGTGAAGTTATGTAAGGGATTAATTTAAAGCCGAGTTGTTGATCGGTTTTTGATCAGCGAGTTCTGAAATGGAGAGGAAAATAGAGCATTCAAAATAAATTGATGGATGGTTTAAATAAAAATATGCGTATTTTTGATCCAGTTCATTAATTTTTTCATTGTGCAAAAATAAAAAAAATAATAAAAGAAATGTTAATTTATTTTTAATTAACATTTTTTTCTATTAAATTTTTTTTTGATGAAACAAATAATTGAGGTTGGTTAATTTCACAAAATTTGAAATTCCGTTCAAACGATGAAAAAGTTCGATTCGGTAAAAAAATTGAGATAAAGTTGTTCAAACACAAGGCATTTGTTATTCAACCAAGGTACGGGATCGGAAGATGATGGGTCACGTAATGAGGCGAGTTGATTGGTCGGCGAACGAGCGTCATTTTTGATACACGACTCTTCGAGTTCTCGAGGCTTGATACGAATTTCTGCTCAATTATGACCACGTCCTCCCATCAGTTTCTCGATGCTCAATAACTTTTGTGCGAGAGTTTGGATATTGATATTCCTCCGATCTCCTCTTCATAAAAGATATTTGTCATTTGTTTTATTCCAATAGGCCTTTTTTCGACTAATTAATCGTCTCAAACTTTGTTCTTATCTCATAATGGTCCTTTCATTTTTTTTAAATTTTAAAAACAGAACAGAATTCAGAAAATGAACTAGGAAAAAGGAAACTGTGAAAAAAAAATTTGTTCTTTTTTATACAACCATAATTATCCAGTTTAGTACAATAAAAATAAAAGCACATACTTTTTACTTTTGTATCGCATTTATTTTGCCATCAAGTCGACTGATATTCGCGTGGTTTCTTTTTCTGCGCCAGCAGACGTTTTCCACCGCGTTCTTTTGACGCTTTTATCGATTCCGCACTAATGCGGGGATTCATTCCCATTGAGTCTCACATTCTCTTTATCATTTAATTTCGAATTTATTTCATGGCTCATGAGCGTTACTGTTTATTGTGTCGAGTTTATCGCAACTTCCAAACGTCCTGAGAGAAAGTTTATCGTGAAATATTATGTGATAGAAACACAAAAAGAGAGGGGTCAAAATTATTTTCTACTTTCGCGCGTTTCAGATTAGTGGCAGACTCTTTCATTCCGACTGACTAGATTTATTAGTTATTAGCAAAAGAAAATGTTCATCTCAGTTCATTTTTATTATTTTTCATACAAAATTCCTCTTAGGCTCCTCTTTCTATGAATATTTTACATTGTTTCATCAGTCTCCTGAGAACAAAGCGGATTTTAAAGGCGACATTCGAGAATGAAACATAATTTTTCAAGATTTTGCCATCCAATCTTGTTTAATCAATTTTTCAATTTAGCTTTTTTAATTGTATTTGTTCAATAATAAAAAAATGTTGTTTTTTCTGTTTCAGACGAATTGTTATGGGATTTTTACGACGATGTTCGAAACAAGGACTGAACAATGTTGCATAACTCAAGTGCAAGAACGCACGTTCGCCGTAATAATGCTTGCAAAGTTTGCGCGAAAATTAAAGCTGCACACAATCGGGGGCCGCAAAGTGGGAGGTGAGTTAAATCCCAGACGGAGCTCGCTCGTTTGCGATCCTGTTGAAAGTTTGTTCCAATTTTTGGCGAGGACTTGGGCGACGAGATTGAACGACTTCTTGATCCGCGTGCATGTGCAACACGAGGTTTGTAGCGCTGCTATGACCGCCGTTACATCCTCGCGATATTTTTGTCCTCCGCTCTGGTTCGAGTGGCTGAGTGCGTGAGTGAGAGCAATTTCGTGTCGCGCTTGCGGCACTTGACTGTTATGAGCACTCGACGCTTCTAACGACTCTCGCGGCTTCTGCGAGACTTATATTACGAGCGGTATCGCCAAAGTGTTCCGCCGAATGATGAAAATGTTATCTCATCTAGTTGCACATTGGCGATAAACTATGGTGATTATTTTACAAAATATTAAAGCAGACAAATTTTGTATCATCTTTTTATGGGTACAACTTTTTGTTATGGGAAAATTTTATACATTTCGAAACTAGATTAAATTAAAAAACTTTCAAAAGTTAAAAATGTTCTTATAAAATAAACTTTTGCAAAGTTTAAACCAATTTTTTAATTTCAATATTTCAAACTCAGATAAAATCTTGAAATTTGCATTTAAAATGTTCAAAATTTTTTAATTTTTAAATGAGAAATTAGAAATTAAAAAAAGACCTGAGTGATTTATTAATTTTGTTATAATTATAAAATCGAATTGTTTTCATTGATTATGATTACCATTAATTTGGGAATACAAAATTTGTCAGCCGACGTGAAATCCAGAGCTGCAGCACCTCGTAAATAATGCGCGCATCATATACAATTGGGTCGTGCGAATAGAAATTCCACGAACATCGGCGTTATGAAAATGTTCAGTGCAAAATTGTGATTCGCGCGGCGCAATGCACGAGGCATTGTTTATGCAGATTGCGATATAAATAAGCCGTGAATATGTGGTGATTCAATAACGCCATCGGGCAGAGACGCAAACACACGTTTTCGGTGCGTCGTCGTTTTAATTAGACGCGTGAAGGAGTCACGTTGATGAAAATTTAGATTGCACTGAGTACTTTGGCTCGGGGCAATGTTCTCGGGGTTTCGCGATGATGTTGATTTTATAATTTATTTGTTTTGTTGCAACAACTCTCTCCCTCTCCTTATGCTTTAATTAGGAAGCGCGAAAAGTAGAAGATGTGCGAATAATTCGTACGTTCGTCTGGGACGCGCTCGTGCTTTTACAAGATTGCCTGGGTGTTGTTAAGAGTAACGAGTAACTTTGCGATAAGAATCTCGAGCTTTACACCAAAAAACCATTTACCCCGGCTAATGGTTATGAGATAGAAAAATGTTATGGTAATTGAACTGAAAATAATTTTATTAATTACGTCCGATCCACATTCGTTTTTTATTTTTTAATGCAACTTATAAAATTTTACTAATTAATTAAAAATGAATACAAAAAATTTAATTAAAAAATTAGTGATATTTGAAAATAGAGGGGGCGGAAATTTTGAGTTATGCGTGGGAGTAGTGTGGGTGGTGTTTCGGAGGCCGAAGGTATACATTATTCAAGTGGTACATATTAATCAAGTGTTAAAACAAAGAGAAATTAGACTAATCTTAATTTTATATTGTGTGGGTGGATAGCAAGATTTGCGTGGGTGGGATCCACCAATGAGTCGCAAGATTTGATGCTAACGCTCGTAAGTTAAAAAAAAGCGTTTAAAAATGAAATTAATTGCGTTTGTACAGTTTCAAAAACAAGTTTTATGTAACAGATGAATTGTATTTTGTAATGAAATGCAACCCTTTGATCGATGGACAATAATTCTGTTATTTCACCATTCAATTAACTCGGGAAACTTAGCTGATGTGATTTTAAAATTAGGCAAAAATCACTTTGACACTTAACTTCTTTTATAAAAGAGAATCAATCGACAAATTTAGTAATTCCCATTAACGTTCATTACATTTTTAAAAGCAGGGATTTAAAATCATCCGATTAAATTTTATATTCAATTTTTTTTGTTTAAAATGCAAGTTCAACTTTTTGCAATATTTCGAGATTGAATTATTTTTTCGTTTCGGAACGATCGATTATGACATAAACGGCGACAGTATACAAAATGGAGTGAGACGCACTCGTGTACGCGCTGACAATGCAAATGCGGCCGGACGTCGGTGCGGGAAACGTTGCAGAAAATAACCAACGCGTCTGCGGGATTTACCCGACGTCCAGGAGAGCACCCTATCGAAATATGTACATCCATTAATTGATGCTATTAAATTCGGCGGAGAACACATCCGAACCCCCCTTCGCGAACGACGTAAAAACGAGATCGTTTGTTGCTCGAGATGAGCTGAAGAACAACGGACATCTAGCATAAAACCGGCCGGAATTTCCTGCTCATCTCGCTATACACTTTTATACTTGCCTGTAAACTTTCCAACAACCGTCTAACTAGTTTAATTGAAGTCAAAATAAAAGTAGTGTTAAATCGACGTTTCTTTTACTTCTCACAAATGTTTTGGCGAGAGAAAACTAACTTTTTGAACGTCTTTTAAAACTTTCATTATCTTCCCAACGTTCAGAAGGATTAATTTCTTTTTTCTTGCTTTTCTGTCTTCCTTTTTTTTCCATCCGACTCAGTTGGCGACAAAAATTATTCAACATTATTAACTAGTTTTGTTTTATTTTAAACAATTTGTAAATGTTTATCTAAAATTAAAAAAATATTTTTTACTATTTTGCAAATGTTAAACAAATTTAAGTAATCCTTTAAAAAGAATTTTTAAAATTCATGTTTCGTACTGTGAGAAATATCTTGGTTACCAGAGGGAATTAAAGTTATAATCATTTGTCAAAATATAAATTATATGACAAAACCAAAAAAAGTGTTCTTGGAGTAGAATTGGATTATTTTAACATGCGAGGCGAGGCTCTTCCAGGCTATGATACATCGTAATAATTCTGTTACACGTTAAAGCAGTTTGGAATTACAAAACCACCGAAATCGCTCGAACCTGGTGTCAAAATCAAACGCCTCTCGTGGAGATTCTGAGCACGCGTGTGTGTAGTACACACGTGTGTCTACCGTTGCTCCGCTTACGTGACGTAATTCATGGGACAGCTGGGAATGGACTTCGCCCAAAACAGGACGACGTGAAAGTTGATACAATTTTTCGTCAGACGAACATATTCTATGAAAATTTGATCCTGTGGTTAAAACAACGTTCCAAACTTAATTTCAAACTTTCTCAGGTGTATTTCATTTTCAAATTTTTTTATTTTTTATCCATCAATCTCTTTTGATAACTTTGAAATTTTCAAGAATTGAGCGAATGCATTTTTCATTTTGACTTTTTTATTAAAATAATTAAAAAAAAAATAATAAACCGTTATAAATCATCTTTTTAATCACCGTTGTTTTGGTCAGTGGAAGAGATAAACGTCAGAAAACCATCGATAAAATCGGTGCAAATGACTCGAACGAGATTTTGATGGGAGAGTTATCTATCGCGGGGTCGTTTTAAAATAATCAATCAACGTAGACCACTTCATATTTCCGCTTATCCGTCGCGGGCACGAATCATGATCCAATCGTTTTCCGATTTCGGTATTTAACGCGCCACGATTTAGTCAGTCGGGCAAATAGAATTTCCAAGAGGGTATCCCTCTGCCGATGCTGTGTTTGAATGTAATCTACTTTGCTGGTGTGCACTTCGACACGCATGCATCAGGTGTAATGCGCACATAAACCTCCGTGCGATACACACACCCGGACTCAAAGTAACGGAGTGCAGTCTGATTTCACAAGCGTAATGTAATCGGCGCATCAATTTTGATGTTTGCGTTTGATAATGCCCTAGACACGAAATCCTCTGAAATCTCTCTGCGGTTAAAATAGTTGCTCTTGTATTTGAGAAAGCCGCAGGTTATCGAACAATAATGACCAGGTTGTGATTGGAACCTTTTCATCTCTCCTCGAACGAGCTCTGTTTTGGTTGACTAAATTCTGTGTAAACACCAATCGAGAAAAAAAAATTTAACAAAATAAGTAACATTTTATTATTACAAGTAGCTCAATATTTTAAAGTGAAATTTCACACCTCGACTCTCATAAAATGAAATTTAATGGTTTGCGGAAATGTCAAAAGCTTCTCAAAAAAAAAAAAAAAATAAATAAATAAAATCAGACGTTGAGACGGCAGTTTCATAAACATTACAGCCACTTTAATTAAGAGACGAACAAGTTGTTTTTCCATAATTATTCCTGTTAGTTTTATTTCATCCCCCTAAAAATTTTATAACATTTGGTCTTATCCATCAAATTAAAAGAATCAGTCGGCACCTCTGCATCAGTGCATTGTCTCACTGATTCAGTGGCTCATAAAATTACAATCTATATTGATCCTTGAAAACAGAACTTGAATTCCTTCTGCCGAGAGTTGTTAAGTAAAAAGCTCCGCGAGAGAATTGTAATTCTCTCTCGCCTTTGACTCTGCGTCTGGCGCTCGGAATAAGTCAAAGTTACGAGCAACAAATATTTCACGGTTTATTGCGTGAGACGTGAGCTTAACGCGTGTACAATACCTTGACAATAAGCTATTGAAAAGGAGCCAGTAACTCTAATGGCTGAAATCGTCTTTATTGGCAGTGCCTCGAGTTGAATTTGAACCGAACGATTTTTGTTTTGTTCCCGTAACAATTGCAATTTGCAACGATTTATAATGTTTGACAAAAACTTTTTTCTTAAAGAAAAAAAAGGACATTTTTAACTAATTTATAAAAAAACCAATTTTCTTTTAAACTGATAAATAAAATTAAAAAACAAAAATGTCAAATGTTGCTATTCGATTCTGTCATGAGACATAAATGAATCAATAAAACCAATTAAACTCGAAAACAAGCGGTGCGAAAAGGGATTAATCCATTAAACGAGAAATAAGGGGACGAAGAGAAAGAGAGGATGCGAGCTCGTCTTTGTCTTTTTCGCAACGGAAAACTAGAAACGACGCAGAGAATATAATCAGACTAGCACGATAGCGCAGGGTTTTGGGATATGGAGGGCCCTGGAATGATGCCGGCGAACAGATCGTAGATAACGCGCGCACCCTCACTTCAAAATTCCCTGGGCGGTCGTTCGGTCAAATTTTCTATTTAAGCGCGGGACCGGCGCGGGCATTTGGCATGCACAATGTGCGGGCCACAATGAGCTTTCGTGCTCCGCGACAATACACCGGGCAGGCATTGTACCATCGAAACAGATCCTGCGAGCTCGCCTCGATACCCTCGACTGTGGTTCCCCAATTGGAAAGCAGCTTATTGGCTGTCTGCTCCTCGCCCGGATCATTGGCTCGATTGTTTCTTCCTCGTTCGTCGTAAAGACGTCCGTCTTTTGTTGTTGCGTAAGCACACGTTCCCAACACGTGACGGATCATTTCTTCCGTCGAGATAGGCGATAAACTTTGCGCACGACAGTCGCGAGATTGCGAATTAACTTGTGCATTCTCTCAGTGGCATTTTCATCTCGCTATAAAATCTCGAAATAAAATAAGAGCAGTTTAGGCAGCTGGGGTAATTGTGACACCCTGGGGTAAATGTGACAGCCAAATAATATTTGAAAATTAAAACAAAGTAACTTTGAAAAATATAAAATTCTTTCTATTTGATTCAAAGTTTAGTTGTGATGGTAATTTCCATACTGTCACATTTACCCACCTGTCACAATTACCCCTAATTGCTATTTTAATAAAATTTGATAGTTTAATATTGATCGCGTAGTTTTCAATATAATTTCTTGTTCGATTGTTGCGTTACAGCTTCTGGTTTATCAACTAGAAATACAAATCTGCCGAAAGCCCTAGTGTTCGCGCTGAATACGACCCGGTTGTTAACATCTCGAAAGTCATTCAATAGTTGACTAATAATCCAAATTATGTGATACTCAGAGGGGGGGGGGGGGGTTGTGCACCAACTTTGCCATAATATTTGATTATACAATTCAGAATGAATGAGCGAAGCTCGATAGCGGCGAGATTGTGCGACCAAATTGTGTTTCACCTTTACAAGCAAGCGAGAGAGGGACCGGTATTAAACGACCAAAACACTGGTCACGAAACTCTAAGTCGTTCAATTAGCTATGGGAAAGTGGTTGGGGGCCCGCGTACTAGTACCCAACTGTTTGCATAACTCGATCGCAAAGTTATCGAGTTTAAAAAACGGTCAAACGAATTGGATAGACAAGTTATTGTTTCACTGGTCGCCTTATTTATACCGCCGCGACGATGTATGAAATTGTTTCACTAACGCCGAGCGTACCTTTTGGCAGGAATCCAGCATGAATTAGTCGTGCCTCCATGAGCAGCGTCGGCAGAAGAAAGCACATGGCCGTGCAGAGATGCACGAAAGCTGCCGTTGGTCCTCCGTGCCTCCACAAATTATACGCTAGGCCTGTTGGGTACGTTTAAATGTTATTTATACACAACCTCTCTCTCTCTCCTTCATCATTACCATTTACATTTACTTTGACCGAATACTGTTTCGTAAAAACTAAACAAGCAATAATCTAAAGTGATGCATCTCATATACTTATTTTTGTAAATCTTTTCATTTTTAAATTATCATTTAAATTCGTCTTTAAATCTTCAGTAGAAAATAATTCTTCAAACAAATGTTTTTATTGAAAAAAAAAAAAAAAAAAACACACACAATAGGTTTTATTCCTGAGGGGTTAAATAAAAATATTTTAATTAATTTTAGATTAAGATTTGAATTCGTGACTTACCATTTTCAGCATTGTCACTGAGCAGGGAAGAAGATGGGTCACGCGAACAGGTGCTTAAATTTCGTCCTAGTTTAATTCCGTCGTTGGCCAGATTTCCTTTTTTCACAATAGCTGCTGCAAGCAATACCGGAAGTAGGAACACCCCGGCTCCCGCCAGCATGAGACAGGCGTACAATTCGATCCTTGGGGGAGGTGCATCAGCTGGCCATGGCAAAGAGATGTAGGCTGGAAAACAAAATCAATTTTTTAAAGCAATTTTTATTTAAAATTGTTTTATTTTACTTTATTTAAGATGTTAATTGTTGGTTTTTTAATGGAAATACAGACACGTTTCCGGTACGATTACACAAGTCAGATTGCATAAAACTTGTCGAAAAACGAGTTAGTTTCATCATTTCAGCGACCTTTTTTTTTAATATCAGTTTCAAATAAATAACATGTTAACGCGAGATTGAAATCTCGTGACTCCTGATGGAAACCGGATTGCCTTTCATGGAATGAAATTTTCGCAACTTTTTTTTTACATGGAACTCGTGAAATTGGACGGGTCTAAAGTTGGTTTCATTTGCGAGATGACTTTGAATATTCGTGTTGGTTTTTACAATGCCCGATTTTCAAATCAGATCATGTTACAAAATTCATCGTTGCAATTTGTTATTGTGTTTTTTTTCTTTCCATTTCAGGAACTGGGAAAGTCATCGAACGTCACTCGATGAAAATTTAAACGGGACCGTCGAATACTGCACCTGTTCCGAAGGCTTTGGTATTATCTTTCATCATGCATTGTTAAACACACTATGGAGCTGCTTGAAAAATAATGCGATCATTGTCAAATCTCTTGGGCCGAAGGAAAATGCCAGTTGGTAAGTTGGTGGACGTAGCCACTCCTCCATCAAAGTTATTTTTCGTGCAATTAGGGAGGCAAGTAGGGCTTTCGAGGATGCTACCCCTCATGGCCCGGAAGCGCCATTTGGCACATGTGTTCGTGCACACGAAGACCCGACTAACGACGAACTTACATCAACTTCGAAAGTCGTGTTGTTAAGAAAGGGGCCGAGACACTCGAGCGGTTCATATTAGGAGGCCGCCACCACTCAAATGAACGTCAAGCTATGCCTCCGTAATTGAGTCTACGTGCTCGTACGATCCTCAAGGTCCTTTCTTAATTTACTCCCGCTTAATTTTGGTATTACCTTTTTTTAACTTCTCAAGGCAAAGGTCAGGCCTCTTATAATAATTGTGGTCGCACGCAAAATTTCGGGACTCCTTTTTTCTAAGCGCTTTTATTCTTTTCAATTTCCCTCGAGGAAATAAAATAAAATTGAAGGGGTTTCATTGTCTTCTCAAGAGGGAAAAAATTTTTTTTTCTGGACAGACGGTTTGTTTTAATTCAAAAACAAAATTTATCTATGGACTTTTATCGCATTATCTTTGAGGGTGTGGTAATAAAAGAAATGTTGTATCAAGGGTTCTTAGGTTCGCTGCATGATTCGGTCACTATAAAACTAATTCCCGGAAGAGTTGGCATGTTAATTAAATCAAGAAAATTTACTATATCGAAACACGCATACTTATGTGAATTTATTCGGGTGAACACAAAAAAATCCATCTCCTCAATATCCCAAACAGATTAGCTTTGGACTTGATATCTTTATATCTGCTCGAATCGATTCTGAAGATATTTGAACTCATTTACGTATGAATAGATGATTGAACAGATAAATTTCCACTGAGTAGAAAAGGGATCCGCAAATAAAATCGCGTTTCAACATAAAAGGATTAAATATCCCGCAGTTTTTACAATGGACTCTCTTATTTCTCGACCAATTGTTTAAATTGATTCATCAAAAGGGTAACAAAGTATAATAAAAAGTTTGATAAAATAGTTTGAAGTTAGACGAATGAATTGCAATCAATTAGATTTATTTATAAATTAAAAAAATTAATTAAATTAATTTTTTTTATTTTCGCGTTATTGAAAATAACGATATATAATAATAACAATTAACAACCCGGGGTTGAATTCACAGAACAATTTTTAATTACTAGTTTATTAATTGATAGTTGATGAATCTATTTGATACACATTAAAATAAAATTAAATTAATTTACTTTCAACCGATTAAGTAATTTTAATTTTTAATTTTTTAATTTCATAATTTCATTTTCACGTTAATGAATCTCAACCTGGTTTTAGTAGAAGTACAAATGACCTTACCGAAAAATCGTTTGACACATCTCGAGGCTATGTAGGTCTGGAGTGAAACTGCAATGATGCCGTACCACACGGACCAAAGACTGTTGACATGGCCTCGCAAGCGGGAGCTTCTTCGCTGCGGCGCTTTGGATTTTCTTGACTTGCTCACGCTCGTGACCCCACTGGCGTTGATGCTCGACACCACCGGAAGTGGCTTAAGCGGCTTCTTACACTTGGCTTGGTTCACCTCGTTGTTATTCTCGTAACCCATCAGACTTCCAGTCATCGACATTTTGTCCTAGAAAAAGAAGGGAGATTACATTTAGATCCCAACTGCGCAAAACTTTTCTTTTTAATGCTGCCATCAAACGCACGTTTCGTTCAATTACGACCCGGCTATAAAACTTTTCTAACGATTCCTTATTTTTATCATTTCCACTCGACGGGCGTAATTTGAAATTCAGATTAAAAAAAATAACCAATTTATTTTAATATTATAATTAAAAGTTATAAAAAAATTGAAGACAAAAAAATGAATTAAAAAAATGAATTAAAAAAATGTGAATTATTTGATGTTTATCAACGTGTCATACCTTGGAAGAGGAAAACACATGTCGGCTGATAACGTGTGGGATGAAAGCGCGCAAAGCTAATAAAGTAACGTATTAAAAATGATGTGAATAATTCGCATGAGATGATGAGAATGTCGGCTTGACGCGAGGCGTTTCACATTTTTGCGAGGGGTGTTATAATTCTCCGGTTGTTTCGGGTCCGTTTCAAAGTTACGATCGGCCGTAATTTTTTCGGCCTCCCTCCGCGCACTTTCGACGAGACTACACGCCGAGCGGCGAGAGATTATCTAACCCTCCTCGACCGGGCGCTTTTATTTCCTTTTCTACGCACGCCCGGGAACTTCCAAGTCCACGCAGATGCTTATCTCACGATGAAGAACCGCGTCAGGCACTTGCATGCACTCGGATGTCAGGGCATCAACTGCTGCGGGCGATCGATACTCGCCAACACTTATCGACAAGGCGATAAAAAAGTTTGCACTAATTATGCGCATTATGTTCCTCCTATAATCGCATCAGCCTTTATGGGATCTTTTTTTTGTTCTAATTGGTTTTTTCCGTTCGACAAATTGTTCTCGTTTTTCCTTTGAAAAGACGAATTTTGAAAAAAATAAATAAATAATTAAAAAAATAGTCACTGAAAATTTGCAGGGAAAATAGAATGGGAAAATTGGAAACAAAAAAGTTATTTACTTGACGTGACAGTCTGGTGAAAAGATGGTAATTTTGTTATGAACAAATATTTATTCGCGCACATTCAAAAAACGTTCGCGATGAAAATTTCGCGTCTCGTTCGCTAACCCCTTCGCAAAACGACGTAACGCGAAAAATACGTGCGATGATTTTCGTTATAGTGCTGCTTTTGTTGTAGAAAAAATGGCCCCTCTCTTCTCTGTCAAGAACAATAATCCTCGCTGAATATCAAATTCAACGCATACAGAAAATTTGAATGAAAACGCGTTTGTCTCGTTTGCAAAATTCTTGCGACAGGGTTTATCAAGATCGCCGCCGTCGATGGCTGTTCACTCGAGCACCGACGAGTGTAATTTGAAGCAAAGTACACATTATTAATCCGTCATATAATCGTTTTGTTCAAAGAGGCACGGTGAATGGCCGCTTAGCTAGGCAAAGTGGAAGAAATCTTCGGGCTCGGTATTATTCTCTTAGGCGCATTAATTAATCACGAAATGCTCTCGCGATTCCGGTATCCTCTCTAACCAAGTGGGATAATCCTTCCCGGTTGGATGTACTCACTGTTGCACTTGCCCAGATGGAGCCAGCGTTGTGTGTCTACAATTTCATGCGGGCCTCTTCCGGATAATTAAATTCGAGCCCTGGCATCGCTGTCGATGAGAGCACCTGCAAGTCAAAAAAATTCCAACCATCAATCTCAAGCCAATAACAAAAATTATCAACCTAAAATTATGAGATTAAAATTTTACGAAACAAAATTAACACGTTCAAACAATTTATGACTTTATGCCATTCAAGTATTAAAAAATTAGTGAGGGCAGTTGAGGATAATTGTGACACGTAGAGTAATATATGACACTACTGAAATTAGGTCTTTTAATTATTACAATTTTTGTATTTCAGCTTCAACTTCAAATAAATGTTAATTTTATGGAAATTAAAATTAAAAGTTGTTGTAAAATTAGTATAAAATTTGACATAATTTGTCTAATTTTGTTTTTTTTTTTTTGAAAGTTAAAAGTTGTGAGGTGGCAACTTTCTGTGAAATGAAAACTCAAATTATCCTATTAAAAGGTGTTAGAGTGCAGGTTGTTAGAGTGCAGATTAGAATTTGGGTAACGAAACTTTTTTTTTTCGAAAAATAGATGGTCTTAGGCGCGAATCTCGTTAATTATTGGGCGACACGTGTGTCTCAATTTAGAGGCGTCTGGATGCTTTTAGAGCTTACATTTACATGCAAAATTGTAACTCTCCCGCGACCACTTTTGCCACCTGGATTTACAGGAGGTGACCGCGGATGCAAAGAGAAAAGAAGAGATAACACCGCGCCATTAGCCCGATTAACTCTTTACGCGCACCTGAGCTTTTTCATGGTAATGACCAGGCTCGAATAACCCAAGTCGAAATGATAAAGTCAGAGGCGACACGAAGTTCTCTCGGTCGAAGGAAAAGTTGTTTGGATTAAAAAACGATGAACACGTGTCGATAACGGCTGGAAAATTGATGCGAAGCTCCGACGTGGCAAAATTTATCGTTCCTTTTCGTTTTTCGCACTGCTAAAAGTACGGAATTTAAGTTCAACTTGAATGAGACGTTAGAAATAATTGGGTGTTCATATTTTACTTTTTTTTATCAAGACTTTTTCAAACAGTCAATATTTATTTAATTTAATTTAAACTTCGAGCAAATGCAAAAGAAATTAAAAATGCCTGACGTTAATTGAAAAAGTTTGTTTTCAATTTCTTCCTCGAATTAATTTTGAGTTGGAAACTTTCATTTTGATAGTTTCAATCGTTCGATAACAATTGACCAATCATATCAAGCGAAAAATGTAACACAAAAATTGTAAACAGGATAGAGGATGGATGCTGAATTACAACCAACCGAGTCCAACACGATATTATATAGGAAACATCACTTGAAATTCTACAAGCATTTTCTTCGAGGAAAGTATTCGGAGTAAAAATTCCGTTAAAGAGAGAGAAATAATTTGAGCTCGTGAGTTAAGCATCGCTGATTCTGCGCTTTCCAGTTTTCTCGTTCTGTAAGCCCTTTTTTTCGTGCGGGTCGCGATCCCATCGCTCGCTCTCGACGTTACATAATATTCTAAAGCGGATATTTTTGATGCCAGATTGTTTGAGCTTCTGATTCAGGTGTCTCTCTTATTTTATTCAACCAAATTTTTTAAACCAACCGCATTTAATCTTTTTTAACCAACAAAATTTCTCAATATTCTTTTTCCAAAAACCATACAATTTTTTATTTTCAAATTGTAAAATCAACTTTTGTGATTTGAACTGAAGACGCAGTCAACTGATAAATTAAGACAATGGCAGGATCGCGGATCTTTAGAACCCGGTAATAAAAGGCCAGGAAGTCTATTAATCGTCGATTACACTCAGGGAGAGAGCGTCCTTTTCGTTTCATAAAGTCAACGAGTTAACTGGACTGGCGTTTTCCAAAAGTTATGCACGCGTCAGTCGCACACACGCTGACGAAATTCGCCCTAGTCGAACCCTCTTCCCATTGAACGAATAATTGTGAGACTGGCGTGCGTGTCGAGTTGCTAGCGATCCGTCCGTTGTTATCCCATGGAAATGTCCAGGCTGGGGACGGAGGACCAGAGCAGTTTAGCCGCGCTCCAGCTGAGGGACGAAAGGATTCAAAGGGGCCTGCGCGTCGAGGGCTATTACGACTGTCGGAGAATTATCATGCGAGAGAGAGCCTGTCGCACCCTCGGCCTTGTGATGGTCCGTAGATCACAATGTGTTGGTGTGATCTGTCGGTGCACGACACGATGTCTAGCTTTGCACATAAACTTGTAATACCTATTGATCCCCTACCGAATTGATGACGTTTCGTTATCCATGATTGACAGCTAATGATTTTAATTAGGATCCCGCGTTCAACGGTGTACTTTTCACTCGATTAAATAATGGGATTCGAATTGAGCTCCCTCCATCTGATTCATTAATTTTTTTTCTACCTTATTTTTTATTTCTTTCTCCAAGGGTGAACCGCTTCGAGAGGTTAATTAAGAGGAGAGTTGATACGCGTTGATGTTTTTTTTTTTCGGCAATCAGAAAGCTTTCAAAAGCACGAATCTGCTGACGTGGAACGAAAAATTGTTTTACAATTTTTTTAGGACAGATTTCGCTTGAGATTCATTTGTTTTTAATTTAAATTTTCTAAATTTACCTTCTTCAATTTATGATTTTTATTTACATCATGGAGTTTCGTAACCAGCCGTTCATATAGATATTTTAGTGCAAAATCTGATCGTTTGATATTCGCATAAAACACACAAACAAAGCCGTTCCGCGAGCGCGAGCTTAGAATATTGGATAAACATCACGATTGCGTTGATGACTCTATACTTCGATTCAATAAAGTATCCGTCGACCTTTGAAGTCGCGAGGTACACGCTATCTTTCAAATTGAAAATCGTCTCTCGTTTATTTTGAACTTAAACTTCAAACAAGTGACTGTTTTGCTCGCGTTCCCTCGTTTGTAAGGACCGCCGGTGTGGAATAATTTTTCGTTTTTTAATCCGCACAAATTTCGTTTCTGAAAATTAAACAAAGTTACAAAACCTGATGTGCGGGCAATTTTTTTCGTCATTATATTTTTGTTCAAAAAGGAGAGACCGGGAGCGAACGTTTAGCACGGCGATAATAAATTGTAGCCACAGAGTATGTATATTCGGGATGCGCGTAAATGCAGTCGGACGAATGTGGATTTTGTAGTATAACAAATCGAAATGGCGCGGCATATTGCAACTGCGCGACGCAAAAGTTCAAAGTGAGAGCTTTTTTCAGCACGACTCGTTTCGCATCAATCGTCGAATCAAGACTCTTGAAAGTACAGACAGTCGCGCACGAACAAGCGACCTTCCTGAATAAATAGCCGGAGCGGCCCGAATGCATAAGTTCGCTCATGACATTGAATTGTAACATGAAAAAAAAAAAAAAACAAAACAGAAAAAAGGTCGAATGAAAAGAAAGGAAATTCTGTTTCAAGTGCAGGAATAAATGTTTGTTGAGCATCAGACGAGTTATTTTCCAAAATTTAATTTGCAAAACATAAATAAATAAATAAAAATTGACAATTAAAAAAAATTCTGCCGATTTGTGAGATATAATTTGAAATTGGAAAAGGTAGTTTGTGAAATGTTTTGATTATATTTTGTAAGATCATTGGGCTTATGGTGAAAATTAAAAAACGAGTTGTGGAAAATTTGCTCAAGTGTGTATCAAAGTGAGATAAAATTACGAGCGGTTGAATGAAAAGGGAACCGTTTTACTTTTGACCGGGGGTTGGAAATTAGTTTGTACGCGGGGATTATGTAAAGAACCGGCGAGCGTCTAATTGCGCGGGAGCACCTCTAACGTATGATGATTCGACAGAATGGCGTGCAGTTTCGGCGCTCGTTGGCTGATTAAAAATCCAGCAGGACTCTTTTCCGCGGCAATGAGAATAATGACGAGGCAGGCTTTGAGAAACGGTATTAATTATTACGGAATTTCCTCAAGGGTTTCGTAAACATCATTAAGGAAGCGGACAGAGAGGAGAATACTAAGTTGCTCGCCGCTCTAAATAGCGGTGGATTTAACTCGGCGAAAAGACAGGTGCAATAAATGATGAAGAAGTGAATTCATTTGTAACTGATTAAGTCACGCTGTCATTCCTGCAGATCCGCCGATTGTCTTCGGAGTGATATTAAAAAAAATTTTAGTTCAAACGAGAAGAAGGGAATTGTAATAAGAGAGGCTAGACGGATGTTAATTATAATTTCACATTTTTAATCACCAGGTACCTAATGAAATTAATGTTGAATCTTCCATTTATTTTTTGAGTTCAAAATATTCTACACTTTTTTTTTAATCGTTCCAAATTGATTGTTTACAAAATAATGTATTGCTGGTAAAACATTTGTTTTTGTGGAAAAAAAGTTACTTTATACAAATTTGAACTTGTAACACAATTTTGGCAAGTTATTTTTTGGTCGAAAAAAATTTGTGATACCAAATGAGAAAGTTTGTTACAACGTTGATTTGAATGGGAAAATTTTGCGAAAGCGAAAGGGTCTTTCGGTGGAAACTTCTGTGCGAGAGACTTCTTTTGTTATTAAAATAGGCGTCGATAATGGCATTCGGGTTGCGGAAGTTCAAGGTGCGGTATTCAAATTTCGCACTGGCTGTTTCGACGAAAGTTCGGGAGTAATGCACAACGCGAAACACACCGCGCCTTTACTCTCTCTCGTTAAGGCCATTCTTGGCTCGGCTCGGCCCGAAATTGTATTACGAATGTAATAACCGCGAGAACTCTTTAATTGAATAATCCATAATTTGCGGGTACAAATGAGGCGCGAGATAAGATCCTAGCGAGTGCAAGAGATACAAAACGAAGAATGAGCAGCTCGCCAAAATGAGAAACAGATGATACGAAGTGTGCTAGTAATTATAGTTATTTTATATAGCGTGCATCTGAGCGTGTAATTTTGGTTATATTCATTGCCGAGTGTACGCGCAAGATAAGATGCTGAATTTCATGCTACTTTGCTTTCATCAGAGAAAGCTGCTTAGCTTCGAATTATTTCCATCGATTTCAATTGCCATCGCTTTTCGTTACTTACAGTTAAGTTAACCATTTTCGTCAAAATAATCTTGTACACATTTCTTTTTTATTGTAGGAGCAGTTATATTGATTTATATTTGAAAGATGAGAATTTTTAAAAAAAGATTTTTGTCATTGTCAAATATTCAAATATTAAAAAATTCTAAAATATGTTATTGGTTTGGCCTACATTAAATGGGAATGTACAATAACTTTGTACTTACATAGATGAATTATTAAAAAAATACAAATATAATGTTCATGAACCAAATTTATCTACTTCAATACTGAACCGATTTCCTTAAAAATAAAATAACAAAAACATTTCCATTCCAGGTGTATATTCCCCCTTAAAATTAATCATATTTTTGCAACGTTAACGCATTTATGAAAAACTTAAATTTTTTTTTTAATTAGAAGAGTATCAAATATCAGAACTATTTTGAACGTTTTGAAGCTAAACGATTTGGTTTCAAGTGTACTTGTTTATATGGAAAGTAGTGCCAAGAAAATTTTTGTCTTGGCACTACTTTGTAATCACTTAACGACAGTAATTAAACCATTAGTTGTTGCAGCACAGGCACGTGTTAATCGTCATAACAGCAATCAACACTTCATTAAAACGTTATCACGCAAACAATTTTGCAGGAATCTCATGAGAAATTCGCAAATCGTCACTGACACATATTTATCTCTCGCATTCTAACAAACGTTGATAGTGATTTTCAAGAGAGAGAACTCGCTGCGAGGCGCCTGCAGCTTCTGCAATTCTTGAATTTTCCGACGTCTTCATCATTAAAAACAAGACGCGAGCATTAGAGCACCGTTCTAAATTAACTATTCACTCGGAGTTATGTTGAATAATTGTTGAACCAGTCAGACACCGGTGTGTCGCGATTCTCGTCCTAATTCGTATACACAATTAGCACCATCCTTTCCGTCGAGTGATTTTCGTCAAGAAAACAAAGTTGGATTAACAAAATGAATGAATGGTCTCGTGCCAACTGTTTTGCGACCTCGGGATTCATAACCTAATAAGATTTTCATCTTGATTCATTTTCGCAAACGATGAAACTCGTCTCACTGACAATTTTTATGGAATTTTTGCATCATCTGTCTCTCTCTCTCTCTCTCGGTCAGGATAAACTTAGTTACTAATCAGCTATGCTGCCATTCGAACAACAGTAAATTACGGAAACACGTCAGAATGTCGTCCAAGTTTGACTGAAATCACGCCGGGTTGAAATTTTGATGAGGTGCATATTTGTCGGAGCTTCTAAGATTGGCCAGTTGTCTCTGTTCGTCTTCGAGAATCCCACGCTTAATAATTCGCAATGCACGTAATCTCTGTGGTATATACTATGAAAGGAATGTAAAATAGTACACGAGATTTTGAGTCAAATTTATATTTTACATTTTCGTTTTACATTTTCGTTTTACATCTTCATTGTAATGTTCATTTTTCATGTAAATTTACACCAAACAAATTGTAATTTTACATTTGTCTCTGTAAAATTACACGAAACAACGTTATTATAAAGTTTAATAAAATTATCTGAAGATCTAGTTTTCGGAAGACACGTTCAGGGAAATCCTGTTTCGGTGGAAATAATGTGGCGCACAAAGCGCCGCTCGATTATGCGCCAGGCATTGTTTTGTTAGCTAAAAGCGAGGTAACAATAAGACACGGGAGCAAATGTTCGGGAGTGAGTGCATCTTGACAGCAGTTTGCGGGCTTCTTTGTTCGCCGGTGCATTTATAGTCGTGCACTTATCGGTACAAGGCCTGGATGCCGAAACGCGACACGACCCGGAACACTGAAACGCTCTCTTCACTTACGTTGCACCGCGTCGCAGACCTTCTATCGCAAATGCTATCGATTGACTGGCCTTTTTGCAAATCCGGTTGATATTTTATTCATTGACAAAACTGGGAGGGAAACTGGCTCTTTGCAGATACTTAATTAATGGAGAGAAGAGTTACGATTGATTGGTTATGAAACTCAGCTGTGGATCTATACTTGGGGTTTAAATTCGGATGATTTATAAACAGGGAATTGATAGCTATGAAGTCCTGGTGGGTGAAACAATTGAAAATTTGTTTTGACTTTGTTAAAAGTCGATCATTGATTAGGGCACTTTCTATTTTCTTTTATTTTTATGCCGAGGTTGTTTTTGTTTTCTTTTTTTTTTCTTGTTTTTTTTTAGAACGATTGTTATTTATTTTGAAATAATGGTAATTTCATTTTTTTGGGTATACACGAAAGAGAACACGTCAAGAGAGGATAACAATTTAGCGAATTGCATAAGATATATTCGTAGAGAGAATGAATGAAAATGTATTCCGAACGAGAAAGACATAATTTTTTCCATTTCCATTCCGTAAGATGTTTTTAAGAGATACACGGTGTCTTACGTAACGGAGAATTTCGAGTCCTTTTGTCGCAGCACAATCCGCGTAATCAGATTTCGCGGGAGGCAGATAATTCGGGAAAAAGCTTTTCACGAATGTACGAGGCACATTACACGCAGGCCATGATATTTTTCCTCGGGCTTTGTTTGGTGAATATAAACGAGAGTGAAAAATAAAATATAGACGGGGGAATATAAAAACGACGACTTTTTTATATTCGAAGGTATTCGAAAACCGTTAAGTTGTGCCAACAAAATGTTATAAAATTTTATACATTTTGTCGTGTTAAAAATACAGTCGCGGGTTTGGATAGCGGGGCTCAAAATTATCCAGTGCCTCTTGAAAAGAATAGCCGCGCGTTAACATGCCCACAGTCAATAGGGATTGAAAATCCGTCCAAAATCCATAAAGAATATACCTTTTGGTATGCCAATGTTATTTATAAGAGCCGTTCTGGTATTTAACCAAAAGTCGACCCTTTGAATAATAGCTTTTTGGTTTTCCTTTATCACCAATTTATAACGCCATTAATTTTCATAAAAAAATAAATAAAATGAACCAAAAAGAAAAACAAAATTAATTGAATTAGCTTTTGCCCCAAACATGTTTTGACCTTAGAGATAGATTTTCGTAAGATCTTAATTGTTTGGAGCGGTCAGACCTGTTGAAATACATGAGAGGGGAGAGAGAGAAAAAAACTGTGTACGAAGGCTCATGAACCACTTAATATATGGTCATTTATTTTTGGCAACACTTGAAAAAGCCTCAGGATAGGGTGACAGCAACAACCATACATTCCATTAAATGCACGATAACAGTTATCACAGGTCCATAAAAAGGTTGTAAGGTCCTCAAGGGAATCTCTCTTTCCTCTCGACCGACACCAATCAAAGAGCGACTTCATTCTGGTTCAAAGTTGACCAAGATAATTTTATAAAATCCATTGTGAAAGGGTCGAGAGAAAAATCACTTGCTGCCCCGCGGGCAAAAAACCTGTACCAGATAATCCCGTTTGTTTTAGCGAGAGCAAAATTAATCTACCGTCCGGGGGAGAAACAAAAACAATTGTAAAGTTTGATTACGAATTTCCATCGGGACTGAAAAAACACGTGATTAAAAAGGCTCGAAAAATAATTACAAAAGTCTGGTTTTATTTAATGGATCACATCTTTTGTTGGAATACTTTATTTGGGTTGTTTTGTTGATTTTTGTTTTTTGAATAGAAATGTATTCGTCGATTGAGTTTTTCTTATTTCCTATCATTAGGAGATTGTTGCTAAATTGTCAGTTACAAATGGCCTTTCGCTGTAACCGGAAGAATTCAATCGCATAAACAGATAGCGAAGAAACGCAACAGCAAGCTGCCTTGTGCGTCCATAAAATTGAATCGAAACGAGATTACAGCTCAGAAAATATCCAATGACAGCGTTCGCTGTCGCGCAACCTAATCCAATGTCGTGTGCGATATTGCAGTTCACGGTGTTCTTTCGGAGGCTATACTCTCTTTTTGTCTCAATTGATTGTAAACACAGTTATTCGACGGGAGGCGCGTGAATCAGCGCCCGTTTGTGCAAGTAAAAATTAATGAAGCGCCATTCACCTGGCACGAAACAAAAAATAACAGACGGTGAAAGCAAGGTGTGATTAATGCTCGTGGCCTATTGTCTCAACGTGGTCAAACAATGTGTACTTCGGTGCTTGCAATATGCAAGTTGTAATTTATTTCATTAGTTCTGAAATTCTACTTCCAGTTCCAATATTTTCAAACAAAAATTTAACAAAATATTTTACTACAAAAAATTAAATCAGTTCAATATTTTCAAGAATAATTTTTATAGTTGTTTTTTTCTTTTTTTTTTGTAAAACAAACTTTGTGAAGGCAACACAGACCTGTAAATGAGCGACTGAGTGGAATACTTTATGACCAACCCCTTTGCTTTTATCTCCAGCTTACCTTCCACTTTACTTGGTGAAATATTTATTCCTTAATTTTTAATTAAAGAGGGCACGTGTAAGTCGCCCAGTGCGATGAATAAAATAGTATGCAAATATCACTCGGGTATCAAAAATTCACCAACGAAATCCAAGATTTAAACCGAGAGGGATAAGTGTGTTCGAAAAAAATAAGGGAAAATGTACATAAGAAATCGCAGAACTGGAGTATTTTGTCAGCAACAAAAGGTTCATAAATTTAGTTGTAGATGTGCGTCTGTTCTGAAAACCACATTACCGTAAAGTGTTGAAAATACAGAGGATCGCATAAAACAAGACTCGTCCACGAATGGTAACGATGTCTCGGCTATAAAAGCACACCACTGTTTTCGTGACAACTCAGAAACTAAAAGAAAAAAATGACAGACAAGATGGACGGCTGAGTTAAGCGCGTTTCCCAGGTACGATATAAATTGCGCGGTGTACATTGAGGGGCTCCGATACTGACGCAGGGAAGTGACCGTTTCCCATTTCCTATCAGAGTGCTGAGCAATAAAATCATTGGCTATTATGGACCACCCCAGTTCGATCGTATCAGCGTGCCCTCTGTAGCCATTACGGGCCCGGGCTTTGGACCGCGCTTGAACATGAAATATAAGATTGTGTTCCAGTTATCCTTCGTAAATCTCCTATTTCGAATGGCTCTTTTAGGTCGCCCCGCGCTTGTCTTCGATTTATGTCGGACTCGCTGTTTGTCTCTACAAATCGCGCTCGTTTCGTTCCCAAAAGATATACAGTTGTACATATTTATGTTCCATGTTATTCCATTTAACGATAAAATTTTGCCAAACTAATGTTTCCAGATTTTCTCTGTCGTCTCACTGAAAAAAATAAATAAAAAAAAAAAATGAAAATGATAAAATGAAACGTGACAAAAAATTATGGGATGAAAACTTTTGGATTAAAAGGTTAGAGGAAAAATTGAGATGGAAGTATTGGAAGGGCCAAATGCTGATGCTCGAACAAAATGTATAAAATTTGTACGAGTAATTTGCCAAGGATAAAAAAGATGGATGATTTGAGTTAATCGAGAATCCTTAGTAAGTCCTCTTGAGATTAATTATTGAATTTGTCGAGTTTGAGCTTCAAAGAAAATGTCTTGGACGAGAGATTCGAGTGCCACGGGGCAGATTATAAGAGAAGGGAAATAGGAATTAAGAGACGCGCGTTTATTCTGCACGGGGGCGAGATCAAGTGGGATAAAAAAGTTGGGAATCTGCGATCGCGCTCGCAGATGATGGCTCGTCGCGAATAATGCAACGGATCGTACCTACTGGGACTGCACGGTACACGCAGACACTTATCTCCGATTTGATATAAAAAAAAAAAAGAGAGAGAAAAAAATAGGACCAATTCTTTTATTGCTGCACGGAAACGACAGTATCGATAATTGCTTGGTAATTCGATAAAAGTAATTTCACTCGATTGAATATTCACCGACGAGAGAAATTATTCAAATCATCGCCAGGTATTATCGCGGGATTATATTTTAATTATTGTTTGCTCGATTTGAATTTTTAATGAAACAGAAAGTGGATTCAATTGTTTTAATTTAAATTTACAAGATGGATTCCATAAAAAAATGCAAAAATATTTCCACTTTTAGAATTCAAAATAACCCTGTACCGATTAAACGAATTTTAATTCCTGACTCGCTAACCTCTTATGAGCCTTCTGAAATTTTGTTTTTATAATTTTATTTTTCAAATTACTTACAAGTTTGTTGAAACAGCGATCGGACATCCTGAGCAGCTGAAAAACAAAAGAAAAACGCGTTAGTTTTTTTGATGTCTGTTACGACTCATTATAATTTACAAAATTATCATACAAGTATAAGGTTTCTGCCTTGAAGTAATTAATCCTAGCAGTTTGCCCTCTGCTCTTGTCATGTTACTCGTTAGCGTAACTTTGCTTCGGTCGCTCGAGCGAAGATATAAAGCTAGCGCCTGAAGTCGGCTCTCAATGATCGTATTCGCTTTATTCAAACACGCGTACAATAATAATAATCAATGCGATGTTGCGTATGTGTTTCATGGATGAGTTAAAATGTCTTCGTTACTGATCGAAATGAGAGCTTATTACAATTTGATGCCCGGTGTTAGATCTCAAAGAGTTAAATCAATATTTAACTATCCATAGCTGAATAATTTATGTCCTTCAGACATCAATTCAAATATCTATTAAATGATAATTTTTTTAATTTTTAAAATAAAATGTTTCAAATTGATTTCAAATTTTATTTGTAAAAAAAATTGTACAAAAATAGTTTTTTTTTTAATTTCATTTTTAAGATTTTCATTAAAATGGTTGGCATTAGTTGGTGGCTGTGATTAATTTTTGATAATCATAGTAATTAATTTGAATTGAATCAAGGGTCCTTTGTAAATTAGCAGAGAGAGATATATGACCGGAAGTGTAAACAGGGTTCTGTGAAATAAAACTCAAGTGCGCAAACAGTTGACGTGTATTAATGAGGGAAAAGGTGTCGCAGACGAGAAGAAAGATACGGAAAATTTTGGGTAGGCTTTCGTTCGGGTGGGTTTGAAGAAGCAGCCGGGGGTCGTTAAGGAGCTCGCTTAAATTAGTCGAAAAGACGCAGAGACATTTGGCGGAGACACGTACGCGCAAGGTGAAAAAGAGAGGGGCGCATGTTGAATTTGCGCGGCGAAAATATCAAGTGGCGCTTGTTCACGAATTTAATCTCTGCGAAACGAGCGTGACAATAAAGTTTATTGCGCGCATAAACAACGCTTTGTGAATCCAATATGGAGCTTATTTGTTTCATAAAACTCCTCTCCCAATCAGGTTATTTTAATACGGTTCTGTTTTGTTGCTAATAGTGCAGTTTACGGACTGATTATGTCAGGTAATTGAAGCATTTTAAGAGTCAGATTTAACGGGACCGTGAACTTCAGACGAAACTGCAGATTTTATTTCTCTCCGGGGATGGATAAATAAAAAAAATAGACACAAATTAAAAAATAAAAAAAAAACAAAGAAATAAAACAAAACTAAAAAAAGTTTATAAAAAATCTACTGAATAATCTTTCAAGTTTTATTAGATCTGAAACAATTTTCGATTCGATCTGATTTTGTAATTGGAAATAGAAATCACTCAATGTTACATTGATTATGAAATTAATTATACGTTATAGTAAATATATGTTCAACCGTTTGTCTAAAAGTAAATTTCAATTGAACAGAAATTGTGTACCGGATGGTCTATGACGATAAAGTCATGTAGATGGATTGAACGCAATAGCGGATTATGTTGTTATCATAAACTTTACACATGGCTCCGATGAATTTGAATGCAATCGAATGAAGGCCGTCTAGTTTGAAAGAGAAATTTAATAAATCGTCCGACATTTTGTATCTTCATAGATAATCCCAGCACGTAACCGTGGTTAAAGTTTCCTCTGTTCTCTCACGTATATAAATTGGTTGATAATATATACGATAAATACATACACCCTACACACGATGCGCAGGAGCATGTAAATATTTTCGTGTTAAGTCAATAGTGCCTGTATCTCACACTTTGCACACAAACCTCTCTCTGTAATCTCAAAATATCATTTTTGATTATATCTTCCTCTATCCAACCAGGTCCCTACATTATTTTGTAATAAAAGCTTATTATTTTCTATCAAAATCTAATATTCCACTAAAATCTTACTACAATCCAAGTACCGTCGTATAAAGGAAAATTGAAAACAGATTTTGAGCTTCTTTTCAGAGAACGAGACAAATTTAAGCTTGGAAAAATAATAAAAAAAAAACGTCCGCTGACATTTAAATCTGTATGAACAGTGATTTACAACAAGTCGAAAATTACAATTGCGTTTGATTGAAGAACTTATTTGTTTGACTTGGCGAGGACCCGGCGTCTGACCGCATAGGCTACGAAACCACTTGGTTGACTGTAGAGTGGCCGTAAACTGCTACGGTGCGTTTGATGTCTCAAACTCTGCGGACTTGGCAAACACAGTTAGCGTGTCTTATATAATTATACATCAGGGCTTTATGTCAATTTCAACACTCCTAACAAATGCAATCCAAAAGCTCACGCCCAACTTTTAATTGCAATTTTACTTTTAACCCCCCCCCTCCCCCTTTCTCTCAGCTTGAATACTTTTTCAGTTGACATTTTCAATCACATACAAAATAATCAAGACAAAATACAAGAAGAATAAAAACAACCGAAAATTAATTCAAATTTAAAATCATCCTGAAGAAAAGTTATAGAAATGTTTATTTTGGGTAAAAATTAACTCGGGAAACATGATGTTCATTGGCCTGGAAAATAATTGACTTGTTCGGTTCGATCTCGTCGCGTCTTATCTCAGGTTGGAAACTGTCTGTTTGACGTGCGGCTGCAGCTGCACCATTCGCGATGCGAAATCCTTTGTTTGTCACTTCATTCAGCACACGCCATTGCGACGACGTGCGTTCGGCCTGTGTTCTGGCAGGCCGCCAATCAGTGGCAGCCAACAGTCATCAGTTTTCCAATCACCTTGCGGCCGTTTTCGCTTCTGGGTAATACCCGTATCGACAATACACCTTTGTTGCCGAAAACGATCAACCAGCCTCGTTTAACTGGCGAACGAGAATTTTTGTACGCGCGTACGCATCTGTAAGAACGCGTTTTCATAACGCGACGACTATTACCTTCTCTTTGATGGCCCTCGAAATTAAAACCCATCGGATACCTTTTTTCTATTACCCAACACTTTTTTTTATCACTCGTTTTTATCACTTGGGTACCCATTCAATTTTCAGTGTTTTCATTTTATTTTTATGGTTCACATTTTCCAATAAATGGCGCACATTTTTTCCATCTTTGAATAATATTGTTATTATTATTATTAGTATTATTATTATTATTATTATTATGAATTACTAGTAGATTTTAATTACTTGTTGTAATTATGGTTTGTTTGTTGTTTTGTTTTTTATTTTAATGTTCATATAGAAAGGGAGAAAATAGTATGAAATTAAAGAACGATATACTCAAATTTATGAATTTTGATTGAAACTAATTGAATTGTTTGCAGATATGGCCGCACGCTTTCTCATCATCGCAGTTAAGAAAACAACGCGAATACTAAAGGTCGTGGCTGATTCAGTCGGAAAGCTATTGGAAGAGCGCCAGCTCATCGCCGCAGACAACCTCTCTTTCTCTCTCTCATCTCGACGCACCATCTTCCCAACTTTTTGTCGTGACTCAGGAGAACGTTGCACTTTGCCGTTTTACAGATAAAAGCCAAATGACATTGTGAGTAATGTTCCGAGATAATTTTCGTCAGCAGCAAAACCGCCATCAAAATACGTCAATTAACCGTCCGAATATTCAATTCGAGCCAACTCAATCATTTTACAAATGCAAATTTCATCGTGCCAATTTTGTTCCAAAAGGGAAAAAGGGAAAAATGAAATTGCAAGCAATCTTATATTACCTCTTTTTTTTCAATAACTCTTATTACAATTTATTTAACCGTTTTCAATCTACCATTTAAATTTTACTAATTTTACGAACTGATTGTTTTTTTTATTTCTCGTTGAATAGGACATTTTTTTCATTTCTATCTCATTTCCGATAAAGAAAACTTTTAATTTGAAGATAAATTTGGAGGTTGAGCTGAAGATAGTAATTATCGATTCAACTATATATACTTTCCACGTAAGTTTCCCTCGGTATTTAATGATCTTTTGGGCCGCGAGGGAATAGTATAATTTTGCAACTGCGTCATTTAGTTTAGCGTTACGTAATAACGCACTGTAACCATAGCGAAGTAATTGGGCGGTGATAATACAGTTTCTGATGACACCGTTCGAATGTCACTTACGTGTGACGGCGATACATGGAGAGCAAATTAGCGAAATACGGCCTGCCACGGTGTGCATTTTGTGCGAAAGGGACTGTCGTTGAACTTGCGCTATTTACGCACATCGCCGCTGATGTGCGAGCATGGATCTCTGCCCCTCTGGTTCGTTGCCCGCTCAAAGCTTCATCTCCGCAAGACTGACCACGTTCTGAAATAACCGCACACGCTCACTTACAAAGGTTCAGGGGGGGCATTTTCCACCTTTCCATTATGTGCGGCTCTGATATTTTCAATTGAAATTTAATATACAACCAGATCCCCGGCCGGGCTTTTTGCGTCCACTTTGATCTACATTAACAATTTCAATGGACAAAGGAAATTAACGCAAAGAAACGAACCGGTGATTTTTATTTTAATTTTTTTATTGAGTCATTTTAAAACCAACGATATTTGTGTTGTAATGAAAAGTTTGTTTTCGAACGTTGGAGGCCAATTAGAGCGTTGATTAAAAGTATATAAATTGTTTTTCGTTTGTCCAATTAATTATCAATGTCAATTAATTATCAAATTTTGATTGTAATTTGGTGCAATGATGTGTCTTAATATCAGACGTGTCACTGAACTACGCAAGATTGTGTTCATAAACAAGTTCATAAACATTATTATCGGGAATCAATTTTATCGGATGTCATTGAACCATATTTTAAAAAAAAATGAACCGGCGACTCATAAACGGGGATCTATTTTTAATATCGTCTGCAGTAAATTAGAGATGCATTTACAGCAAAAAAGCCGTTTTCATCATGTAGATTCAATTTCACAGTGTTTATAAATTAAGGATTTGATATTGCCAATAACTTCAAACTGATCGAAATCATGCCGAAGCATTTTTGTTATTTTTCTTCTCCTTTTTTATTTCGTTCATGAAATCATGAATAATTAATATTTTCTGGAATAATTGACTGCGATAAGTGATCTGACTTTGTTTTAATCTGTGAAACCACTTGTGAGAAAACGCAATCCAAAAGTGTTAATGTTACAAAAAAAAAAAAAAGAAAAGAAAAAAAATACAAAATTAAGAATTCTGATCACGCAAGCTATTTTCACCTTACAACATATTATTAATTCAACCGACACAATTATCCCGTTGATAATCAAACAATGATCGCCGTGGTTATGTATAATGTAAATTCAACAATTTCCGCGCGACAAAATTAAACGCAACACATGCGCCCGGCGAGTATCGCGCGGTTCGTTTATTGGAGAAGTGGTTTTGACACCCGGTGTACAATATATTACAGCGCAACAAGACTTAATGGAGGCTTCGCATCTTCGTAATGTATACACACAGGGCACGATTCATTTTCTCCACACATCGCGCGTCTAGGATAGAGTATCAGAGGCAGGTGTGGTTTGTGTGGGCTCTCCTCCAAGCTCGATTCGGTCCCGGTAATAGAATTGTCGGGGCGACCGAATAAGTGACTTTCGTGATTGAGTTTCGAGATGTACTGGCGTGCGTTAGAGGTTTCGGACATTATTCGCAGTGAGATGCGCAGTCTAGCGGCTATCAAATTATGCGGACCTTGGTCTCTGTCAACGCGACATTTGTTGACAAAAAAGTCATCCAATTTAAAACAATCTATATGTTAAATATATCACTAAAATATGTCTATGGGAAAAACCATATTTTTCACAGATTTATTGAATATCGTTTTTGTTACGTCTGAAAATTTATAATCCAATCAATGAAATTGACCATAACTGGATCAGATTGTATAATCTCTTATTAACGAATCTGCAGGAATTAATTTTTCCGATGAAAAACGCGATTTCGTATGCTGCCTCTCCTTATTCATGAGAACTTTTTTTCATATTTTTCAAGGGGAAGAGGAATTACCCGGAGGGATAAGTGGTTTTTGAACTTACCATATATTTTGGAAATTCTTATATGAATGTACACCGACGGTCCCGGCAGATGGCGAGTAATGAAAAAATAATCTAAGAAGGGGAGCTTTACTTATTCGAACATATTTTGAGATATGATTCGTCAGTTGTTTCTTTTTCCCACACCGAGAGGAATCGGTTTTTCTGAAACTAACCCAAGCTAATTTACATCTTATGAAAATGTAACGTTATGAAAAAAAAATGCCAGTCATGTTGCAAACTTGGAAAGAATATACTTTTTGCTCAAACAGAAAAAAATAAAAAAAAAAGAGTAAAATGTGAAGTTTGAAATTTTTACTGTCAAAGCGAAGGGAATACAATATACGATATCACTGAACATTAAAAGTAATGTAATCCGAGGAGTAATTGAATATCTCAGAAACTTTTCGTTTTTACGAAGCTGTGAAAACGGCCCCTTGATATTTTAGCGCTGAAACAAGTACAGATACCTCTGAATGAGTTAAAGTTTGTCCATTTTCTTACGAAGAAAAAGTTGATTCAAACAAAAACTGATCACAAATGATAAGCGAAAGTTTTCCGATGAAATACCGCCCTAAGTTTGACAATAGATTAATGTACCAGAGTAAACAAACGTGCTTCACAAACTTTTACCTAATTCTCCATTTTTATGCTTTGAAATAAAATAAACTACATCCAATCAATCTAATTCAATTCAAATTTACAATATAAAACTTAAATCCAAAAGAAAAACAAATAAACAAAAAAAAAAAACAAAACAAGAACAATATTTTATTTTTCAATTGAACGAAAATTGTTTGTCAAGAGTTATTTTTACAGTGAGGGGGAGAGATTGATTTTGTATTGATGGTTGGCACTTTATACAGACCGAGTTTGGACCATTGGAAACGAGCGACAATGCGCGTCTATTCCATTTGTCCATTATGCATCGTGTTTAATTTTCAAATCGAGCAACCCGTCATGCCACTGAACACTCCAATGATCAGGTTCGCGTCTATGCGGCGCTCTGGTTTCGAACGCATCGAGGATATGCAATAATAACGTATGATGGGCGTTAATTTGTACGAGCTGGAAAAGTGCATCGGGCTTTTGAACGACGACAATGAGCCTCGCGAATGATGCCGGTGACTCGTGTGTTGCAACATTTTATTCATTTTCGCGGTGTCACTCATAGTAAGATGGTTAAATTAGCTCGCCGGCTGACATTCGCCGGTGCTTTCGATCGCAACGTGAATGATGAATTTTTACAGCGCGAAATCGCGACCACCGTCGTGCACAGAAATGTCCCGGAAAATTACTATATTTGAATATCGATCATTAATTATCAATTCATTACATTTGGTCGAGAGTCGACAAAATCGACTCTTTGATTGCCGCCTCGTTTGACGCGCATTTCGTTAATTATTACATCGGCTGTGTATATTTTAATCATTCGCGAGATACGCGACAATTCACGACGCGACTCAGTGACTCGCGTATTTGGAACAAAGTTACATAAACAAAGATACGAGGTTGACGTTTGTATACAATTTATATGGTGCTTTGTGCAGTCTTGTCATTTGCATGAACGGAGAGGGAGGGGAGTAATTAAATTTTTGTTTCTTTTCCCGTACACAAAAACGGTTTCTGGTGATGCGCGCATTTGCATTAATAAATTATACATGTAATTAGATGAACGCTCCTGGCCTCGAGATTGTGAATGTATTCGGAAATTCAAATCAATGTTGTGAATACTATACCGACTGAAATTTATGATCTAAGTCTGCCATTTTCATGTGATAACATTAACATTGCTTGGCTTCTGCATTCGCGCGATATGCATTTATGAATACGCATCAGCCAAATCGCGAGATTGTATATTAATCAACGAACACGAAATATCATACTAAAATCATTTTCAATACCAAAACAAATTCTGATATGCAAAAAGTGAAACAAACTTTTGCATCGATTTCCATCAAAATTTCAAGTTACGATCTCAAACGTAGGTTTTGTTTTTTATTACCCATAAAACCGGGATCTGTCATTTCAAAGGTTTCAAGTATCCCAAAGACATAAGAACATTTTCAGTCTCAAAATAGAAGATTGAAAGAGTATTAGAACAGTTTTAAATATGGCTACTTAGAGACTGAAATAATTCGCAATTAGTTTTAAAAAATGCTAAAACGAGATTGTGCATTTTTACTCGGGAAAACTTTTCTACAATTGAACTTCATCGTCATCTGAATATATTTCACTGCCAAAGAAATTACAAGAAAATGACGTTATTTGCATCAGCAAAAAAAAAGGAACGAGTCGGCAGCCTTCATTGTAAAATTACAAAAACATCATTCGTCGGAGACATTAATCAATTTTATTACCGTGACGTGTTAGTCCTCGTTTTTCAAGCCCGTCAAGTAAAAAATCACTCCGGTTTAGCGCCTCTCCCGCGGGACACCGTCAAAAATGCCGCGCCAAATATGTAAGCTCAGCTCGTTCGATTCTTATTGCTGATTAAAAGCCAACAATCTCATCAACTTATTAATTGCTTGTTCCAATTAAACGCAGCAACCTCAGCGGCGCTACTCGAACCGGTTCATCTCTTGTCATCCTCAAATTCCAACCATAAAATAAAACGTCAACGAAAGCCGACGGAAAGTTGTTCTCGTTCGTCGAGTGCACTTTTGCCGGTGTTTCGCGGACTCCGAGATGGCCTAAAGTGTGATGCGTCCCGATCGATCTCCTGGCGTCTTTCGAAATTTTCGCGCGAAGGAAAAGCTCTGAGAGGAACGAGAGAAAATGGGACGAGACATCAGATGAGAAGATAGCACCGGTCGGGGGGTAAAACGTTTAAAAAAAAGTACCGTCGTGGGAGCGAGAGAGAGATAGCGGAGGGTGAGAGAAGGAGGGAGACAGAAGACCAAGTTCTCAGGATGCCGATGCATTCGATCAATACTCCCTCTCGCATTTGTCACGTGATTTCGCCGCACATCTTTCGAACAACTTGGAGCGTGTTTATATTGTTTTGGAGATGTTTGATATGTTTTTATGAAGCAAGAGGGTGTACAAAAGTTAAAAGCCGAGTTATGGAGATAATGATAGGTCTCGTCATTAGTTCGGTGTTCCGGACAAAAAAAAATGTCGACTCTTATTAAACGCGACCGGAATGTTCGAGCGATTCGGTTACGCGTGCAAAAAACCGCCAAAATTGTGTAAGCCGCGTTTCCGAATGTTTCTCGGTGATTGACAGGTACTCGACACGCGGAGAAAAAAAGAGCGTTAATGCCGAGCACACTTTTACATCCGTTATCATGTCGAACTTTTTTGTTTTTTTGCACTCGAATTTTAATTGACCTTTTTTCATACGCGCCTGACAATCATTTGGGTCCCAGAGAGGACGTACATTGAACTGTAAAAATATAGCGTAAAAAGAGCTATAACAACTAAGCAGATTGCGATGAAAAAATGGATGAAAAAAGCCATTTTTATTACGGTCAATTTTATTCCTCTTCGAATGATTGAGTTTTTTTTCTCTTCTTTTTTTTCACGATATCATTTTAGTTTGGAGAAACACGTGCGAGCCAATCATCTTGGCAACGCCGGTTTTATATCGCGCTGTATATTTCGCTGCGAAAGTGCAGCCACCGCCTTATACGCTGGGGGACACGCTATCTCGACACCGAGAAATCAACCCTAGTCAAAATATTCGACCTCTTTTTAGCCTAGAAAACCATTTTTCGTCTCTTAGATATCTATTCAACCTCTGAAAATTTTGACTCGGGAATTTTCTTAGTTACCGATACGAACGCGTGCCACGAATGAAACGAGATGAGTAACAAAACAAAACGCCAGTGTAACATGGCTCGGAGCGTCCCCAAGAACGTTGTGATTTCCACCCGGAATACTCGCGAGGAAATAGCCCACCGAGCATTTTCGCAATGTACATTATTTGTGCTTTCGCCAGCAGAACTCATAAACTCAAGCTACTTTTACTTTTTTTTCATCCTCTCTCCTCCGAAAAATGGATATTACGGTCCAACAATTATCTATCCCCTTTTTTGGCCAATTTTTTTCTCCTCAATCTATATTACAAGTTTGCATGAGTTTGCACGACTTATCTCGCGTGACAACTGAGGCAGAAATACTTTTTTATTTCTTGCAACTAAAATTCGGAGCATTTGAGAGGGTGGAATTGGTTGAAAAAAAAAATTTATAATTGGTTCCGAGTTTGGTTGAATTACGGTTGGCTTTTTGTTGGTCGCAGGACGTACTGACAAAGAATTTGAGGCTGTTTCTTTGGTGCGAAGCACATTTCCGGGTCGTGTGTTTTCATCTCGAGTTTCAGCTGGCGACTTGGGTTTCGAATTCACTAGAGATTTCGAAGGCTTGATTCACGGAAACGAAGCCGGCCCTTAATTCCCTCGGAATCAGTCACCAAATTACCGAGGGACGTGCGCGTCGCGACCACGCCAAAAGGAGCGACAACCTCTAGCTTGGGGCCAGCGACATACATTATGCACGTGTGTGCGCCTTCGTTTGTCAATTACGTCGTTATTTACTGCCTGCCAAGACGCGTTTCCTCGCGGTATCCCCAGAAAGGGAGCGTGCCTCCCGTCTCCGTAAACACACGAGCTTTTTCTTCGACATTTTCAAAACCCCTTTTCCAGACAGATGCAAGCTAATGAATCGACAATCCAAACGCGTTTCCGCTCTGCATTGTGTTTATTGTTTGACACCCCACAATCGTTCTGTCTGATTAATCTCAATTCATCTCAATTTCTAACTTCTCACAATTTAAATTTCAAACTTTGTTTTGTACTCAATTGTTTTGCAAGATAAACTTTCAATAGTTTTTCTTTCAAATTAATGACTAGAAAACAAATTCTAAAATTGACAAAAGTTTTCTCTTAAGACAATTTTGAAGGTTTTTGATAAAAAAAAACATTGTATATTTTTGTATAAATTCAAAATACTTAATCATCTTGAATTAAATAAATTTCATACATGGGCGATAAAATTTCGTGTAAAGTAGAATAATTCAGTTTGTACAAGGCAATTTGTAGATGCGGATAATAATTTGGAGGATTATATTAATGCAATTGTGTGATTATGTGCAATTCTAGCAATAAAAATTAGCTCAGGAAACTAAGTCTAATGGTTCGTAAGATTTATATCTTATTCAAATAATGTAGCCGAGGCAGACGTTGTCAGTGCACACGGTCTCGGAATATTCCGCCGACTCCGGATTACACGAATTTCTCGAGCTGAATAATCTCGCATCGATGTTATTTCAGATTAAACACACTTTGCGATTAAATTGCAACGCATAATTAGAAGTTGGCGACCATCCTCGGGGACCAATGCTCAATGTTGCAAAATTATTCGCATTGAGATTCAATTGAGCAGAGAAAAAAAATCGGTGAATAAAAATAAATGAAAAAAAATTGGTGAAAAAAAATAAATGAAAAAAAATCGGTGAAAAAAATAAATGAAAAAAATCGGTGAAAAAAAAATCGGTGGAAAAAAAGAAGAGAAAAAAATCAAACGTTCGTGTGATATTGGAATAGATCTAGAATAAACACTGGTGGTAGAAAATACAATAACATTCCAATTTCAGTATCAAAGAAGCGTCACAGTCTTTGACTGACAAAAAAAGAGTCTGAGCATCGGTGTTATCGACGTTTCCAATCACCTCTTTTTTTTTTCCTATTCCAACATCACAGACCACATTGCAAACGCAAGAAACTATTTCCACGTTTGTATGCCAACCCCCTCTCTTTGCGCTCTAAAGCAAATATATTGGAAATCAAATTCGTGCCAACAACTAGGAAAACGATAACGTGCAAATTCGACAGAGAGAAACTATTTTACGCGCATTATGTTCACACGTATTGTTGGCCATTTACGTCGCAGTTTATCACTCTTCGTGTATCCAATAACGGTTCGGGCGCGATTCAAAAAGCGCGCGATTTATGTGATGTCGCGCGGGTCACAAAAACGCTCGCAAAAACGCCAAGCCGAGAAATATAAAATGAGGTCGGGTAATGAGATCGAATTGCAATCGAGTGAGAGAGACAGAGATAGTGGGGGCGCAGAAACAAGGGGCCGGGAGAATATAACTGTCGCCTCGGTCTGATTCATCGCACGAAATTCTTGGGCTAGCAAGATGTGCATTGTAAGACGCGGCGTTTTCGTAGGGCGTGTCGTGGATGAGTCACCCCCCTGTTATTGCACCCTCCTATAGATCAGCTTCGGTTGCGAGACAACCCCGGATGTTACCCCGGCCGCAATGAGTCTCTCCTGCCCGCGGCGGCCGTAATCCAAAACCTATAACGCGCATTCCTTGCCGATGTTTTGTATTCCCCCCCCCCCCCCTCTGTCTCTCTTTAGATATAATTTGATCTGGAATATAATTTGGCCGCCCTTGTCGATGCGTTGCGAACAGAGGCACATTGTTTATCCAATTAATGTCGCGAGACCCAACCGACAAAGAAAAACGATTTGCGGATAACTCGCGCGCGTCATGTCTCTCGAATCTCTCCAGTACGTGATTTTCTGGCGCTTTTCGCGAAATTTCCAGCGACGGCTCCTCGTTCGCTTGCAGAGTGGCTGGAAAATTCGGTTCGCTCCCTGTACACAGCGGCAATCGCATTGTGCTTGGAGGAAAATTTCGAACTGACAATGCTCTTTAGTTGATCAATGTTCCTGAAAAAAATTGGGGATACGCGCCTTTTTTGGCTCGCATAAAAGGTTTCTTCTTTTTCGGGCAAATCATTTGGTTGTAATGAAACATCCGAATGCATGCAACCGAAACTCGTTTAATGATCGGGATTCTAGTTGCTTTCTCTTGATAGTTTTGTTTTTTTTTCCTTCTTTACCCTTATTATCGTTGAATCTGTACATTTGAATACACGTCTGAATGAATTTATAGGAAACACTAAAATAAAGTGAACTGGTTTTATTTAGTGAGATATTTATTCGTGAATAAAATAATACAATTGTATATAATTGAGTATTTTACACTTTTTAAGATATTGTCAAATGTAAAAATAATTATGTCATGTTAAAATGTAAACAGTAGTTAATAAAAAAATTAAAATAGCAGTTACTAAAAGTATATATGGCACACAAAAATGTTTTGGTAAAGTAATCTAGGGTGAAAGAAAAAAGAACTTTTAAAAAAGGAAGACAGGCGAGGAAGATTTATTCGTATCATTTTCGAGAGGCCCACTTGTCTTACGGCGACGCTTATCTGCAAATATTTCCGCTTCGTGAGCTCGCCAATCTTATTTCTCTATCGTGTTTCATGGTTGTCATCTTTTGCGTCGAGCATGGCAACGTGCACCTCCTTACGATGTACTTGCTTCATCAGTTTTTCGCATAATAATCTAACAACACTCAATACCCTAAAAAAATGTAATAAACCGTAAAATTACATACATGAGACTTATAATTTCATTTGCAAAAAAATATTCTTGCTTTAATTATGTTCATTCAAGTTTTGCAATACAATTTCATTAAGATGAAAATGTATTATGACATTTCTTCATAAAAGAAATGATGTGTTATGTGCAAGAATGAATGATCGCAAGAATGATCTAATTGAAATGTTTGATATGTCTCGTTAAGCAAATATTTCAATGCGACATGAGAGCGAGTTTGTATATGAACATCTCACGAAGTTATCTAATTAAAATTTGTCTCCTCAGTTTAAATAGAGGAATAAGATTTGCGCAGCCATTGGAGTTTAGTTTTAACGAAATTGAATTATATAGAAGAAAGTTGAATTTAGACCCGTATAACTCCAATCTTAGAAATCAGAAAGAAATGACTTTTAGTTTCAAACTTCTTCTATAAAAACTATTTCAATTTGTCAACACGAGACAGACGAAATCATCAGGCGCCATCATTTTGTAATAATTTCAAAGTTCATTTTAAAAAAAATTGCAAAACATTTCAAAGATAAAGTTTTGCACTTTTTTAAATTGCTAAATTAAATGTTGAAGTTAAAAAAGTACCGAATCATTTTTAAAATTTCATTTGATGAACTGAATTTTTTTGATTGTATAAAAATGAATCACAGAATTTAATTAAACAAAAATCTCATCAACATCTGCAAATGTAACGAATTTTTTTGATTGTCACGGTAAGAAATATGCCCCGAAAAACATAATTAGTTTGCTCGTCTCTTTCTTTGCAGTATATTGAATGCACTTAAATGCGGCAAGTGGAGATGGCGCTTAATTCGAATGGAGAATAATAATGCGTCAAAACAATGGCGCAGTTTGAAAAGAAATGTGGCAGCGATGCTTTTTTCTCCTCAGCCGCAGGGCACGCAAAGTCGGGGAGAACAAAAAAGGAGGCGCCGATCGACTCAAAATGAACAATCGATTCGAGCGCTAGCCAGGAAATTTATCACAGATATCGCACGCGAATTTATTGTTTTCGTGTGGCTCGTTCGGCTCTATTAAAAGCAATGCTGCTGGGTCTGCGGAAGCTGCCGATAATTTAATAAAACTTTTCACGCCCGTATATTCGAATATGAAAAATGAAGAATAGCCGTTTTTAATTCAACAAAAATAAATCACAAAATTACAAATTTACATTACAAATTAAAAAATTAGAACATTTTGACATCACTTGCAAAAGTGCTGCTAAGTAAATCGCTGTTCAAAGTATTAATAAAACTGTTTATTATTATTACTTTTAAATTTAAATTAAATTTAAAATTAAAAAAAAATTAATTAAATTTAAGCAGCGGTTAGGCCTATTGGGAAAATAAAAAAAATGCACCGATTCATCTACAGCAAAGTGACAGGGAAACGATGAAAAAATTACAATAATAAATTTTATTCATAATTAAAACATAATTTACATTTATTATCTTATAACTAATTCAATTTTTCATTATTCATTCAATTAGTGGAAAATTCTGTCCTTTATTGAACCAATAAATGGGGGGAAACGCGAACCGCCGTTGTTTTGCTTTAAATATTTGTTGATAAAACTTAGATGATGATAAACACTAGTGTAAACAGTTGGGTGGCCCTCAGAGCACTGCTGAAAAATCCTATCCGTTTCCTTTGGGACGGGTATTCTTGATGCAATGCCGATTAGTTTACCCTTTTCGTTCACAACTGGACCTCCACTGTCACCCTGGGAAAAAAATTTCTATATATTGTAACATAATTTTTTTAATCATATAATGCATATGTGAGAATTTATAATTACCTTGCAAACTCCAGTACCAGGTACAGGCTTGTCACAAAAGTCCGACTCGGTAATGGGGTTTACACTGATTTCATTGCAATGCTTTTGATCCAAAACAGTAGTGTTAAACATTTTTAGATTGTCGCTAGCTTTAGTAATGTTTATAAGTGGACTTATTTTGCCAAATCCAGTAATTGTGATCTTTTCATTATTTACAGGAGGTACTGATGTCAACGGAATTGTAGCAATAGAATCTGATATCGTGAAAGGATGTTCCAACTAAGAATAGTGGTATGGATAACAAATTAGTCATTACGTTTTTACAAAAATTTTAGAGCAAATAAATTTAATAAATGCATTATCGTACCTCTAGAATAGCAATGTCATCTTTTTCACCGTACCGGTAGGGCCGAAACAATTCACTATACACATATTTATTTTTTACTTTTATCTCCTGACCCCCGGATTTTCGATAGATTGTACCAGCGGTTACGGTAGAACCATAATAATCACACTCAGTTAGTGCACAATGTGCTGCAGTTAAGACGTGTCTGGGTGTCACCAGTGCACCTCCACAGAAAGCGTCACCACCGTAGCACTTGAGAATGACATGATATGGTACGTGGCCTTCGAGAATTGTTTGTCCGCCATATATTTTTGATTTCAAGTCGGTTTCATTACGCTTCACTACGAAACTTGAACTTTTGTCTAAAATGAAAAAGGAAGAAAATTTTTCTTATAAATCGCCAAAATTCAATTTTTGCAAGAATCAATCAATAAATCTTACCTAAAAACGCTAACAATAATATACCACAAAGCACTGGCAAATTCATTTTGAAATTTAAAATAGATCTAAATCCTGCGAAATCTTCCTAACGAGACTGATTGAATTGTCTCATGGAAGAGATTGTTCGTAGTTTATATACATCGGTATTTTTGTCTTATCATAAATGTGTGATGCAAGAACAATTAAATCCACATTTGCAGTAGATTAATTTTGTAGTGGAATTTGAAATTTGAATTAACTTGGATATAAAAAAAAGGTGTATAATAACTTAGATAACTTAATAAATTGAATAAAAAAACAGGTGTCGATCGATTGCACGTTGTTAATGCATTTACTAGAAACTTGAAAGTTATGAAAAAAGTTATGAAAGTTAAAAACCAAAAATTCTTATATAAACGTTTTTCATCTAAATTTTCAAATTTTATGATCGTATCAAACTATTAAAAAAAACCGTTGTTGCCTAAAATTAGTTTTTTAATTTCAAATTAAATTTAAGGTGTCTGTATTTTTGCTTAAAATAGAGCGTGCGACGCGTTTTGGGAATCAGAGTTAATTATTTAGAGAAGAGGGCGGTGAGGCATATAATTTGTGCGAAATGGAAACACGTGATAGCCTAAATGTCATAATTTGTAAGCCGGGCGTGGACGCTCTGACGCCGGGCCGTCACGTTTTTCTTGTTAAATAAACCGCGCCTGACAGAATAATCACAAAACTAACGGCCAATTTGTGCACGACGCCGCGATTGAAGGGACCCCGCGTGTTGGGCGTCGCGATACCTGCCTCCAAATTGACGGTTTTACGCGTTTTTTATGGCATTGAATTTTGTTAATTGGGCCAACGTTAAAGGGTTTCCCTCTGGGTAATTATTTTTCATCGAGATCAACGCTGAATCAAAACGATCGCGCCCGAGCATTACGCGATGTTGTTATGCAAATTGGTAATTTGACGATACCAAAAAGTATTCCGAGTTTTACAATCCATGCCGTTTCATTCGTACGCTCGTATAAACAAAAATTACCGGGTTCGTACGATTTTTGTGATGCTTTTATGATCCTCCTTTATAAACAAACGTGTTGATCAACCGACCATCAATTTGATCCCGTCATTTGCAACAAAAATGTTGTTCTGAAAAAAAGAGAAAAAAATTCCGCGGAAAATTTAAATTTTCTGCGGTAATTAAAAATTTATATTATTTTGTATATCACATTTGTATACGAATTTGATAATTAAGTGAAATTATATTTCTGACGCATCACTTTTGATATTACTACTTACAACAAATACGACCTAAGAAGCTTATTCCTTCGATTAAATTTGTCTTTGCGAAATTTCCTCCACATTTCAGGCAAATGAAATTGGATTCCTAAATTAACGAGATTGATCTTGCGGTCGCGAGATTAATGTTCGGGATTTGCAAAATCGTTAAACCAATTTGAAACAAAAATGCACAGCGCGAATTCGGTAATGTGCTTTTCAATATTGCTCTCACTCGTGCCATCGAGTTTTCACAACTTTTCAGAGATTCACGGTGGTAATATCGTAATAATCTTCTGGGATATTTAATGAACGTATCATTTTAACGTGGTTGCTTTTCAAATAGAATTTCTGTTTTATGAAAATGTATGATTTCATGGTAATTGTTCGCAGTCGTTAAAATTTGCCACGGACATGATGTTTTTGTTGCATTAATCTCTGTAACAGTTTGCTTGTACACGAAATTAAACACCCCGCGGAGTGCATAGTTGCGGCATGTCGCAACAGCTATCTAACGCGTGTTTAACATAATTGTTAATAGATAATTAGTAGGATCAAATTTGTACCGGAAATTGCGAGCGTTTGCAGCAGAGAGAGCGTTTAGGTAAAATTTTCTAACGGGCTGTAAACACGTTTTGCATTCATTTGAATAACTGATGAACTTTGAAAAGATTCTTTCACTTTTATACCACCTTTGCGCTTTTAATCTTCGTAAAAGTTTCGCCGACACAGCGCGGGCAAATTTAGTTGCGGCTTTGAGAACTGAAAACACTTTCCAATAAATAAACAAAACTCGATCGGCCCGCCTCTCGAGCAACTTCAATAATTCAATGATCAATAGTTGAACGCAGCAACAAATTAGAGACCCCTCCCCATTATTTGATAAGACGTAATGGAATTAGCACAAATAACTGATGCATATCGTTGAATTTGAAATGCAAGATATGTTTTATTCAGAACATTTGTTTCATTGACTTGCGTCTCGCGAACTTGTTATTTCGAGAGGAGAAACGGATTGACGACAACTGTCGCTGAAACCGATTGCGCTCTTCCGTCGTGTCAGTAAAAATGCATGAACCTTCAGGAATCGAAATTTCTCGGATATTCAAAAAGTATGTAAATTTAACGAATAATAATTTATCTCAGAACAACAATTTTTTAACAAAAGAAGTTGCATACAATGATGAATTTTTCATTTTGGTTTTGTTTTTTTTTTTTTCGTCAAATTAAAAATGTGAATTTTTTCTTCGTTATTTTTTGTTATTAATAGTTTATTTGAGGCTTGAGATTTTTATTGTCTCGAAACTTTGGCAATTAAACCTTCATATTTCAAATATAACTAAGTTTCAAAATACTTGGGGTTACATATTCTTCGGGAACTATATATAAAGTTAGATAAACTTGGGGTTGAATTTATGGTGTCATTCATTTTGTAATCACTTCAAGTTCAATTTCGCCTAATATTATACCCTGAAACTCTGCATCCATCAAACAAGAAATTCTATTGGCGTAAATTTTATTGCAAACTATTTGAACTTAAAAATTCTCGAAGGTAATCAAAGTTAATGGAATTTTCATCCGGTCAAAATGTTTTGAATTTAATATAAAATATAGTTGACAGTCTTTGTTGATTGTTCTGAATTATAAATAGTTTTACGCACAAATTGAACAAATTGAAATGGCTAAACTTTTTTAAATTAAATTAGACTCTTCAATTATATTAATTAGGATTTGAATTAAAGACTTTCTAAATTTAAATAAGTGAAATTTTTAATTTTGCAAAAAGTGGAAGAGTCGGGACTATTTTTAAGCGAATTGTCACTTAATTGGATTGAAAAAAAAACTTGTTACAAAAAGTGGGAATGTTCATTTGTTGAAATTTAGATAGTAAGAATTTAATTAATTCTCAAGTTATCATTCAAAAATTAACTCACTTGTTTAATGATATAATCATACTAATATTACACACGAATATTAAGTCTCATGGAAGTCTCGAACACTCGCGGTAATGCAACAACTTAGTCGGCCGAGTTCTATAACTTCATTACCGGAAATCAGTAATTTCGTTTACTCAACCGAATTCATTATTTGTATTACGCCGAAAACTCTACAGCTGAATAAACTCGAGACGTGAAAATCTTTTTCTCTCTCACTTGTTTTCCTTAATGGTAAAAATGAATGAGACTGTTGCAGATTTTACAGCCTCTACATCACTCACTGATTAACAACTTTCATATCATCATCACGTAAATTTTGTTAATTTGCAAAAATTTAGTTGCTAATCTTCCAAATTTTTATGACTTTTTTTCAGTTTGTTAATTTTAATTTTAACTGATCAAAATTTAATTGCACAAAATTTATTTGTATATTTTGCAAACTTATATAAAAATAACTCGAAAATCAATTGTTCGAAATTTCATGAAATTCTAGAATGTGAACAAAAAAAATGATAATTTTTTATTTCTTAGTTAGTTAGAACTACCTTAATCGCGTAAAAAAATGACGTTTTATAAATCCAACCATTATCTGCGGAACAATCAGTTTTGGAAAACTCGCTCTTCGCCATGCTAATTGCCTGTACGAAACTTGGCTAATTAAGCGCTCGATTTTCAAAGAGCAAACAGCGCGAATGCTTGGCGCACGGCAAATATTCTTCGCGAACCGTGTGTATCGGGTCGATTAGCATGAATCATGGGAAACTCTGTTACGCGAGGGAATACGAGAAACTGCAATATGCGAGAGGGAAACACTTGGGAGCTCTCGCGTAAGTGGCCGAATTGGCGCGCGGCTAAATTAGTCGGGCGCGCGGCGTCTGCACACGTACACACACTCGGATTCTAATTACTTAAAAGCGGAACACACAGGATAACCAAGCGGCCGAGCATCGCGCGCCTCTCAACAACCAAGGCGCCGTCAAGTATTTTCGGTAGTTTGACACTTGACACTGCGCGTCAGGTCAGAGGGGATCTCGCAGTTCGCGTCACACGACCCGTTCACTTGTGTTTAGCGACTATGGTCGCTCGTTAAATATATATATAGTTCGATTTTGTCGATGGCGTTTGATGCACACGAGACGAAAAAAAATTGGAGAAAATATAAAAACGCTGCGGCGGTGCTTTTGTGCCCGCAAAATCAACAGATTTTGCAGAGTCGAGTTTGCTAGTTTTTCCAAGACAAAAACTTTTCTGCTTTTTCTGGGAAAAACATTGTAATCAATTTCAATAATAATGAAAAAAAAAATTTATTAATTCTGATACTATTTTTAATTGTTTATTTTTCGATTATTTATTTTTGTTTTTTTTTTTTTTATTTCGAATTTTAATTTTATTTTCAACTTATTTTCTGCAAATTCATACTGCAAACTAAAATAAAAAAAAATCTCTGTTACTTCCGCACGTGCTTCTGGTTTAAATATAGCAAATCTACGAGCGCGTGTGTACTTATGGAAAATGTCTACTCGACAGATATGTTTGAAGAATATTATATAAATGCGCACGCTGGAGGTACTTAAAGTGGACAGCCTCTCATACGCTGTCCGCATGTATGGACATGATGTAACAATCAAAGTAATTTACACTCGAAGTAATGCGGGTGTTTTAAGATAGTAAATTGCAAGGGAACCAAATTTACGTAACGAGATAATGATTCTCACATTCAAGTTTGATTCAATGAATCCAGCCAAGTTCATTTGTATAAATGTACTACAGTGTGTGGAACGAACCTAATGAAAATAAATTTGCACAAAAGAGCCAGAACACACGTCAGAATATATTTCTTGAGTTCTCACATCAAAGAAAGAAGTTTTCGGAAGCTAAAATTAAACGAATCGTTCCACGTCGCGTTTCAAAAAATAATCGCAAGCAAACATAATTACCAATTTCTGACAAAAAATTTATCATAGTCGTATTTTGAAATGTTTTTTATGTAATCTAATTTTTCACGACTTCCTTTTACGCTGTGAAATATAAATACAATTTCATTTTAACTCAGTCATATTTTGCCCTCCGCATTATTATACACAACGCAGAGATCCTTATCCGACACATTACCCATATTCAAACTGATTTTTAATAAACCCCGGGGGCACGTTAAAACATGTAACTATTTTTTTTTCACTCCCTCGATCTTTGCCAGTAAATAAAATTAACGTGATCACGATTTTCGTTCTCTCTGGGCGATAAGATAATTCTCGCAGCAAAGTCTAAAATCGCAGTGTGTATGCAGCACGTCGGGCCGACTGAATTTTATGTGTACGGGGGGGAGACGCGCGCGTGCTTCCGTGAAAGCTTTCTTGCGTGCTACGTGTGACTGGCCTGGGTAATGAAAATTAATGCGAACGCGCGTGGTACTTGGACAAGGCTAATCCCGGTTTCATTCCGCTACAGGCTCAGGGATCAGCGACGTCGTGCGTCGGCCTTTAATCGATAAGTCGTGCGACAAAAGTTTTCCCCAATACAAAGTCTTCGGGTCTGGAGGCGACGAAATGAAAGCGGACGCGATCTCGTTAGACGAACCATGTCGAGGATATTGCGAAGCCTGTTTTGTCACCAAACCAAAAACTTGAGTGCGAGATTTTGCTATCAAGTTTCTTTTTCTTTTCCTTTTCTGTCGACTTTTCAGATTAACAAAATTTAATCAGTTCAATTTAAACGAATTAAATATATTTAATGATTAATTAAAAATAATAAACCAACTTTTTTACGATACCGTTTTGATAATCTCTGGTAGCTTAGGGGTTGAAAGTTCGTTTTATTAACAATAAATTTTGTTCATTAAAAAATAACCTGAGCTTTTAATAAAAATCACAGCGGGGTCACTGTGTTAAGAGGAACTTTGGACGTTAATAAATAAAAGCGAAACAATGAGGAAGCAAGCAAAAAGTTTGCGGTAAGGCGGTTATAAACGCTGCGAGGGGTAGGGGGTGAGGGGTGAGGGTTAAGCGGTCAGCGTTGGATTTTTTCTTTATCTGAACGATCAATGCGAGGGATTAATATAGCAGCGGGCATTGATTTTGGTGCGACCCAAATGCGGGATTCGCATTTTGGCACGGCTCACTAGGACGCGCGTCTGTCCGAGAAAAGGTAGAATGTATATGTATTTGGGTTAGCTTTTCATTATTGATTCTCAGCGTGGGACTCCGATACTCCCGACGATGCAGGCCATGATTTGACTCAAGCACACAGGGGTTAATATTTGAAAACGACCGCTTATGTTTTTCAACGCTACTCAAACACGCGGTCATGACTCGTACATTTTTCATACCGTTGACATAACATGACTTTTCAAACAACATTTTAATCAGCATTCTTATTTTCAAGCTATAAAAAATATTAAAAGCATAAAAATATTATTAAAAAAATACTCAAAAGATAATTACACAACTTTTATCTAAACAATTGTTAGCCATTTTATTTATAAAAATTTGTTATATCCATTTAAAAAAATTTTTTTTTCTTTACGATTTTCCATTTTTTCCTTAACAGAGATTTTGAGTTTACGCGTTGCATAATATCCAGCCTTTCAAAACCCATTCTAAAATAGCGACCGAGATTACTTCACTCAGTAAACCGCGAGTCGTTTGACGCGAAAGTAACGCAATGTATGTATCAAGTGCGGGCAATGTGCTTTCTTTTACATCAGCGTTCCGGCTTTTATTGTTGGGCGAAACGTTAACGGCATGCGACACGACTGTAAAACTCGCGTCGATGCGTTTGTTTGCGCTTTGTATATGCGGCGTGCATGAATGTGCGCGGCGGACGTCGCATCCTTTTGCGAGCACGTTGTGAAGACGCGTCGGATGTGTGTGCATCCGCGTCACGAAAATGGAAAGACTTGCTAGATGGGCATGCAAGACCGAGCTACGTGAGATACCAAAGTCCTATTGGACACAATGCTGTTAAGAAAACGTATATTTTTCCATCCCTCAAACAGGAAGCAAATTTGTCGGGATGATTTTTTTTCCCTCCAAATAAAATTGCGAAAAGATTGCAAACGAAATTAGAAACAAAGTGAAACAAAATTAGAAACAATTGCAAACAAAAATTGTATCATTTGTTTTCATGTATTGACGTTTTTCATTGCAATATTGATTACTTGGATTTCAATCAATGAATATTTTTTAAATTAATCTCTTCCCGCGGTGATTGTGATTCATCTGCGAGATTCCCCCTTTTCGGAATTACGAAATTCACGTAATAATTGCTTCGATTTCTCACGTTCAATGGATCCTCCGGCTCATTATGGATGCACCTCGTTTTCCTTTCAGAGTCCAGAAGTGAAAACGAAACAATAATCTGTGAAAGTTCAGACGAATCACAATCTCAGGTTGGATCGATAAGGGTGCCCTCTCTTCCACCTGCCATTAAATCTTTGTCATTACAGCGTCGGCCCCAGCGCTGTGCATAAATTATATGCGTTCGTTCCAGCGAACACAAATATCACATCTTAGACCCTAAACAACACACTTGTTAAAAATTACAATTTTTAAAATTTTACAAAATCACATTTTTTGAAATAAAATTTTCTACTTAATATAATTAAAGTTAAATTAAAATAATGTTTTTACAGATCAAATTTTCAACGATGAAAGTTGTATATTTACAAAACTAAGATTGAAATAAAAACAGATCGTAGCAGTTTGATCGAGCCAAAAATCCGATAGATTTTTTCCAATCAGACTTTTTTATTTTCGCCTAAGGGGGAAACAGATGAACGGCTATTTGTATGACGCGTCGCTCTTCGGAGCTCATCTCATCCTCCCGGCGTAAAACCCTTTTACGTGCAGACGCCTTTTCCATCCTCACGCTCGGCCGAGCCCAATCGATACTCGGACATCGGACAACGCACACACACCAAACACCGCACGAACGCAGTCAATCTTCCACTTTGCCAGTCGCACTTTTATTGTTTTCTCCGGACTCGTCATAGGTCGGAAAAGCTCCCCCTTGGCATGGCCCAAACGCTTTTTGGCTTTGATAATTGTCCTGAGGTCATTTCAAAGCGTTTCCAAATTGCTTGCCAACCGACTAGGATGCAAGTTTCAAGTCGATTAGAGGATATCGAGTTTAGACCATTGGTTTTGACGTGAGTTGGCGCTCCGAAATTGTTTACACAAGTTGGTTCGCTAATTACTGTTCTGATTGGGAAAATTCAACTGATTTAGAGAATGGGAGGTTGAATTTTAGTTTGAATCATTTTCTTTAATGGTGCATCGGATTGTTACTCGAAGATGGGTAGACGGTTGAAAGGTTTTCGCGAGAGAGCGCGAGCGAGGTAAACCGAAGAAGAATCAATTGGTGTTTACAGTTGAGGGAAAAAAGGTGATAGGTATCGATTGCTGGTCTAGTCTTAAAATAACTCTCCCAAAGGAAGATTCTGTCGGCTGATAAAAAGCTCCGGGTTCGCTGGTTGATGTTATTTTAATTGAATAGAAGTTGCCGGTTGGTTTCGTAAATATGTAGCACGGACCCCGGCGGTGAAATAATTATCGTCTTCCTCTATATCGAACGATCGACATTTCGTGTAATTAGCAAATAATTTTCGGTCCAGTAATCGGAGTTGTGAATTAATTCATGAGGACCGATCGTAACTGATCGAACCAACAGGGGTGGCGCTTCGTATGATAATCTTTCAAATTAACACGAGGATCGATCGCTAAATCGGCTTCTAAATGTCGCTTAAGACGTGGGACTATCAAGTCCATTTTATAATGTCTTTGTCATATGTCAAATATATTTGATGATTATTTTACAATTTTAAAAAAGATGTCATGAATTTTAATGATTTTCAAGTAACTGCTATTTCAAAATGTTATGTTGATTATCTCTCACTAGAATCTCCTTAAAAAAGATGACAAAAACGAACGAGCATGATTGTAAGGAGTAATCCGCATCTTCGGGAGAGTGTTTTGTCGGGCTAATCAGGGTGTCTATGAGGCACGATTGCGTATAATCGAAATCCGATAATGCGCTAATACATCAAGACTGAGGGGTTGTTCTACTTGGCCTTTGACACCTCTCTTTTTTTTTCTTCATCTTTTTTGTCCTGCCAAATTATCGCGTGTTCGGAAAGCCGCGCAAGCGTCCTGTGCGGCTTGTTTCGCACGATAATTCAGGGTTATATTGCAACAGAAGGAAATTGCCTCAATCCGCTTATGAAGGAGTCGCGCGTCATTCGAACGGAACAGCAATATTGCCAGGTTATCCGTTCATTAAACGACTTTTTTTTGTCTTCAATAAGAACGCGCGATTCGAGTTCTTTTATCTCTTGAGGGTGTGATGTTTTTCAATCATGCTAGTTTTTTCTCTCCCCCACCCTTGAGATGAAAATGTTGAGTATCGAGAGAGGAGAGTAAAATAAAGCGTTTAAAAAATGAATCAGGAAGCGCGGAAAGAGATTGTTTAATTCAAAGACCAAAGATATGAGAAAAGTGTATTTTCGTTTGATTGAAAAGCACTCGAGGGGTTCGTGAAATAACTGATGTAATATTACTCTGCTAACTTTGGTATTGACGAAATCGCGATAATGCTCGCGATTCAATTATGGATAGAAATTCTCCAATATCGGGAATCAATTTTTATGGTTGACTATTAGCCGCATAATCGATTGTGGTAATTGCAGTCGGGTATCCCATAATCTAATGATAATTTGCGAGGTTCATCTGAATTACCATCGGTGTGATCGTTTTATCTTTAATTTGTAACAATGCGTTAAATTAGATGTGATGTAATAATGATGTGACATGACCGTATCGTCGAAAACTTTATCCTTCCATCTAAATCTATCAAAATAATCAAAATGTTCCAAATAAATTTATAAAAAAAACGAAAAACTTGCAAAAATGTATTCCAATTTTTAAATTAAATATCCCCATTTTTAAATAAATAACTAAAAATTTCAAGAATTCTGACATTTTTCATTTCTCGCCAGAGCTACCTTAAAGCAGTGTTCATTTCAAGATGGACTGTTAATTTCATTTATGAAAGCATAACTCTTCGGGCCAATATTTGTCCAGCCGTTCCAACGGGTGTATTTTGTATTTGCTTTTCGAACCCTTGACCGAAAGGGGATAGCTTAGCGGTGGAGAAATGTGAAATTCAATTCGCAGACTCACCTATCATTGGTCAGACTGTCCGGTCGCGTGGCATAAGTGATTCTGAAACACAGAGAGACAAGATAAGTTAGGGCCTTGAAAAACTAGCTCCCTTAATAGTTAATCTCCCGTCAAGGAAAAATATATTCGACCGCTCGGCGTGCAACCCCAGCGTGAAATCCGAAGCGCCCTCTTTTTCGCGCATTCCGTGAATACGTACAAAGTATGTTAGCGTTTCGTTTTCGAATTTCACCCTTGGCTTTGCCTTTTCTGCCTCCTTTGCAGAAAAGAGATACGTCTAAAGGAATTAAGGATACTTGGTATCGTGCAAAGAACCGGTCTTGTACGCTTTCTTGAGTAGCAGACTGCGCGGAAGATATCGCCCACAATGTTATACTTCAAACGCCAACACAATTTCATCGTCTGGAATGACCGATGTAAAATGAAGCTTGTTTCAATGTTAACAGATTTTGCTGTGTAAGCTTGGGATGTAAAACGATACGAATGTTGAAACTCACTTTCAAACTTGGTTTCAAGTTTGAATTGTTATTAATTTACCGAGGGAACCCATTTTGGATATTCAATTCTCCAAAACTTTTTTGCAACAAATTTTGATATTAAAAAATAAAAAAAAAAAAAACTAATTAGATTTTTTCAGCAACTTTTTTTTGACAAAAACTTTTTTTTGATTTTGAAAACTATTTTCGACTGCAATTTTCTTGTCTGAAAAAAAAAGGGATTAAGGGACAGAGGAAATGCTGTCGCAAACAAGTCTGGGTAAGAAGAATCTAAGAAAAAGATCTAATCTGCGGATCGACGAATAATAGACCACCGAGAGCTGGGCAAATAAAAATATTCAACCATTTTTCATATTCGCAGCGGTGAATGAGGTCTCGTCTACTTTTCGTCAATAAACCGATCACTTTTCCATCGCGTTACATCTGGCATTACCCGGATCCGCTATTCACCGTTTGTCATTTCATCATCTTTAACTTTTGCCGCTTCCTCTCGCTCCTCTTCCCGTAAGATTACAATCTGACGATAGCCGCACGAAATTGATACCTACCCGATACACGTCGTATCCGTCAAGCCGACGTTGTATCGACATTTGCATCAATACCGCCGCAGCGTTGCATGCACGCAAATTTTAATTACGACCGAGCCTTACCCTCGGCGTTAATCACGCTCCAATATCCTATATCAAGATACGCTCAACCGTTTTTGCGTTATAACGAAGTGCGTATCAAAACCGTGCTGCCACTTTTGATATCCATTTCCTGTTCCTGTAATTCGGCAGATAAATAAACAAGGGGTAATTTTGAACTTGACTAAATTACTGATGCAGAGAGACCCGAAAAAAAAGCGTTTGAAGTCGAAATGAAAGGTCTTGAGGAATGAAAATGAGAAACAAGTTTTAGGCTCTGAAATTCAAGATGGATTTGTTTTGGGAGAGAAACAAAAATTGGAAGATGTTTGTTTTGTGAAATTAGCCGCTGAAAGATGAAAAAGGAAACGCGGGCAATTTCGGATGTAACATAAATATCTTCGTCGAGAAATTAGCTACAATGACTTGTGCTCTAGGTGAAGGCAGAAAAGTATGAAATAAAGCGTTTCTAAGACACGAGAGAGGGAGCCCGTTTTCAAATCCGCGCGTTTTTCATTTTCCGATCATCATCGATCAGTGCCTTAGTTCGGCTCTTATTGCAAGGCCCGACGACAACTACGAGGTATCGATTTATATTTGCGTTTCGTCAGCTCTCTCGCCCTAGACTTGCGTAATATACGACGCTTTGTCGTCCTGGCAGACCGAATTTTGCTTCCGATTTGGAGCTTCCGGCTTCTTACAGTCGATTTTCACCGCGTAACGTTTTATGCGCTTTTCAGATGTATCGCATTTGTAGCATACATTTTCTCGCCATGGAGATTCAACGAGCTGTAAACCGTTCCCCCTTTGCAACCTGAAACCTCGATGTGTAAAGTTTGGTAATTTATCTTGGTGGAAAGCTGGATTGTCTAAAATTAATATCCGTAAATAAAAGGCTATCAAGCTGCGTCACAGGTGTGCGTAATCCTTTTTTCATTCAACTTGTGATCGTAGGGTTTCATTAACTTTGACTGGAAAAAAATTAATTATCATTATTGGTATTTTGTTACATTTTTGGAAAAAAATTTCACATTGCACGATATCAATATTTATTTTTATTTATTTTTTATAAGAATATTATATATGTAAACACATATTATTATTTATAAACTTAAAAATAATTGTATAAATAAGTTTATATCATTTTTAGTGATTATAATTACTTTAGACTATAATATATTTATTTATAAATTTAAAAATAATTTTATATCGTTTTTCGTAATCTCAGTTGTAACTTTAATTTTTAATTTAGGTTCTTTCCAAGTTGAATGAAAATTTGTTTGCATTGTCAATAAAGAGGGTGTGGAAAAACAAAGTTTTTCTCATAATTGTGTGAGCTGAGAAATCTTAAAGCGGAATTTTTCCGCGAGAAATAATAATTCGAGTCAGCTGTTCTTAGCTAAAATACTGATGAAAAGTTTGGCGAATAAAATTATTGTTTTCGCAGGAGTCACAAAGGAAAAGTTGAATAGAGATGAAAATCTTCGTGAAACAGTGTTACGCGTAACAATTCGTTTACGAACTCCATTTCATAACAAAAGTTGGACGCGGTGCTTGAGGATTTCAAGGCGCGAAAGCTCAGACCATCTAAATATGTCAGATGTACGGCGAAGCATTTTTTCACGATTCGTTTTCACTTCACAAATTGCGCCTTGATTGAAAAAGAAATTTTAATTGCTAAAAAATTAATTAAAATTGTATTCTGTTCAGTTTAAATTTCTTTTTATAATGACATTATTTGTTATTATTATTTATTATTATTATTTATTTTATATTATTTTGGTTACAGATGTTTGAACGAAATTGAAAAACAAAGAACAAAAACTCCCCAGCGGGGAGTCGAACCCCGATCTTCCACGTGACAGGCGGAGATACTGACCGTTGTACTACTGAGGACTTCGAGGGTAAGAAAATGTGTTTTATATCTGAGCTTTTTGTTTCAGCAAGGTTTCATATTATAAATTCTAGGAATTACTAAAACCCATTACAAATTAGCAAACAAAAAGAAAATATAACATATTTAAAACTGAATATGAAATAATGTAGCTTGAAATACCAAAACATGAATCGAATCTCAGAATGCAAAATCGTTGCAATTTATTTATACGGATGAATTTTTAACGATGATGTAAAAGTTTCGTTCGTTGAACTCTGATTAAAAGTTGAAGAAAAGTTATCTAATTTTGGAAACTGTAGAATATTCGTGATTATTCTATAATGCATTATATGGTACTTGACAAAAATAGCATGACATTTTTTTAAAATTCAAGCTATGTTTTTAATTCAATTCCGTTTCAGTATTCGGTTGGAATGCTTTCATTTATTACGTTTCAACAGAATAATTTATTTACGTCCGTGTTTCCTTTATCTTTTGCATTTACATTTGGAGGTGTTAAATCAAGCTTTAAATATGCCATTGATTTCCATCCGCTGTAGTTGCGAGATTAAAGTTTGTCATTGCATTTTCGTAGGGTTCACAGTACAGACCATTCAAATAGAATACTAATACAAGTTGAACTATCGAGTACGTTACCAAGAGCTCGGATGTGATTCATTATCACATAATATGATTCGTTCCACTTTCATTGAACAATGCTTTAGCTGTATGTAAAACTCAAGTTTTCCTCGTTTGTGGATCAAAACAAAAGCCAATGAATCAACCAAGATGAATCAACCAGTTGATTCATCTTGAAAAAAAGAATTGAGATTTGATAGAATCAAAAAACAATTAATTTTCTGATCCAAATTCCATTCATCAATTGAAATTTGAAATTTCATTCCAAATTATATTTAGTCAACGAGAAATCCATTGAATCAACCACTCGAACTAAAATTATCCGATCGTTCCGAAAATGTTCCAAGCTCGCTCAACTTTCAATGCAATTTATTTTTATCAAACTCAATTTCGCTCCAAGTCGAGAAAAAGAGACTTTTGCAAAATTCAAAGGAACTCGCCCCGATCTGTTTCACAAGAAAAAAAAACTAATACCAACGGAGGGGAAACAAAATCCGCCGATAAATAAAAACAGCTCTGATATTGAAAACCGAAAGAAAACGTCGGATCGTTGGCTCTTTTTCGACAATCGAACCATTGAAATCGGAGGCCGAATTTCTTCGCGATTTTTCGTCGCCACTTTTCTTTTATCGGGAGGAGAATCGTCCTTTGGAATCGGATTATGCAATTCGTTTCGTCCGACCAGGCGCGATTGTCGGACGCGGTGGTGATACAATGCAATAGCGTTCCGTTTAATCCTCTCCGCTCGAGACGAACGTTCGTCTTCCATGGTAATTTCGATGCGATTGCCTAACACGTTTTTCCATATCCGAAGGCTCTGTCAAAGGCAAACAGAGCTGTGGCGTGTCTCAGTTAATCAGTGCCACAGCTAGATTCAAAAGCAAAGAGCCTCGTGCAATTTTGCGAGATGCAATCTGCGCAGCCTCTTCTTTGCGATCGACTTCCCATTATGGATAATTATTTCCAAGTCTCTCTCTCTCTCTCGTCCCGTTTGATTTTCTGCAGCGAAGAATAAACATCCGATATTTTTCAACGAAATTTTGCAACGTTTCAAATTTATCGCCAATTAAAATTTATTGATTTAAGTACAAGTTTGCTAACTCTTCGATTACATTTTCTAATGTCTTCTTCTGATCCATAATTTCAGTTATCAGTTCTGATAATTAATCTGTCATGTTTTTATTTCTGTTTGATAAATTAGCAAAATTAAGAAGTCGATAGGAAGTTTAAAAACTGAAAGACTTACTTTGGACTTATAATTTAGTGAAGGTGAAACGAAGGGGAGGATCGAGGCGAAGTATCGGTATCTTACAAGCAGCCCCTTGTTCGTGACTAGAAACTATTTCATAGCATCATAAAACCGTTGATAAGAGGCAGCCAATTCTGAGCAACAACCTCCGCGCACGTCACTTTGCCCAAAGACAGTGAACATTTGTGACGCATTTGCTACAACTGCTCTCTGCTTCCTTACTCCGTTTTGCTGATGAATTTGTTTGCAACACGACACAAACATGGTGTCCCGGACATCGTTAACTCGTTTCGAGCATGTTTAAAACCAGATTTATAACAGTTTTAAATTATCTCACAGCGGTTGCAAGAATAAACCAAGTTACAATTTTTCATCACGGTTTAAAAATTAATGAACACGGAAAGTTTGACAGACTTATTATTGTACCTTCCATATTCTCAAACTTAAACTGCGGGAACAAGATTGCTTCAGTTGACACATTTTGTTTTACGCTTAAATCAATTTTAAATATTTAAATTCATTTTATCGATCGTCCCCGTTGGGAACTTCATTTTATATCTCGACTGTTTTCGATTTACGGGTCGAACAAAATTTGTTTGAAACCGCGCGACGGAGGAAAAAAAATTTGAGCTTTAAATAAATTAACATACATTTGCCCTCGTTTAAATGGCGCCACCGTAAAACGGTCTGATGTTTATTTGAACTCGACCGTGAAATCGGATGAAAGTTCAAAATATATTTAGATTCGGTTTATTGAATATTATGTAAATGCTCGTCACTTTTCTCCGCTGCTCGACCGTTCTTGTGTTTCAAACCAAGATGGCAAGCGTCGATTCCTTTCTTCTTTTTTTCTTATTCTCCTTTTTTTCGCATAACCATTTTTCGTCGTCACACGTCCGTCTCCTGTAATTATGCATAATTTAAAACTTTCATCACTTCGGGAAATCTTTGTGGAAGTCGTGGTTGAGGCAATCGGATTACTCATTCTTTTCGACACGAGTGGAACGCTGCCTTTTTGAAATTGCGTCGACATTTCGCGATATTTTATTTCGCAATTTTTTTCATACTGCGACGCGGGATGCGACCTATTTTTCTTTCCATCCAGAAACATAATTGAGATCCTTTTACAAAGACCTTTGGTTTATGTGGATCATTTTTCTGCAACCCTGGAATAAAATAAAACTGAATAAAATAAAATGGCTCGTTGATAAATGAAAAACAAATACTAAACAAAAATAACATGAAAAATGTTTGTATGCGAATGACTGTTTTAGAATACTTTTAGTTGAACAAACGAAATGGTTCAATATAAATTCACGAGATGCATTCCATTCTTTTACCTGCGAAAGATGAAAAGTAATAAAAGTTTCGCAGAAACCAATATAAGATACATACGATATCGTAAATACTCTAGTCGGGGTCAAGTATCTGTTTTGCAATATAATACTATCAGGATTGAGAACACTTTCGTACATCACGGATAAAGAGGAAATCACTTTTCAAGCGTGATTTCATTCACTTTAGATTTAGAAACAGGAAAACGGTATTGACGACTTTCAATTAATCAGACACGTACATTCAATTTAAAATAAAACCTTCAACTTTTTTTCTGTTTATATTTTATTATTATTTAAAAATATTTCACTTAATTTAAAAAAATTTTTTTTTTAATTCACTTCAATTTTTTTACTTAATTTGTCAAATTTCTTAATATTGTTTAAATGTGTTTTGTTAAAAAAAGGGGAATATTATTCATCATTTATTTCATCCGTGAGATCTAAACATAATCCCACTTAACAGCTATTACGTTAGTCCCCAGATTATAATTATAACCTTGGTAAATAATAAATCATCAGCAGCGACCGATATAGCGACGCACGCGCGCATCCGAGTTGTGCGTTGTGTTCCGGACAATTGTGTCTGACGTGGATGCATGAAGAAGCGGAGAAGAAACTTGTATGTTTTGCTCGTCGCGACACCCGCACTTCTTGACAGTTTTGTTTTTAAGCTAACTGGCATGCTACAATGTTCTGCACCCCTCACAAAAGAAAGAGACAGAGGGAGGGAAGAGAGTGTCGAAAATGTTTCATCACGAATCCCGGCTAAGCCTGACCGGGCGGCAAAAGCCACTTGAGTTTTCCCTCGTGTGATGACTTGCATCGCGAAAATTATTCCGAGGGATCGCGAGCCCCTCCGTATGCATGCAAATACTTTCGTTAATTCATTGCGAGGATCTTTTGCGGCTCTCGAATAATGGCCTTTGCCGTGTGCCTCAAAAGGATTATGATAAATGTGATTTTGGAGGGAACAAACTTGGGAGCTTTATAATGGTAATAGGCGCCAATCTAACTTGAGGATATTTTTTTTTTTTTTTTTAAAAAAGAATTTTTTTTTTTCCAAAAAAAAAACTTTTTTCAAAGATCAATATTTATTTCCAACGTCGAATTTTCCCCCTGAAATGTTCAAATTCAAGTTGAAGTTGTCAAAAATATTTTTATTATATCAGAGTTGGAAATAACTTTTGTTGAATTTTTGTAAATAATTTTATGTTTTTGATATAATTTTGTAGTCGTATCAAGAGGATTCTGACAACTTCGTCGTTTATATACAGATGAACAGGAACGTGTACTTTACATGCGTATCAAAGTACGAATTTGCTTAGCATGTCAAAAGCTTGTTTGAAAGTGTTAATTATAAAGTGGTAGTTTTGTAGCTCAGTGGTTTCAAGCACACCGACGAATTCAGCACTTTCGACAGTTAGTTTAACGTCGCAAATTTTGTCATTTAATTACACCGGTTGGATAATGGTCGCTCAAATATTTTTTTATCACAAAATAACAGTATTATAATTTAAATGAAGTATAAATTTCATTAATTTGATTTTCATATCAATATCATTTACATATACAATTATAAAATTCAAATCACCCGCAACCTTATGTTGGCAGTTCAGCAAAACAATTTTCTGGATTCTGTTTCTTGAGCTTAGATAGAGACTTTGTATATACTTCGGTATATACTCAACTGGGATGTTGGAATTTTTTTTATCTTATCCCATAATTGTTTCTGACTTGGAAACACTAAGCGTCGGGCGAATTTGGAAGATTAATTGGCGTCTACCAATTTTGTAGTTCCTATTTATCACTTGAGATATACGAAACATTATTATAATTGCATCACACATTATTTGGAGCAGAGACGAAGGTATGGCATAAATTCTAATTCCTGAACCGCATCAGCATCCAATTATCTCTTACGGTGGCGTCAACTTGAATGCATTTCATTTATCACGTCAACGGTGCGGCACGCAGAAATTTCCAACGCTACAATTGTTTCAACGTTGAAACGACGTTGGTTTCGCAGACGTGTTACGTTGGAACAACCTTAATAAATTCGTCAATAATACTTTATTTTAAAAATGGTTATCGGCCAGATGTCACTATTTAACTCAAATTCATACGGTTATTTTCCGACGTTAATTTTACGTCATGAAGCGAGGTGACAAATGTTACAATGTTGTAAAACAAAACTATATACGCGTATCGAAAAGCGAACAACAAAACGCACGGCAATCTAAAAATATGACAGAAAAATAGAGAGGCTTGTTTAAAAAAAAAAGAAAAACAAAACAAAACAAAGAGAGCGCAAACTGCAAATAAAACCTGTCGACACACTTTTCACGAGTCAGTTTTTAAATGCACGGTAATCGTCGAAACCGCCATTTTTTCGCAGTGCGATGATCGTTTGAGCATATAATTTTAGGAGCCATTAGCACCGTTTGTTATTTCAGTTCACTTTTCTTTTGATTCGCACATTAACCAGCACACGTTTTTAAACTCATTAAACATAAACTGCGCGAGACGAGAGTGTAAAAGAGATTTTCAGCGCCAGTTGAGAGAGGGGGGAGAGAGGGATAAGCGCGAAAACTTTGTCAAACAAAATTTTAATTGATTAACAATGAAGAGAGGGCAAAGTTTTAATGAGCGAATTTGCAGGTCGGGTCGTTTCGGCCGATAGTTTATAAAATGCGCAAAACTGAAGTTTCCATTTTATATAATGGGCAGGTGTTCCAGGATTATCATGAGATTGCTCACACTTTAGTTTTCTCCTCGTCGATTTTTTGTGCTTTTAATATTTTCATAGCGGTGCATGACAAAGTTTCAGGCGCATTTGCGAACTGTGACGTGAAGTTAACCACACATGCATTTTTAATTTCAAGTTTCTTGGCATACAAAATTGAGTAGCAAACTTTGGAGTGAAATTTTAAACTCACCTCGGTTCGATTTGACTTACGAAGCAGAGTCGCGGGTTGGAGATTTTTTATAATTTGTAACGTAGACTCTTCGTTAACCCTCGACCCTTTTTTAAGTTAAAAAATTCTTCCCTCCGGATATGTTTCCCTGGCGTAATAAAAGGAACTAAGAATGTTCACATGATCGAGCAATGATTGGGCATTAATTCCGTCGGAAAACTTGTTTTTATCACACGTACGTGACTTGAATCGATCATGAGAGCTCAGAAGAACAAAGTGGGGACCGGGCAATTGCATTGAATTCATTAGACGGCACGGACCACGGTGTTTGAGCATATAAATATACGTATCTCGATGACGGGGAGCCAAACAATACGAATCTTCTCTCAACTGCGTCAAATCAACGGAAAGGTAAACATTCGCAACTGGCGTTGTGTTTCTACGTGGATGGATACACACAAGAGGCAGTATTTCACTCGTCGCGTGTACTCGTGCTGGGACACATAGGAACACGTTGCACTCGTCACCAACGACGAAAACAACCACCGACGTGCATCAAAAAGCCTCCAAACTCGCGTGCTCTTTGGGTCGCTGATGCTTTTTTTTTACTCCAATTATTATCAGCGTTTGCACACTTGGCCTTTTTTTACAATTTACTCCTCGAGATAATAGAAAAAAATGAATTTTTTTAAATTTAAAAAAACAGAATGCTGTTAAAAGATTCTGAAGTGTTGTTTAACCTCTGTATTAATTTTTTGATTACAATTTTAATTGGATTTAAAATATAATATAACCTTATGACTCGTGTATGATGTCGTGAATTTTTTATTCAAATCTATAAAATATTCACAACACTTCCCAACTTTTGCATTCGAAGCAAGAGATCTCGATTGTGAATTGCATCAGTGCACCTATATATCAGCATCGCAGTTGAGAAACGAAAACGTGGAGAGTTTATCGAATGATTTCATTTTATTTCCGTAACTCATCGATGCACTTAGTGCAATGTCCCAGCAAGTTAGGTTGAAACAATGTTATAGTTACCACCAACTGCACTCGAATCTTGTGAAAGAGCATAAAATTAATGGAATGTGAAAATCGCTCGGGTATAAGTTTGATACTCGTTTTTTTTCGCACTGCAGTGGTTTTAGGTTCAATAAATATTTCTACATCGTAAACGTATGTTCAAGCTTGTTACCTCTTTTCCAAGTCGGTTGGTTCTTAACTGTGAATCTGCAACAGAAATAAAAAATGTTTTTTGGTTAGTTGAAACGTTTCTTCGTATTAGATTTATAAATATTTAAAATTAATTTTGTATATTCAAACCGTTCATTTTAATTACAATTATTTTCTTGATTCTAGAATTAAATTTTGTTTTTCAAGTTTTGTTTTCAGTCTACAATAGACGTTCCAATTGATTGCGACAATTCGTTAGACGACGGACTGATTGTTTAATCGCCGGATTGTTCTTGTTAATTTGTTGATTGAATTGTAATGTCTTGATGAAACTTCAATTGCAAGACACTTGATGCACGCCTACGAAAAGTGTAGTCTAATCGTTGACGATAAGCCGAGCAGAACAAAGTGATGCACAGTATGCACTTTCTGCAAATATTTTTTTATCTCGACATATCGCGCCGGATGCTTTGACTCGTCCGAGGGACTTGATATTAATACAAAATAATAACGATCCATTAAAAGTTTTCAGAATAAAATTTTTTAGTAATTAAAAACAATAACGAATATATATAATAAATAAAATAAAGAAATTAATTTTCTCGTTCTACTTGAAAAAATAAAAACAAACAATTGAAATAAAATGTTATTATCATTTTCAGACATTGAATTTGAGTTGAGAATAAGTACTAATATACAATTCAATCTCGAGGGTTTGAAATTTCACTTTCCGTTTTCCCCGAGCTTCTACTTAGAAAGAAGAGACGAAAAGTTTGCGGTAGGCCGTTGTTAAGATTCGAGTCTTGTGAGTCATCGAAATGAGATTAGTCGACTCAAGTAGATCAAAGTCAGTGCCAGAGAAGCACGCCCTTCACACTGCGATGAACTGCGGTGACACTGACGCTTACTTATGTCAGTGACAGCGTCAAAGAGGCGTCGACAAAACGAGAGAAGCTCTCTCCATGGTTTGCTGTTATTTGCCGAGAACAAGTTCCTTTGAACTCAGTCGTAGTGACTCTGCCCTTTGACCCACATTCTGACTGCGCTTATTCGCCAACAATTTCTCAGCTTATTTCTTTCTCCTTGTTCCTAACTTTTCCAACATCAGAATATTCAAATTCGTAGATAGTAATTACAGGTCGCGTTGAATTAAATCTGCCAGTTTCTCGTTTTATAAACCTGTCTAAAATTAATTGCTCGATTAATTGACATCTGATAAAATTTGATGCCACATTGGAAGAAAGAACTTAAACAATTGATCCAGCTAATTTTAGATTTTGCTTTTCAAAGTCGGTCTGAAATTGTTGGTGGACGTCATGTTGGAAAGTGGATTGATTGTCAGAAGAATGGAAAACTTTCGTTGTCGAAACTATGCTTAGATCCGACATGACCCTTTTCAGGCTACTCCGTGTTAACGACTCGTATAGCTTTAGACAATGAGTTGTTGTGGTGTGAACGAACCTCGAATATAATACAACACGTTGCGAATAAAGGGACGGACGTGCAATAAGTGTAGGGTTACGATAAACTGTCTAGAGACAATGGCCCCGAGAGTGAGCATCCAGTCCAGGGTGCCTTCGAACGAATGCCTCAAGTCAAGTTGATGGTGTTCAGTTACCATATTCTGAAAAGCGCCGAGATCATCGCGCTTTATAGACTACAGTCGACGAGAAACGAGAAAACCGCACATTTTCATGGAGCCTTTTTGTAAAAAAAAAGATCATTTACATTCAAAATAATTACATTAAGGGGGTTTGGATAGATTTCTATGGAAAACTGAACTCCTACCCTGAGCTCCTTAAATTACAATATTCAAATTGATCTGATTTTTAAGATTTTATTTATTTGCGGAAAAAGAAAAAATAATTTTTATTCTTTTCGCCAAAAAACAATAAAAAAATGTTTGTTTGAATTTGCTCGTCAAACTTTGATCGCCACTGACAAACAGGATTTTTGTTTGTTCAACAATATTAATAATCGATGGACAAACATTGATTCGACAAGCGTGTATATAAAAGTTTTTTGAGATTTCGCAAATAATTCAGCGAGGGTTTTGTATGAGGAAAAAAAAATCGTATCCGAGGCAAAGTGATGTGCACTCGTGAATGAATAATTTGCGGCATAATTAGCAGCCTGGCGCCGCGGTGCGTCTTTCTTTAATTTACATATGCATTGACCTCTCCAACACACGTGGCCACTCGCTTTGACGCGCGAATTTCATAAACTTTCACAGTCGTCGGCAAAGTTCGCAGACCGGCGGCCGACGTTGAATAGATACCGCGCGCGACCAGAACTCGTGTGTCTGCGCGCAAAGATAACGCGCGCGCTCCAGTTTCGAAAATGCATCTCACACACTCAAGTTCATCGCGCTGATAAAACGTCCCTCGCAAAATTGTTCGTCCGCGTTTTTTTATGCGCCAACTATTTCGCTGCGGTCAATTAACATTTAACAACATTAACTTTTACAATTTCTTCCCCGTTCCTTTTTTCATCCTTTTCGCGTTTTATTTTCGACTGAGGGATTTGTATTTTTTTCCTTCTTCCTCTTTTTTTGTCCGAGGAAATGGTAATGTGTAAATAGCTTTGGCGCGCGAGTGTACGCGAAAAATACTTCTTTTGTCACTTGCAACGAAACGTTGTTTAACGCAGCTTTGAGTCTTTGTACTGCATTACAGGACAAACAAAAGCGTCAGAGGGAAAAAAAGAGAGAGAGAGAGAGAGAGAAAAAAGAGGAGAAAAAGAGGGCGGAGTAATTTACGCCGGAAGCGAAGTTATCTTTGTTTTTAATTAACAATTAAAATAGTTTGTTGTAGACAATCGCGATGGTCTTCGTCCAACCCCCCGCGCGAGTTCCATTAATTCGAAATAATTGCACGAGCAGAATTGGTGATCTAGAAATGAAAATTTAATTTGCTCGGCGCGCAAATCGAACAGAATTATCATTGGGCCGGGGGGTCAACTCAAACGAACACTCGAACTGCGCTGAGGTTAAATTATGTTAACACAGTGTGTCGCGGTTTTTCGAATTTCGTGCGCTCGAACGCGTGTTGATTACAGCGAACGGTATTTCCGCTCTTGTCCGTCCGGGTTGTCCGGCCTGCGTAATTTGTGCGAGTGGTAAGTTGATTAATAACGCAGCGCGAATCATTATTGATCGAACGATTCATTACGTATGCGCAGACAGAAAACAAATTTAGCATACCATCTGTCAGGAATGCCCTCGATTGTCCAAGTGACAATTATTAATTTCCCCAAAACGCAATAAACCCCACCGGTGCTTATCATTTTTCGGGTTCGGGGGAAAAAAAAATTTTTTTCATCTTCGCAACAACACATTTTCACGAAATTTCGCAGCGACTGGCTTTCTTTTTCTTGATTAACTCTGTCTCGACGCCCAGCAGCTTCTTAATTTCCTCGGCAAAGCTGCGACGCTTGGTCGAGATTACGGCTTCTTGTGGACGACGCGATCTTAATTACCAAGGAAACTTTATATAGCTGCTTTTGGCCAGGGTTTCATTGTCAAGGCTACTATCGTCATAACTACGACGTGACGTAACTGAAATCATATTTTATATGAGTTTATCCGTCTTATGATTTATTGTTTGCGAAGCACTTCGTAATGTTTAAATGTAACACTTCATAACAAGCTGTTTTTTTTTTTTTTTTTTTTTCCCAAAAAAGAACAAGATTTTATGGATACTAATTTAAACTTTTAATTTGAAAAAATTATATCTTGTAAGACAATTTTAAATCTACGAATTTATTTTATATAGAAAAGTAAATTTTAATCACACATTAAATCTGATTAGAACGATACTTAAATTATAAGGCAAATTGTTGATCTTGAAATTTTATTTCACCGACGTCTGAAAGGGGCAAAAAAGGAATCATTAAACCAATGTAATTTCAGCGTTTTATTAATTTAGCAGAGGGAAATTATTCAGAGGGCGAAATCTGAGTATTGGCAGTAAATATTGCCCGCCCGGCTAGCAAAGTAAATACTAATGTTTCGCGAAAAGAAAAAACCGGGGAAAGTAGTTTCGTTCGGAGCTCGGGAAAGCTCGGGCAAAAGTAACGAGGGCTGAGCAAACTTGCGATCAATCAGCTGATATCGGCAGACTCGATAAATCACCTATTGTGAAAAATAAATCTCGACTGATGCGTGTGGTACATTTTTATCGCAATTTCGCACGTTCGCGAACAACAATCGTCAGCGTTCTTTAATATATGTTTAATGAGTCTTCGGCAACATGATACCACCAGATAATTAATCATAAAAAGTATGACGAGAAAAACGTCAATGTGGATATTTTTAACGTCACAAAGTATATTTTCATAACGTTTGCAAAATTTCAATAACCACGGGATAAAGTAATTTAACGACGCAACGACGTCGAAACCGCAACGATCTCTCCGATAGGCCGCCTTGGGAACGACCACCATTCTTCCGTTTGGCAATAGAAAAGAATTTCCCGCGAAGACGCTTTTTAAAGCGTCTTTGGGAAAGATGGATCGAAAATCCGCCGAGCGTGGGGTGTATGTGCATAATTTATCAGCGCATATATACTTGTCAAAGCTACCACAAGACCTCTAATGTTCACGCCGCTGAACGACATAGACGTTTGCCGATAAATCATTCGTCTAATCATGATGCAAGCTGCCAGCCGGAAGCATAGAATCACATGCTTGAAAGTGCATTAGCACATCCTTATAAGAACGTGTAATTGAAATTGCATTCCAAGCTTTATCCATTACCTTATTTTGCAAAAGAAGCCAAATTAGAGGATGGTACTGTTGTGCATGTCTTAAAATAAAATACTTTCTATAGAATCATTTTAAATGAGTAATAATGAATGATTTCTGCATAATTTCTTAAATTAAAACTGAATTTTTTGATTTGAAACAATTTAAATTTAGAAATTTAAATGAAACTAATTTTTAATTATTTTTGCATTCACTTTTTTGTTCAAAATTCTTAAAATGTTTTCCATATTTAAGAAGTGACAGTAATCACGTGATTAAGTGGTCCACGCGAGTCACGACAAGAGACAGCAAATGTACAAGTTGGTCGTAGAGTCGAATTAACAAGTTTCGGTAAAATGAAAATTAACGTTTATTGTGCAACTGGGAAATTTGTGGATGCGTGTCGTTTAATGGAGCTGGGATTCCAGTTCGTTTGCCAAATATGCCGAACTCATTTCAGAAGGGTCTACAAGTTAGACCAACAAGCGCGCCCGCAAAATCGTGCGGTACGCGTAAAATCCGTGGTCGTCCTTTGAAAACCACCGACCGCACATCAGACAAATATCAGGTAATGACAGACCGAAAAAGATTTGGAAGAAAAATTTCACTTTGCCTTCCTCGATGTTATTGCCACGGTGCGTCGTTAGAAAAGATTTTCGTTGCTTCAATGAGAAGTGACTTTCTATTCAATTTGCGACCATTCAAATACTCAAAAGATATTGAAAAATTGAAATGGTAAAATGAAAATGAAAAAATAAAAATGAAAAAATAAAAATGAAATAATAAAAATGGAAAATTGAAAATAAAAAAAAATGAAAAATGAAAATTATTCCATAATGAAAAATAGACTAAATTAGACAAAACAAAACAAAAAGGAAGAAAAAAATCAATCACGATCAAATTCAAATTAACAAGTTAACCATTACTAGGAAACAACCTGACATTTCGAACAGGCAGTGCAAAAATACTTTTCCCCTAGGCTACTCCACGTTTCATATCGCGTCTCTCCCCTTGTTCAATTCCGCATCGTGCGCCGTAAAACAAAACGGGCGCCGAAAAGGGAGAGGGAGAGACAGAGACAGAGAGATGAAAAAAAAACGCCGCGATTTGGCAATAAAAAGGCTGTGCCTAAACCACTTTGTTGAATCGACGCCCGGCATCCGGTACAAGAGTTTTGCACTTGCATGACTCCGGCACGATGCGTGCCGAAGTTTTGAGGGAAAAGGCCCATAAAAAAGCGTACCTGTGTTGGGGAGCAGGTGCTGCTTCTCGGATCTCGGAGCCAGTTTCCAAACCCGGTCTTTTTCGCGCCGGTGAATTCGTGCGACGCGCATTTGCACGTGCACTCACTCACACGAGCGCAAGTACAATGTTCGCCAAAAGCATAACGGAACCCGAGAGCTGCATCTTAAAACGATGTTGTGATCCTGCGAGAGCTTAACCGGATCAGTCCTTGACGTTTTTCTTATACGTTTTATTGGTTTGCTCGAAGAGAAAACTGACAGACATTTTTGATCAGCAAAGAAATAAAGAAGAAACAAAAATTTTCCTCGGACAAAAGTTTTACTCCTTTTACTTTTTACTCACTCTCAAACGAAATTAAATCTGATTAAATAGCCCCGCGAGCCGTTTTCTTGTCGCTGAATTTCATAGCTCGAAACTTTATTGTTTTATTTTTATTTTTATTGTTTTTCACTTTGCAAACATCTCCCAGGGACTATGGTATGACAAAGGTTCTCATCCTACCGCTGCTGTTAAAATTTGATTAGATGACAAGTTGCAGAGCATCTCCCGACATCTGGTTTTCCCTCGATCGTTTTCCGTTATGGACATTGGCTTTTGTTCCATCCACTTGGTTCGAACCGTGAAACAACCTCGTCGTAGAGCAAAAAAGCGACACACATCTGTCCGGGCCTGTACATATCGGTGCATCAATATGCAGTCGAAACCGCTCTCCACGCGTGTTCAAGGCGGTGTTCATAATGCGCCTTGCAATGCATACAGCAGTCTGACGGCGTTTCTTCAGTGTGCTGAAAAATTTAAGATATTCCTGCCTCGGTGTATAATGCGATACGTGCACTCGAATACGTTCGAATGTTTATAATTCAGACGGAATGATAGAAACGATGCGTAACTCGCATTGTGCTTGCACGTGATGTTCGACAAAAGAATGAGAAGTGAACAACAAACTACTGCGGCAAAGAATAAAACGCTCGTGAATTACGTCAGGAAACGTTTTTTGCAGCAGTAACGAATTTTAATCGGTTGCAGACGCGTATTTCAGCGGGTTTATGACTTTTTTGCTTTATCTTTTTCTGTTACCTGTATCGAAGGCCTATAAAATTACAACAACATTTTTTTTTACAATTTTTTTTTTCCAATTAGTTAGTTATAGCCTAAAATAATTTGTAATCATTAGAAATTTAAATTTTGAAGTGGTTGACACTTTAATTTACGAAATTTAAAATTGTAAAGGGGCTTTTTAATATAACTGGAATGAAATTGCACAATTAAAAGATGAATTGGGCCTAAATAAGTGGTGTAGGTGGGATAGTATTATAATTAATAATTGACTATACGATAGCGAGTGCGAATTCGTAGGGAACGACAGTGGGTGGGAATGAAAGAGAGACATCCTGCAATTTCCAATTATTATTCGAATGAGCTGCCTGCTCGATCTGACTCGTATTTCATTATTGGAGCGCCTGGTTGCCTTCCGCTAAGTACATTTAATACTCCATTATTCGCGACCAAAGTGAAAAACCTCTGATCGATCAGGAACAGACATAATTGTCTCCAACCAAAATCCCTGGCTAATCCTATCTGTTACAAGGATATTTACATGACTGGCGAAATAAGATGCGTTTTGATATTACTAATTTTTGAAAAGAAACCATTTCTTGAAACCTTGAAAACTTTGTCGAACAAGGCGTAATAACGCTGGATAGAAAATTTTTTTTTGATTTCATAGTGACATACACGTGCAGGTGACAACAACGTGCTCGAAAACTTCATCCCATTGCATCTCATGAATATGCATGCGAAATTTCGCGAACCTCGCCCATTAACGCCTTTCGCGGAACAACACCGGTACTTTGATGCACTGCCATGAATAAAATTCTATAATTGCTAAAGCCCCGATGGTCGCGTTGTTTTGCAGCCGCGAAACAACAATGTCAAAACCGCCATCGCCATGCTCATCTGAGTTATACCAAATTATGCAATCCCCCACGGTCAAATTTTAATTTCAATCACTGTTTTTATGTTTTTTTTTAGTTTTAATTTAATTCAATTATCTATACTTTTTCGTTCTTTTTCCTCAGCCACTTTTATATGATTTTATATCCTAATCAAATCTCGTGCACGGTATAATTTCATGAAATCGTCAACTTTATGTTGGCGGGAATTAAAACAGTTGCATGCAGGGATTAAAATAGTAGCGTTTGGTTTTATAGCTCAAACTTGGTTACTTCGTTTGAATCCGTACGCGCCAAACTAACTGAATAAATCATAAGTTGCGTTCCATTTCGAGAGGAGGTAAAATATATTTTTTGACAGCCAAAACATCGTACATATTTTACGTTCGGGTTGTGTAAGTTATTGCGAGTAAGACAGAGTGAGAGAGAGACAGAGAATATAAGGAAGGACAATGGTACGGGCTTTCGGTGGATGATGTCGGAGTGATAAATTTATCCAGCGGATAGGGTGGCCGAAACGAAAATAACTGTCACGGCGGCAGGTCTCGTTTCTTTCGGATGTTCCGTGAGTGCGTAACTCGCAGTCTCGCAGCTCGGATAAACTTTAACGCGACAATTTAATCACGCGTGGCGACATTTGTGCGATTCAAACAACCGGATAATCGTGCCACTGCTCAACCATGTACGCAATGTTATTGACTTATGAGTTTCTCTCTCTCTCGTTCTCTCGCTTTCTTTTCAGGTTACTGGGCTTCTTTATTGATTTGACATTTCGAAGCGCGTTGATGTTTTTGCACCTTCGTTTTCTTTCCTGGTTGTGCATCGGACATGTTGAGATTCGTTTTGTGTAGGTTCGTTCGTATAAATATAAAAGCAATATGAAAAATTAAATTTGATGAAAGTCAACCTATAAAAGTGATGAAGGATGGGGCCTGAAAAAAGAAATAGAATAAGGTGTCCCGGGCTTTTCTTTATTGCCCCAGAGGTCGGGGGTAAAGGAAAGCAGTCGAATTTGCACCTCGAATATTGAATTTTTTTGTGATGGCACGTAAAAATTTATGACTGATATATAATGCGCGCGGCGTTATGGCGGAAGTGAGATATGGTCATGAGCAAAATCTATGAGCGCATCTTGCGTAGAAAATTTTACTATGAATCAACAAATTTATGGAGCTTCATAACAATTTCATTTGACAACAAATAAAAGTAATATAAATAGAATAATAACAATATAAATAAAATGTAAAAGTAAAAATATAAAATTTTATATTTCTGTTTTTTCATCGAGCATAAAATGTTGATACCTAATTATAATTAGCACGAATTGGAAGGGATTGATAAATTGAAGTATTCAAATATGTAAAATTTTCAGATCTCACGTGGATATTATGAGGTGAAAAAAAAAAAAAGAAGAAATATATCTCGAAGCGCCAAGTTTGATTCATCTCAAGAGAAGCGAACAATGAAACGTCCATTTGGCTCAGCATGTGCAGCGGCCGAATTCAACTCTATCCAGAGAGTCTGACGTTGAAAAGAGTTTTCTCGCACATCTGCTTCCTCGGCACACGGTGAGCAAATCGCAAGGCCAGCCGTCAAAAAGGAGGAAGTGTCAACAAAAAAAGGTTAGTTACAAAAGCACCAACTCCAAAGCCACCAAGATTACGTACAAATTCGCCCCGGAGATGGTATTTGCACGCAAAACATGAACGCAATATAACGGAGCGATTATCGCGCGCGACCAAAAAGTATACACCTCGAGGATGAGACGCGACAGATAACGCGCGTGCGAAAAAAGAAAAGGGCACGGAGGCGTGGATGCTTAACCGACGCAGCTGCTCTTATCAGAGTCCGGCTTTGAGTATATGTTGTTGTGCCGTTGTTCAGGTCTGAAAGAAAATCGACGGTCCGTATTCAGTTACCGGGATTACGGGTCTTGGCGAGCGCGAGTGTCAATCACCGTACTCGAACAATGCCGACGATAAAACACACCCCTCCGCTTATTTTCGGCTCTTTGTAACGCACATAGTTTAAGCTGGCGCACGTTAATTTTCGGCAAGTATGTTGCCGAGAATTGCCAATTTTGTTCGTCTCTCAATGGGCGATGGTTTATTTGATTATATGCTGCGTGACTGTTTTTTCTGGTCCGACTATACATTTTTGCCTTTTGATTAGTCATCCTTGAGAAATATGTCAGATGCTCAAACGCGATGAGTCGCTCGAAACTGGAATGTGATATATTTATACGAAATTGCTTTTCTTTTTTTTTTCTTCTTTTAATTTATTTTTCTTTTTTTTTTTTATTCAATAATGATGATTCAAGTAACCTACATTGGACTGACAATGCGGACAATTTGACGAACAAATAATTTATAAAAAGAAAGTGAATACAGAAAAGTACAAAGCAATCAGAAGGCAGAGAGAAATTTTACACGAGAAAGATCAGAATAACAGCATCTGCCCACGTGGAAATATTCAGTTCTGATTATTGACATTGATCAACGTCAGTTTGACGTCAGTCAAAATCGTTCCAACGTTTCTTCCCAACCTTGGTTACGTTGGAACAACCTTAATAAATTCGTCACAATAATATTTTGTTTTCGAGATAATTTATCAACGTCATATCGACGTTAAACCGTTGTTAGATACTAGCGCTTCAAAAATTGTGATCGGCCCGACGTCGCTATCCAATTCAAATTTATAAGAATTTTTACTGACGTTGATTTTACGTCATACTATCGACGCTTATTGACGTCGGTTAAATACCTCGAGTCGACCCCAACTATATAGTAATACAAACTTATGTACTTCGTTGGCTACCGACGTCTGCGAAACCAACGTCGTTTCAACGTTGGAACAACTGTAGCGTTGGGAATGTCTGCGTGGGTGTATTACAATTTCAATTAAATAAGGCTGAATCAGAGGCGAGGCAAAACTAATTACGTTTCAATTAGTCCGAGTAAATCTATATGTACACTGTAACAAAGCCTAGTCTTTGTTATTTTCTATAAATTAAATCACAACAAATTAACGAATTAATTAAGTTCAAAGTGTACGCCTGAGCTGAAAGACCCCGCAAGTGGCATCGCTAGCGTAATTCGGTAATGGATTCCTGTTCTAAGCTTTTCCTCAACGAGAAGATGTACCTTGGCTCAAACTATGATCGATATCGTATTTTTTGTCACGAGACATCCAATTAAAATTTTAAATTAAATTTTTTTTCCCGGCAGTTCTTGGGTTGAAAAAAGCAAGTCTCATTTCCTGTCCATCGCTGGAGATGTTAATTTGCAAAAAATTTCCAGAACAAGAAAAAAGAGTAAAAAAATTTTTTTCGAGCACGTAATTTTGCGAATCAATTCTCTTCTCGACAATGCAACACTCGAAAGTGAAGTAATCGGAAATACTTGAACCAAAGTTGATCTGAAATAAAAAAAAAAAAAAAACTGCTGGTTTCGTTTTATGTTAACTTGTTGCATGCTTTCCTTTTGTTTAATTCAACAAAATATAATCCGTCGAATTTTCGACAACGAATGAGTAATTAGGCAGCATTTTTAATTAGTTTGAGAGTCGCCCGAGCATTTTTTGGTATCGATTTTACCTGCACTCCGAGAGAGGAACGTCCTTTTTCCCCCTTTTCACATTATAATACCGCTGCGGCACTCGAGGCCACGTGTAGTAGCCGACTGAAATATAGATCCGACCCTTCCGGTATCTTATATAATGCGAATGTCTGAATGTATATAAACTCGGATGTGTTCAGGTATACACCTATATATGAGAACACCTATACGAATTGGAACGCATCTGTACGGTTAAATGAACATGGTTGACGAGACAATTATTTAGATTAAAAAAGAAATATCGCAAAATTTAGGTGATAAATTTCATCTCATTCAAATTCTTTTTATTTAATATTCAAAAGACCGAAAACAAAGAAAGATATCTAATCGTTTTTTTTTCTCTTTTTTGAAGAGACGAAAATGCTGTTTTCTTACATTTCAGTCGCATTTAATCAAACCGCATGAATTTGATGTTCCTTTTTTTGCGACCCGTGCACGCACATACCAACACCGAGCGCTATACACACCCGGACAAAACTGACTTGAAGCTCGTCTTTCGCTTTATCTCGCATTTCTCTTGTTCCTCTTTTCCTTGCGTACTTTTATGCGTGCTCTAATGAGATTGGTTAGCGTTTTTCTACGCGTGTGCTCGACACATGGTGTCCAGGGAGAGGAGAAAAGCACACGGAAACAATCCCTCTCCGACTTGAATTACTTTGTTAGATATAAGTTAAAAGTTTTGTTCCATCTCTTACCTGCAAATTCTCGAAGTTACAATTTTTCAAATTAAAATTATTTTAGTGAAAATTTTTGTATTGAGAATTTTCTAAGCGGGAATTTTTCAAATGCAAAATTTGCAAGTGAAAATTCCTCAAGTGAGAATTTTTCAAATGCAAAATTTACAAGTGGGTATTTTTCAAGACAGAATTTTGTAAGTTTAAGATTTCAAGGAATGAATTTTTGTCTTTGAGTCAACAGCGAGACTCACCCTCGTCTATTTTCTACCAAGGTGATAAACAAAAATGTAAGAGTCAAATGACGTCGCACGATAGAACTCGGAGACTTGCAAATTTATCGTGTAGGTATTGCTGAACAGTACAAACCGTGACCCGTACATGTGGCAAAAGTAATTGCCCATTGATAAGTTATCGCTTACGTTTCGCGTGACTGTCACGCACGGAGCTTCATAAATATACAGGGCATTCGGTCGCAATCCCCGAGGTATAAATGTACTTTTCGGTTTAGAGCGCGTAATACCTTGCGGTTCCTTTTAATTACGCTACTTTTTTATTTCCGGGGGCTTGATTTATTTTGCGGTCGGTCCGGAATAGGAGATCAGGCTTTACCGGACCAATTTCTTTGATTCCATTTTTAAAGAACATTCGATGTATACTGACTGGGGTGGAATTAATGCCCCTTTTTAAAGAGCGGATATAATGGAACAAGATCTCATTTGCTGAAGATTACATTCAATACAAGAAATAGTACAGTGGAAGACAGAGAAAGGTGGGAGAAAAAAAATCCTCTTTAAAAGTTTGCAGTCTCCTTCTCACAAAATTGAATGATTTATTTTCGTAATGCAAATTACAAATAAAATTTCTGTCAACTTTTTTTGTGTGTTTACTCGACGTTTTTTATTGAACTTTGATTAAAAATTTTTGCACAATCTTTCCATTGAATATTTGTGCATTAAATATTTTATTACATTTTTTATATTGATTTTTTTAATTTAATTTCTTGAAAGTTTTTTTATTTGTTGGGCTGTTTAAGAGAAGAAACTAAGTTGCATTAAAAAACGGCAAATTTAACCTCGCAAACCGCCAGGGGAAAATTTACAATGGCATCATTAGATTAGGCTAATGCGAACGCAAAGCTGCGAACGGCGCTATTTTGTGCGAAGAACTGCCTTTTATCTCGTCTCGGCTGGCGTAATACAAAGCCATTAGCGGGCGGGGGCTCTGCCGGTCCGCGTCGTTAATCTGCCGATCGGGGAATGTGTGATGGCTGCTGCTCGTGCGGAATTCGTGAAAGTAATTCGCGCGATTGCGACGCGATACGCCACGCAAACGTGCGACGGCATGCCGGCAGCATAGTGCATCTCGCGTGAGAGCTTAACTGCCTCATCGGCTCACGTGTAGGAGCACTATCTGATCGCCACGGCGTATACCGACAACTAATAATTGCCACCTGAAATTCACTCTCCCCTGACCACTGTCGTTAACTCGTTCCAGGCTTGTTTCTTTTTTTTTTTTTTTTTTTTATTCCTTCAAACTTTTTTCTTCTCCTTTGAAAAGCAACCTTGGGTAATAAATAATGATTTGCATGATCCAAAACTTTTTCTCCGCTCTTATGTTTCATCCATAGAAGTAAGTTGTCACGTTATTTTACTTTGAGATGGAAATACACTTGCAGATCAAGTTTCAGATCAAATTCATCCTGGGGAGAATATGAAAGTAATGAAAAAGTAATAAAATTTCGCAATTACACATTCAGAAATTTTATTTTTATTTTTATATTTATTATCAAAATGAGTTTTATTTTAATTTTGAAACAAATCAATGACAAAGACTTGAAAACGTGGTCGAAAAGTGAAAAGAGCAGATTATGATAAAATTGCAGGTTTTGTCATCCGTGAAAATAAAGATTGCGAGTCAAAAGTTTGATCGATGGGTTTATCGACGCCGAATTTTCGTGGAGAACGGGCGACCACCCGCGCCGCGCGACCGGTGCATGAATAATCCTGCGAGATAATGAAAGTGATTACGCGAAATTATATGCGACAGACGCAATATTCCAAGCTGACCTTGAACGTGATCCGAAATGCAATTGGACCCGCATGCCCCCGGCATGAACGAGCAAACTTGTCGATGTTATTTTGCCGTCCGAAAATCGCATTATTCATATTGCAGTGTCGTCGCCTCATTTCATTACGCGTTTTAACTTCATTTCCTTTTCGTTGAAACCATATTCCGGTGACGAGTGAATTTTATCATCATAAAGGAAATTGTTGCAAACAAAAATGCGCTGTACAAATATAATTGCACAATATTTGGGACAATTTTACACTTCCAAAGTATAAAATTACATAGAATTTGACGTAATTACACAATTACACAAGTACATACGAAATTTGAATTATCAAATATGTGTAATTTGGTATTTTGTTCAAATTTTCAAAGTTGCAAAATGTGAAAAAAAAAACCTAGAAAGGAAGAAATTATTAATTTAAAATAAAGCTGGAGGGTGGAATTTTTCATTTTGATAAGAAAAGTCGTGCGCCTTGAAAGAAAAGTGAAAATCGAGAGGGCGCTGAATAAAACAGGAGATTAATGCTTTCCTTCCTGAGGCAAAGGTATCGAGAACTTGAGCCCTTTCTACCTGTCAGGCCGAGAGAGAGGACGCAGTGCAAATCTGGGGGACTTGCGGGGCGCTCGGCAAAGACATCGCTTCATTTCGCTCGAGTGCGCAACGAGAGTCGCAGCTATAGATAAGCAGATGGGGCGGGCGGAGATCGTCGCCGGCAGCGGCCGACAGACAGGATGTTTTATTTGGTATAAATGACTCCCCGTTTTAGGAATAAGATTGAGATTGTCTCGTGAGTAAGATTTGTTTGGACAAAACTCACCGGCCAAAAGAATACGCCTGTGCATAATTTATGCGAGACACGCTCTCTCTTGAGTGAAGCACAACTTTTATGTCCAATTTTTGTTGTAAATAATCGAGTCGGACCTTTAAATAGACTTCCACTAATTAGGCAGGTTTTGATATCGTTTTTTAATATGGTTGTGCCTCGAGTTTTAATTTTATTTCTTGATTATTTTAGTTTTTGAGTTTACTTTTTTTATTGTTTTTAATGTTAAGTTTGAAAATGATATTCAGATAAACAGTGATTTAAACTCACATAACAAAAGGTTGTAAAAGTCTTGAAAAATCAACCGGAGCATCTCTTATACAAACGATCCAAAAGTAAATTTATGAACCATTTGAAACGGCTCGCTTTGAATCAATGAACCATCTCAAACAGTCTGCCCGGTTGCAATAATAATGAAATTGCACGCACGATGCAAGATTAGGCATGAAATCGCACCAAACATATATTGTTTACATGCTTTATGATACCAGATAAGGACTTTAACTGCACTATTCACGGTTTTCTTGTTTTACCATTTTTTTTTAAAGCAAAGTGACGTGCAACATTTGTATATACAAAAGTTTAATTTTATTCGTATTAAGAAATATGAAAATGTCAAAAGATAGCAGCTTGTTTGCGATGACATTTTTTATTCCGCACACATTAGTCCATAAAAATGTTAGTGGGTGTATAAAAAAAAAACAAACTTAAGCGACAATAAAAACACTCGAACATTATTATAGCCATTCGTGGCAGACTCGCGAGTATTTACACAATGAAAAATTACAGCGTCGGTTTTACAGTAAAACTGCATCTTTTTTTTCGGAATAGGAGAGAGACAGAGAGAGAGAGAAAGAGAGAGATGAGACGAGCAAGGCTTAAATCGGGATTCCGTAGTTCCGGCAGGCTAGGCAGGATTTACAGAGCGAAGCTTTTGATACCCGAGACTCGGCACTGCCGCCGAGTTCTCGAGAGAACGAAGGGGGAAAAACCCTTTTTATTGAAATGAATAACTCCAAGTCCGCCCGCTATTTGCCAGCACAGGATTTAACGCATGCGAGTCCGAATATGAGGACCGTGCACAAATTATTTCTCGTGGACACACCGAAGTTCAGAAAAGGTCGTGTTCTATAACTTGAGACGCACAAATATTGAGAAAAATGTATACCCTGGCGCGATATTTTGGCCCGAGTCCAGATGTTGCCGAGAAGTTTTTCGGTACAAATGAAACGACAAAAATTTAATTTGCCGACAAACGTGGTATAAAAAAAACCGTGCGTCATTAAACGTACATTAGTTTGAAACGTACACTTTATAAAATATACGAAACTCGCACGGGGATTAATTATCTACAACGTTGCATAATTCACACATTGTTTAATCAAACTGTTGAAAAAGGGATCAATGAAGGTATCACACGATGAACGAGATTAATTAGCTGGTATTAAAAACTGGCAACCATCGCGACGTAAAATTAAATGTCATTTAAAGTAATTCATCACTGCTTGCATGAATAAATGAAATGTCAAACGTGATTTGTTGGATGTATATTTTTAGACGCAAATCGATTTTTGTCGTTGGATTTGAAATAATTCCATTATAAGCGAATTCAAAGAACGTATCAATAAAAATTGAACTGCACACAAAAGGATATCGACAAAATGTAGCGGAGTGTTTGATCAAATATCGTCCGTTTGCGATAGCGAAAATAGGTAACAGAGCATTTTTTAAATTATATTCCAGAGCGAGCGCGACGTCAGTCAAGATGCAGTATCAAGGAAAAAAATATAATACCGTCGCAAAAATTCGAGCTGTAACCGGGGCGGATGAAAAATCGCGACCTTCACATCGACATGAAAACGCACGATTTATACGGTTATTGAGTTGTCGCGCGATTCAAGAGCCGACCTTTGCTTTTGCAACTTTTTCTTTCGATTTGCATCAGCTCGTGCAAAATTGTCATCAAACCTCGGGGCAGCTAAATTGCAATTCGAGACTTTTCATCACAAATGAAATTGTTCAACAGCGGCCGAGAAAGATGCTCATTTTCTCTCGTGACCCGGGCTATTTATTTCGATGTTGCGCCCTGATATTGCATCCTCCAAGCTGTCTCTCGCTTTCAACGCTATCGCATGAACTGTGACTTCTATTTTTTTTATTTTGATAAAACGATATGATACTTTCAACTGGAATGCCAGTTGTTACATCGTGGTGAGCAAGTTTCGGATTCCCTCTTTTTTTTACTCTCTCCTTTGTTAACTCGACACAATGACATTTTATTTTTATCTTCGTTGTTCTAATTTCCTTGGAATTGGTAAATTCATCACGTTTTGTTATTACAACATTAAATCAAATTTTCTTGCTTTCATGTACTCACAATTTAATATAAAATTTTCAATGAGAAAAATAAGTAACAATAATTTTGAAAAATTCATTAAAAATGCACTTTTGGATAAAATAAAAATGTATCTTGGATGCAGTTTGTTAACTGTAAATAAAAATAGAAAAACTGAATCCAATTTTTTTAGAATCATGTGAGGAATGAAAAACATAAATTTTACAAATGATAAATTACAGGAAGTGAATTTGAAAGATACAATGAAAATGCATTTTGCAATTAATTGAAATCCATCAGAGACGAAGATTTGTTTGGTGTAAATAGTGATATACAGAAACCATTTGTTCAAATTTGATAACACCCTCGGTACAGTAAATAGAAGTACAGCGATGAGACATTGTCGGGAGCCATCCATAATATTTTGACAAAGCAAGACGAATAGTTTTAGTTGAAGTGTCGCAGCTGCTGACAGACACGTAAATAATGACTAAGTTTTGGTAAAGGAAACTGGCGGGCGCGCACATGTGTTTCTGTTTAAAACACTTGTTTTCCCCCCACGCGATTGTAAAATAAATCCCAATAATAAAGCAGCCACGTGCTCTTTTAAGTCGTTGATTTGCAGCGCTAATGATACTCGCGAGGAAGTGTCTCGCGCTGTTAACAATGGTCAATTACCAAGTTTCTTAGGCGATAAAATTTATGATAATGTTTATTAATGTCTAACACAATAGCGAAGTTGTAAACTAGGAAAGTTGTCTGCTAACTCGAATATTGGGGTGCTGTACAGCCTTGGGCGCATATTTAGTGCTTGATACTGTTTACTGCACACGATCTCTGTTATCCAATTTATTTGTGAAATTTTCAGTAAAAAAATGTTAAGTGTCTTTGAAGATAACTCAATTCCGAGGAGCAATGGTTAATGGTTTTATCGCAACTTGCTAATTACTATATAATTGGATCAAAACCCTAATTCCAATCTGACATTTTTAGTTCAAGCATTAACAAACACCAAACGAAACTAAATTTCTTAATTTTTTTTATTTATCCTTGTTTTATTTAGTCTTTCTATTTGTTTATTGTTTTTATTTTGCAATTTGTCATTTGATCGTATACTGTTTGCTTAATCGAATCAATGGACAAATAGAAAAATCTGGTTTGAATCAACATTGTTTGATTGGTTTACAGAGTCACGCACACTCGATGCTGAAACAAACAGATGTTAATTACATTTCTCTGGGACGTGTGAGAGTTATCATTTGATAAGCAAATCTTCAAATACCAAGTTTGCAAAACCAATTTTTCGCTATTCGCAATGTTTATCGCCTGAAATTTTTTTAAAAACTTAGCAACTTAAAGAAATAATAATTTTAGTTATGCAACACAAATTAAAATTTTGTTATGTTTTTAAAAATATAGTTATACGCGTTTCCACATCTGATTCCTCACTGGGCGCGTCCAAAACACAACACAGGGATGGGTGCGTAGATGGCGCGTCTATTATATGTCCTATTTCGTTCGCAAAATAAACCAAAGAATGAATGGATGTTAGATAGAATAACGACGCGGAAGGCAAAATGCTTCCGACTTCTCGAAACCCAATAAAGTCATGGCTTTCATGGCAATGATAACAAAAAAAAAAGGAATCCCCGATACCGAGTGAAAGGCAAACAATTCAGGGGGAAATTGGCAGAGCCCGTCTGCCAGAGTTTGAGATTTCACACGAGTTTTGTTTGGGAAATATTTAAAATGACGAGGCCGCTCTTGGAGCTGTCGAACACTCGACAGGCTCCGTAACTTCAAGAAGAAGGCTTGACGTCTTTTCTCCCTCTCGATATAAGAGCAGCTAGGGAAGCACTCAAGCCCTACAGAGAAAGCTTTATTGTTTCATAGACCAACCAATTTTCAGCGCACCTAAAAAAAAGTACTTCCAATTTCGTTTCCAAAAACTCCGATCGAATTTGTTCGGATGGTTTTTTATAACAGACATTTTATCTCAAAAAAATAAAATAAAATAAAAATAACTAAATAAAAAAATCTAAATCTAAAAATAAAAATCTAAAACGAAAATCAAATTTCTAAGTTGAACCTAAAATTGTAGAGTAAAAATATTTTTCAACAATTTTTGGAAAAAATGTAGTAGAGAAAAAAAAAATTTTGATGGTTTAAAAGGAGAAAAAAATCTTACGGAACACGAGTGATTGCTTCAAGGTCAAGTCGCACGTAAGATCCTTTTCACTGGCGGAAGCGCGAATCGATTAATGAAACCCGCGCAGGTAACGAGATTCACAAATTGTGCGGCCCAAGTCTGAAGTCCGCGGGAACACTCGCGACGTCACAAAATCGCGACACCTCACGCGGGGTCAGAGTCGCGGAATCCCGCAGCTTGATCGATCACGAGGGGCCACCCCCGCGAACTTTTTGCACTCACAAATCCTGTCGCAATTGAACCGATCCTGGACCGAAACTCATCGGCCGACAAAATTTGCACACACAGATTTTTGCACGCGAGTCAGTGAACTTTTATTCGAGTACTTCGCTTTTTTTTATTTTTGATATGAATACAAATTTTGGTTTATTTGTATGAATCAATAGTTTTAATTTTAATTTTATAATTTATATTTTTACTTGATACTTAATTACTTTTAATTACTTGTAACATTCAGACGAGATGCGGGTAAATGTTGAACAGTTATAATCGGCAGATTGAAAAATGAGCGCGTGAAAAGCGCGGCGTGATCAAAACGGGAGAGAAAAAGTACGACGCGCCTCAGCGGACAGCCACGCTCGCTCTGAGGACAGAAGCGTGGATTAGGGCATGCGCCGCGCATCCCCACCGCGCATCTTACGCGCGCTCCTCGCCACCCACTCCAGAGCGTGTAACGTTATCTGTATGCGTCGGCGGGACGAGGGGGACCCCCGTAATATATGTACTTTGTGATCGCCGACGCCGCTCCGGTCCAGCACAGAGATTCACAATCCCTACCGAAGAAACTTGTTAGATATCAGCTGGCCCCGACCGACGAATTCGTGTCTCAACCGACGAGAAAGTTTCAGATACTTTCTTTGTACTTGCATTCTTTTTTGTATCAACCTTTATTTTTACCTTTATCGACTCTCTTGAACAGATACAGAAGAAAATACAGATAGTTTTTTTTTTTTTTTTTTTTTTTTTGGTACAACCACTGATAAGATTTGCGCCGAAGTGAGATTGACGCTGGTTTGAGAGTCAGAAGTTCACGCGGGGCTCGATTTGTATGTTCAATCTTATCTTTTTGTGTTTACGACAAAATAACACTTCTGGTCTGTTCAGGTAAAAAATAATCGTGGATCGAAAGTTTTGCTTTGCTTTGTCTACCTTGGACGTTTAGCGTCAGCTGTTCTAATAGAATTCAGATAAAAAGTTTTTCGGCGAGCTCTCTGGGATTGATATTTGAAAAGTGGGGAAACAAATTTTTCAGCCTGTGCCTATACGGCTGACCAGATGTTTGAATTTTGTTTAGAACAAATATTTGCATTTTGAAATACGTTTGTTGCTTCTTCGAAATTTGCATTTGATTATGATCATTTTTTTGTTCGTCCATTATTTTTATTTATTTTGAATTTTTATCTGATTTTTTATTGTTTCTTTATTGGCAAAATTAAGTTTGAGAGATGCGATAATCTTATTTCGGAAAGTGGATTGGCCAGAGCCGAGTGTAAACAAAAAAGCAAATCCTGTATGACACGACAAAGATGTATCCTGTCAATATGTACGGGCAGATTACAAGTGATGAAATAGTCGGTACTTTTTAACCCTCTTTTAATATTTTATAATGCGTGAGAATGAATTGATGTCGTGACTAAACCGACACATTAATGGCGAGGTAGATTATAATAATCATATAATAATATAATTTGATTGAAAGTCTATCAGGTTCTATGGCAATTAATTTTTTTAAAAAGTTCTAATTAATTAATAGATCATGTAACAATTAATTTTTGTTTTCTGTTTTCAGGTAAGACTCATCCATTCTCATCAAAGTCGAGCAAAATTCATATGTAAGTACCCATGTAAAAAAATATATGTAAATTTATGTGTCGCATATCTATTTATATTTCACATACGTGCAATTCTACCTGAGTAGGACCGACGTTTATCAGCCAACTTTTCACGCTGATGCGAATCGTAAAATAACTTTTTCCTCGCTATCTCGTAGTTATTCATAACAAACAAATTGTCTTTTTTGCTCAATTTCATCACACAAACGAACGCGTCTCTATCTGGTATATAAAACAAATTTGATCGATCGGACAGAGGCAAAGTTTGCTCTATAAACTCAGTTTATTTTGGTAAACACATATTCAGTAGTGAGATTTTTCGCAGTTGATATATTTGTATCGCAACAAACTGTATCGTATCAGTTCATTAACTTGAAAACGAAGAATCACACGTTTTAATTAAAAATATGTTTCAATCAGCAAAAATTAGCAAACAAAATATTTGAGTGATATTGAAAAGAAAAAGTGGTTTGGATTTATGATGTTGGTTTCGGTTTCAAACTGATGAGTCGGTGAAAAAGAATGTTATATTCGAAATGGCTTTTTTTGGCTAATTATTTATTAATTTCAGTTGATTGCTTTGGTTGATGTTTTTTATGAGGAATACAAACTCGAATTTTTTGGACGTCATGAATCGTTTCTCGAGTGATGGGTTTTTTGACCTACAATCATTAAAGAGGAATTCTTCAAACGTGCTTTCATAATCTTTGCTTTTTATGACTCTCGTATACTTAATCAGAAAAAAAATCAAATCATAATTTATAAAACTTCCCAGCGTACAATTTTGTCACGAAAAGTAAAAGTGAGGCAAATTTTAAAAAAATGCAAATTTTCAACTTGAGAAAAAACGCTTGTACAAACCTCTCTTCTTTTAGTAAAAAAATGATAAACTAAGTTTGCAAAGAAGTACTCATGAGGGAACTGTTTGAAGTAAAAAAATTATGCTTTAGAATATTTGATCGTACTTAATTTTACATAATCATTATATATTTTCATAAAATCAACTTAAAAATAGTACATTGCAATCTTTTTTTTATTTATAACAAAAAAAAAATCTTTCGAATACAATAATTTGAAATGTAGTCGACGGAAATAGTTTTGAAATGTGTACAGTCAGTTTGAGCGAAGAGTATAGTTCAAACATCGCGTTTCACTGTGCATCTTTTATGTTGACGTCAATCCTAGTGTATATATCATTAAAATTCACAATAAGAGAATAAAGCATGCACAAAGAGCAGCTTACGTTTTACCAGAGTTAAGAGTTAAGCTTATAATGCGAAAAGTTTGCATCATTTTTATTTAGACTTTGTGATTCTTCACATTTCAAAGCGTCACTTGACTGACAAATGAAGATTATCGTAAAACGTTTCGAAACGATTACCTTCGCACTTTGCATCTCGCGAAAAAAAAGAACGAAGGAAACTAAAAAAATTTCATCCATCGTTTTAACGTCCCTCGTTCAACTTCTTTAAATAAACAAAAATTTGCACAAGTTATTTTGAAACCTCGATCCCCGGGAATGAAAGAATTCCAAAACTTGATTAAATATTCAGCAAATAAACTGAACTTGTAGACCGCCGAGCTTTTCTTTTTCTCTCGTTTATTATACGCGTTTTCATGCAACATCCGTTACGTTTCCCAACAGTATCGCGCATAATTTGCATTTGCCCGAAATTTATGAACACGTGTTCGATCAGCCATTATTTACTTTTAATTATTACAATTCTCATATCGCAAAAGCCAGCACTTATCTCTCGTTATCTAAGTAAACGCTGCGAGCCCGACGGGTTTTCATTAAAAACCTCTTTAGTTTTTGGTGCTGCTTAAATCGTAAATTCACATGCAACAATCCTCATTATTTCAGTCTTGTGGGCTATCTGAAGAAGTCATTTGCAAAGCATCTCGTATTTATTTGAACAAGCCGAGTTCTGAAGCCTCCAAAACTCGAAACAACGTTGAACTGTTTTTAAAACCGAAATCTATCTTTATCAGCCACTTCATGCCCAGCAAATCCACACAAAGAGCTTTTCATATGGTACAAGTATATTCATTCCCCTCCCTCCCACTATCAATAGTGTTTAATAAATTGGAGCAATCAATTTTAAATTAAAAAAAAATTGAAACAAAAAATGTTAATCAAAAAATTTGTAGTAAAGAAAGTTATCAGACTTGAAAAAAAATTGTAATTACTCTGTGATGGCGAGAAGATTGATATTTCAGACACTTCAGTTATGAATTAAAAAAGGAATCGACACGACGGTGGATATGAAAAACAATCGTGATAAAAATCTGAACAGAGCTAATCTCGCTCGTGAAAGAATGATTCGGGAAATACATACAGTCCCAGTTGACAAACTTGGTGTTCGATCGGCCGACGATATACGGTCATAACAACGCCATTTCGACGCGAGCAAAAACGCGCCCCCACACGCTCGAGGAAAAGTTTGCCCGGCGTTTTCCCCGGAGCATCGATATCCCACCGAAGGTTTACGTTTGCTCGGATTTGTTCGGTCGGATTGTTCATGATTAATTAAGCGTGGCACACTCCACGCAGCGTTTCTTTGCCTCGACGTGACCACCCTTTTAAATTTTTTACGTGCGCACTGACGTATACACACCTTATCCATTACCCAAAAGCGTATTTGGCAAACCTCGACGGAATTAGAATTTTCCTTCTCTTTTTTGTTCACGTGTTGACGACACCCTGTTGACTCTTTTCGTGTTCTTTCATTTATAATGTTTATTTGACCGGAGTGAACTATTTATTGCTCGCTCCGTTGAGCACATAATTGCGTTCTTTTGTGGTTACAAGATGAGTTTCGTGAGACACTAAAAAGTAACAGGGGAATCAAAAAAAATGTTCTCAATTTCTGTAAGTATATACATTTTCATACAATTTTTATTAATTGCATCAACTGTGTTTTAACTTTCGTAACAAAATTCGTTCATTTTTACAAGGAAAGGTAAATGTGACAATTGAATTTTTTCGAATTAAAAATAATTGAAAACAATTGGTTTGTCGCGCTTATGTCAATATAAATTGCGTAGAAACGTTTAATTAAATTTGAAACAGTTCGTCAGGGTGTGTTTCAATTAATGTATGATGCTCACTTTTATCGATCGTTCAGTTGCATAGCAAAATTCATAAAAAATAATTTCCCCTCGACGATCATTGAGACCTCTCTGTTGCCAACTGTCCACGTATATTTCCCTTGACAATACACTGAGCATGAAAATTAAAAGTGACGAAGAGTTACACAAAAATCACAATTACACCCGACTCGCGTCTAAATCAGTACAGTGCATCACACTTAGGAAAAAAACTCTAAGTGATCTTAGAACTAAAATATGATTCGACATTTTTTTTATCTGCAAAACATAGTACGATTCAATGTTTTAAATTTCTTTTGATTTAAAATCTGTGCAATGCATTTTAAATGAATCTTAAATGCAATTTTAGATGCATTTTAATGCAAAATACATGCATTTTTAACGTGTATTTCAAATGCATTTTGTAGATGCATTGTAAATGCATTTTGAAATTTCATTTTAACTGCACTTTGAAAATTCATTTTAACTGCATTTTTTTGAACTTGATAATTTGTTTATAAACCGAAAAATATTAAGGGAAATAATTTGTAAACGAATTCGAAACTTATTCAAATTGTGCTTATTGTAACGTAACTTTACGACTCATCGTTTTCACAGGCTAAAAAGTTTTGCAACTTTTCCATGCAGTAACATTAAAAGATATACATTGATAAATTCGAACTGCGAATTTAAAATGGCCTGTGAAACTTTTGATCAAACTTTTATATGCGACCTCTTACTTGAAAGCAATTACACTGTGAAAACTTCACAACGAACATTTTTAGCTTAAATTCAATCAAAAGGATCAAGTTAACTTATTTCGTTCATTGATTTTTTTTTTTTTTTTTTTTTTTTGAAAATTCATTTAATGGAAATAAAAAATCAACATCACAAACTTAACCTTAAACTGTGTTTATTCAGCTGGATATTTGAGCGGAAATATTGTTTAAATTACTGTAACATCGTAAGCCGTAAATTGCATTTGTTCATCGAAAATTAGAAACAATTGTTGAGCGCGAAATTGCATTCGTAACAGGATATGCTCGATGCATTGAATTGGGTGCATCGGCAGAATCGATTTTTGATATATAAAACGAGAGGAGCGCACAATGAAGATGCTCGATGCGAAAAGTAGGCAACTGAAAGCCGCAGTGCGCTTGACGTTTGTATTGACATGGCCATTGAGCTTAACGTTACAGTTTCAAACTGTGCTCCTTTACTCGGGACGAATCAGGAAGAACATGAAGTCATTTTTCCGCCGAGTAACAGTTTATTAGATCAGCGTTGGGAATGGCGTTCGCAAAAATGAATCCGCGCTGCTATATATAAAACCATTCTCATATTTTATCCCGATGCACCATTATACTCAAGCCGGCAAATTTCGTAAATTTTTTTCCTCAATAAAATGTGTACCAAAATATCTTTTCTGGTCAATCTTGAAATTTAATCTTCCTTTGGTCGTCAGATTGATTTAAAAATTTTTGAAAATGAATTTTCTGTTTGTCAATTTTGTTTCGATTCAAATTGTAGATTCATCATTTTCACCTATACAAATGTTTGTCGTAATATTATGATCACGATAGACCGCATCCATTTTTATTGCCGAACGTTAAACCCGGGGTCGCAAAACAACCCTCCTAATGTCAATATACTCTTGCACACGCGTGTGCTGCTTATGCACATGACACGCACGCACACATCAGCTGCAGCGCATTATCCTCGCTGTGATTTAACGTGAGGATGAATACGACATCGCTCCTTCCCAGATATATCGTGTTAATCAAAATTAAGTACTGCGACTGGTGCAAATTGACGACCAAAAAATGCACACACATTTGTGTCAAACATTCTTTTGTCGTCGGGTAATATATAGCTCTATCATGCCACGTGTCGACTCTATTCTCTGAGAACGTTTTATCTCGTTTAACACTTTTATCAACTTGGAAAACCAAATTTTACAAGTTCTAGATTAACATAAGTAAGTAACAAATTTAATTTCAATTTCTTATCGAATTTAATTTTGCAAAAATAATGATAACAATTTTATTTTCTGTTTCCAGAAAAAACTTACAATGTATAAAATACATGATTGAACATTTTCATTTAGATATGTTTCATTGAATTTAATTTTGCAAAAATGTTTATTTTTTGATGGGGAAAAAAAATCTTAAAAATTGGTAATGATTGAACGAAAGATTTTGCAAGTATTTCATTTTCATTTGGTAATCCGACTTTGTCTTTCGCTCCCGATGCGCATCTCCGTTTTTAGGGTGCTTCTCAAGTCATTGGCTTCTCGTGTAATATTCTGTGACATTTATTACTAATGCGCGCAAGAGTTCGGGGCCGTTGGCACGAAACCGCCCCACTGGAATTTATTGATGTTGCGTAATTTGTATAATCATTTCGACAGGCGTAAGCGATGGACGGAAATATATCAAAGGTGCATTTCATTTGGCTTCAATTTACAAAATAAATTCATTCGCGCGAAACGCACAGAAATTAAAAGTCATGGACGGGACCGACGTTCCCTCAAATTTGAAGTGATGTCGCGATGATTGAATTAACACTTGAAAAGCGACTGAATTTAATCATTCCATTTGATCTTGATTCACCGACAAAATTATTCCAAGTAAAAATGGTGCTCGTTAGTTACGAAAATTGGTCGACTTTCGTGATATTTTTTTTCTTCTTTTTTCTTTTCTGTAAACTTGAACATCTCTCCGAAAGTTGATTGGGTACAAAAATTCAATCAAGCTCTGTTCTCATCGAAATTCCACTCGATAAAACTCGTCGATATTTAACATCATTTCACTTTAATTGATTTTTTAAAGATACAGTTTCTCGGGGTGGATTTTATATTTTCCTACCATATAATCTTTATTGGTACGATCATAACGGCTCAATTTATTTTTGACACCGGATCAATTGGCATAAATTGAAAAAATTTTTACACGAAAAGCATATTATATATTTTTTTCGTTTATTCTCGTTGTCCAGCGTGTATAATCTGGTAGACAAAAAGTTCGTTTATTGACATGAAAAGAACATCAAGAGCCCAAAAGCGGAGGCAGCTGGCTGAGATTGCCGAAGTGGTTTTAAAAGGTCGTCCTGGCGATTTCTTGTGCCTTTCTTTTCGCTCGTGTTTGAGCGGGCAAACACACTCTCACACACAGACGAGAGCGTCATTTGCGGAAACCGGACCCGTAGAACTGGTCGGCAGATGGCACGCGCTGGGCCCTCGTTTTCTGGATCCAAGTGTCTCCCCAAAGATTCTCGAAGGGCTTGCCTCCTTCGGGGGTCATCTCAAAATAAGGACTCGTGCCTCCTCATAATTAACCAACTCTTCGAACCACACTAAAACTTTCAAGTTCAAATTCTCGTTTGAAAAACTCTGAAAATCACTTCCCCACAAGATTCGCCGTCTCTTTGATATAAAAAAAACAAACTCAATGAAAAAAAGTTCGACCAAATGAAATTGCAGTCGCAAATTTGTCGAAAGTATAGTGATCGAGGAAAAGTTGATAATTACGTCAAAGTTGGAGTTGAATCTGTCGTAATTTTATATTTTTTTACTCACGCTCTGTGGTTTGCCACAAGTTTTGTGATCCCTTTTTGATCTCAAATTTAAAATTGAATAATTGAAAAAAAAAAATTTTTTTTTTCGTAATAAAACTGTTTTCTCCAGTTGTTTTTCAATTTGCCACCTTGAGTTAATCAATTTTAGCACAATTACCATCTTATACATTAGTCAATACCAAAATTATGCAGATCATTCGATGTTAACAAAATTTTATAAGGGAAAAAAGAATTGCCGAAGATAACCGAAGTTGTCTTGTCTTCAGTTTTAATTTGTGGTTGGACGGTTTTGAAATTTTGCACGCTCTGGACGTGACACAGTCTCGAAACGAGCAGGTGCGTTATGTATCATGAAAGACCTGCGTCTTCTTGTTGGTCTTGGTTGTAATAGTAGCGCGCTGCGGCCTTTCGGATCGACGCAAATCCCACCTGCCGATCACGTGGTTCCCCGCACACTTCACGCTTGATTTATTTTTCAGAAAAACCTCACCGATTTTCAACGTCGTACAATCAATTCATTAGCATACCATCAAGTCTGAATTATTTTTATATCGTTCAATCGTTATAACAAACATTTCATTCGACGTTCATAAAGTTATCTCAATAATTGCGATACGAAAAGTTGGAAAATAAAAATAATAAGAGGGTGATTTGCAATAACGAAGCGCAAATTCAAACTGGCTTTTTTGCTTCTTGCTTTTTAACTGAATACATTTGTACGTTGCAAACGATTTTAAAGTGACTAAGGAGTTTAACTCTTGATTATGCTGGATCTGATGATGAATAGGAATAATAAATTCATTCTCGGGCCAGATGCTATTCGAGCACTTTTATGTATGAGATAACTATGTTTTTATTATTTTTTTAATTTTTTTGTTCTTTTATTTTTATTTGCAAATCTTATGAAAACGTCATTTACGATCATATGTTACCTGGATGTTGTTTCTAGAATTTCCGGCATTTCAATATAAATTGAAGTATCTTTATTATGAATAAATAAGAATAAATTGCAATTTTTAAATAATAATTTAAAGCATGTTCAAGATAAAGACCCTGAAAAAATTTATTCACAATATCTAATCGTCTTGAAAATCTTTTTTTTTATATTCGAATGCACTTTTGATACAAAGAAACTTTTCAGATTAATCCGCACCTGCTAAGCAAAACCTCTGCTATTCTCTCAGTGCAATCAGATAAAACGAACTGCGCCCTATAAAAATTTATGGCCATAATTATTGCAGGCTGAAGTGTTGAGATGAATACAACTGTCGCCCAAAAAATATAACATCTATAAAAAGATCAGTTTATCTATATTTTTTCAAAAATTTATTCTGTTTTTTTCTGTAAAAAAATTGATCACCTGTTACAATATAAAAACACTTTTGTGTGTATGAAAGTGAAAGTAATTTGATATAATTATATTTTTTACGGAAAGGTGAAAGCTGAAAAGACCGCAATAAAATTAATTCGTAATTGTTTAATTAAGAAATTAAAGAAATTAAAGAAATTAAATAAATTAGATAAATTAAATAAATTAAATAAATTAAATACTTCTTGTAACTAGCAAATTCTAAATGAAATCCAAGATTTGGATGATGACAGAGAGAAATGGGTGCAAAACCTATGGAAATATCAAATGTAGTTTAGGCAAGCTAATCATAGGGAGTGGTTTTTGTAATAAGCTCTCGTTCAGATCTCCAGGTGAACAGCTGGAAATTCGCCTTTATTACTGTAATTATAATCGTAAAAATGTGCCATAATTAACACACAATTTTTATAGTTTTTCCAAAAAACTTATTCTAACATTTACTATGATTTTTTTTTAATTTATGTCTTTTTGTTGAAAGATAAATTCAGCGTACCAACATTGTACACGAAATTTTTATTTCCATCATATTTATGATTTCAAATAAAATAATTATATACCTCTGCACCTGGAATCACACATCTGTGCAAAATGGGAAGTATACCATTAAGGGAATTTAATGTGTGCGCTTGGGTTAGCATCATTATAGCAAAATATCTAGATTTGATATGCGTTTATTAAGTTTCCACTTAATTTCACAAATTGACGTCTCTATAGACTAATCCACAAAGTAGATAACTTTATTACAATTTAAAATTTTTCAAATAATAAACGTTTCATTTAACCACACCTTCATAATAAAAAAAAGGACATAAATAAAAATACGAAATAGCGAAGTAATAAAATCTAAAAGTTATTTGAACGATCCTCGAAAAGTAAAAATAAATATTTAAACGGCTTTGACGTTGAAAATGATTCCACAGTACGATACTATTAACAGCTTAAAGTAAACCATTAGACGGAGCGTTTTCAGTGCAAAATTGTAACAAAAAGTATATAGAGAAAAAAAGAGACCAACTCGGGTGATTACTGACCCACATCCAACAACAAAACAAAAGCTCGCTTTTCTTTCGCGCTGATAGTCCCTCGACATGGTACAGTTGCGAGGAAACCAAAATTGCAAGTTTCGCTAATACTTCGTCCGTAACTTTCATTTTGCCGATTGTTAAAAATGCCGCTTTTTAGAAACTAGTGATTAATTGCTACATAACGGATGAACAATGATATAAAAATCAGATCTGTTTTTTTTTTTCTTTTTCACAGGCTCCGACTTTTCATTATTGTTATTTTTATTATTATTTTTGTTTTACAAAAGGCGTGTCAGACGTTCACTTTTCTTTTGAAAGTAGATTTTTTTGCACGGAAGCAAAATTAATAAGAATCCACGCTGTCTTTCTGATGTTCATTAAAAAAAGTCACACAAACTATACAAAACGTATGAAACGCGCTTCGTCCGAGATCTAAGAAAAAGCAGAGACTTGCGAACGTGACCTTCTCGCACAATGATAACAGGAATAACGAAACCAATTTCCAGTCAGGACGCCAGTCAAGTCGGAGTAAAAGAAGGGACTCTGATTTTTACACTGCAAGATCTTTTACTTGACACTCCCCCGTGATTATCATAATTTTATTGACATCTTTTCTAGAATTCCAAGTATGATTGAATTGAGATGGACAATTTTTAATCAAATCGAACAAACTTTTTTTGTGTACTTGTAAAATGTTAGTTACTGTTTTAAAAAAAAAAATTAAGTCAAGATGTCAAAATTAATACACATGTTTTTATAGTCCCTCTTAATTCTCGTGATTCAGTAGGTAAAAAAACTTGATATTTTAAGCGGGATAATCTTCCCTTATACTTGTAACAAAGAGCAAACATTTCAAACATATTTCTCGCGATGTTGAAATGACATAATCTTTTAAAGAATTATCGGAAAGTTTATTTATTGAATAAATCTTGAAGTTGACTTTCAAATAAAAAGAACTTCAAAATTTTTTATCATCTTTTGATATTTGATAGATGAATTAATTGGTGAACAAGAAAAATTTAATGAAAATTGATTTGATCATTTTTATTTGAATGATTTAATTTTGTTAAAACATTTTATATTGAGCTAATTTAAAATGTTCGAAAAGTGCAGCGCGCGTCTCCTGACGAAAGGAGACAAAGCTTTTGGGAAGGAAAAAGTCAGCCGAAGCAGGTGCTATTTGTATAAACATCTATCTTAGCGAACCTTCATCCCGAAAGTAATACATTCGCGAGAATCGTGAAGAATCGACTGAATAAATAAATGATGTACTCTCGGGGAGACAGAAAGATGTTTTAGCGGTCGGGCACAAGACGTGGAAAAATGGATGTCGCAGAGCGCACTCCAGTAAGAGAGAAAAAAAAACGAATAGTCGCAACGGTACGGATAAAATTTTATCAAAACATGACGCAGACGGCGAGAGGTTTGTTGACCGAACTGAGAGTGAAATGAGCATCAATGGGAGCTATTTACTTTGAATTAAAGTTTGACGTTCGAGTTACCCGCGAGCTTTTCCGATTTGCCACACTTCCTTTGAATAAGATTTTTTCTTTTAATTTAAAATCGTCGCCGGTTTTCACTTATCGTATATATTTTCCAGTCGGAAAACATTTGCCGTTTTAAGATGGTTCTAAGCGAGACAGTCGGAAAAATCATTTTTCAAATAGCAAAATTAGTTGCAAATCTTGAAAATTTGTATGTCTCGTTTTTTTAATTCTACTATTACTGACCTTCTAAATAATCATCTGATTATTTAGAAGGAATAATGAATTTTTTAGGATCATTTGAAAAATTTTGAATAAAAATTGTTTTCAAAGTTGAAGAGAATAAAGAATGTCAATTGTTCTGAATATTTTTAATTTCAAATTTCGTAGATCAGCAAATTTCAATTACAAGCCGAGCAAAAATTAATGCCAAGGGATAATTTGTCACGAGGAAAACATGAATATGAGATTGCCAGAGGTATAATAAGTCGGTTGTACAAAAAGATGAATTGTTTAACTGCGCGAAGTTCTCTCTCCTCTCCATTCACGTCGGTCAGGGCAGAGTGCAGATGGGTAACGCCTGCTGGGAATTGTACGGCATTCATCCCGATGGCATGCTTCCACCGCAGACGTGCAAGGACGATGAGGGCCTTTAGACTTTCTTCAGGGAAATTTGTTTCCCCGAGTTGTATTCCTGGACGCCGAACCTACCGTTATCGGCAAGTAATAGCATGCATTTGCGCCCGCACTCAGCGCGCCAGCATTCTTTGACGAACAACAAGGCGCGAGATCAAAGACCATGCAAATAAGAGGGAAAATTGAAGATTCCGAAGTTTCTAAAGGAAATACTTGCTTCATGTATTGTATAATGCCGTGTAGTTGATATACCACTTGAAAATCGATTTCATTTCACGGACGGTTCATAACCCGGTAGCAAACCAAATTTTTTATGAAAATTTTTCATGTTCATTGAATTGCAAATCGTTCTTTCAATCGCATTACCTTAATTATGATCCTGACTATGTCGTATCCTTGTCTCCTTAAAGTACATTCTTCATTTCAAAAGAAATTTTATCGAAATTATAATTTCTCCTAAATGAAGTTTTGGAATTTGAAATATTAAATTATTAACAAAAAAATGAAATTACATTAAAATTCATAAAATTTTGTATTTGAATTTTTCTTGAATTAATAATAATTTGAAAATTAACATTTCTATACAATTAAATTGTATTCTTCAAGATTTTTTCTGCTGCAACGTTGTTCATTAATCTGAAAAATGATGTCGGTGCAATTACTAAAGACAAACGCGTGCAATTGAGAGGATTCCTCATATTCTCACCCGGATCCGGGTTTACATCGCCATTAATGAAAGAACTGTCCATGGCTTTTACAAAAAAAAAAAAAAAAGAAGATGAAACTCGAGTTTGCCGTTTATCTCTCCGCCATCAATTTCAACTGCTGTCGTAGAGCCTTATAACGCCGTTCTCGCACGACCTCCGAGTGCATTTCTCGTGTAGACAACGAGGCTATCTATGATATCTGCGGGCGAAATTTGGATATTGAAAGACCGACGTACACGAACCTCATCGGCCAGATCGTTTCCCCGATAACTATTTCCCTCTACTTCGATGGCGCCTTGAATGTTGATCTTACCAAATTTCAGACAAATTTAGTTCCTTATCCTAGGTAAACCTTGTTTCTAAGTTAAACATAATGTAATCAAAACTGGAAACATCTTATCAGATTTCAATTTTTTTTCCTAAATAACAAGCTCCAGCTAATAGTTTTAATTACAATTTTTAAATTCAAATAATTATTTATTTATTGTTTATTACTTATTAATTAGTAATTATTATTAATTATTAATTATCAAATATTTAATAATATTTGCCTAATACAGTCAAATCATATAGTTTGAAACCACTGAAATATTAATTACAATTTTGTAATATAGAAACACCAATTCACCGAGGTATTTGTCATCATCGAGTTCCCTTATTGCTAACTAAACCTGCATAATATCAGTAATACATTATCAAGATGCTTATCGATTTTGATAATACAAATCGGTCAAACAGAACAGTGCAGTTTATTCCGATAATTAATCTCTCTAATTAGGGCAAGATCAGCATTATTTGGCTCGCGTAATCCGAACCCCATTGTCCCAGGACAGACTTCCCCTTGACAATATGAAAATGCGTCAGTCGTGAACCTGTCAACCGTTTTATATAAGGCCAATCAGATGGCCGAACAGTAATCCGAAGAACGGAAAGCAACACGACTTGCTGCTTATTTACCGAGGTGATGTTGTGCCCAGACATGTCAATTCTTCGATCGGAGGCATCAAGTCCAAAAGTTCTATTCAATTTGTCGACCGGTGTCCCTCAGGATTTTAGGCAACTCGCCTCCAAGCAAAGAGGAAAGTTGGTTGATCCTGTCAATCGAAATCCTGGACAGAATATAACGACCTGGTATGGTCCGGGCGAACTTATTTTTGTTTTCTCCACAGGAGGTATTCGTCAAACAATATGACAATTTTTCTAAAGTTGAAAATATTTTTGATATGCAATTTTAAGTACTAATTCATTTGAATTATTTAACGAAATTTCAAAATCAAAAAAAAATTCAAAACATTTCAAAAATTGCAAAGAATAAAATAATTAAAATGATTTAAATTTTTGTTTGAATCGTGAGACAATTTTGATTTTGTTTTTTGTTTTGTTATGGATTCGGTAGTTCTAAATTAGATTAACAACTTTTTTTATGAATTCCTTAATTAACGACCCGGTGCAGGAAGTATCGGTTTAGATGACGACGAACGACAGTGAAAGGTGTACTATTGGATTAAACGGTGTAACTGGTTGGGGTGCATATGAACCATATTGTGACGACTGGGTTACGTAACATGACAATGTCATGCAACGTTTAAATTGGGTTGGCATCAATTATCAATCCCCGACCGTCGTTCCTGGCGGAGACCTCGCTAAGGTGCAACGAGCCGTAGCAATGCCTGGCAAACACAACCGCCATCGCTGAAGCTCTCTCACAGAGACTAAATCGCAAATCCGACGGTGTGTTTGGTAAGCGAGCCTACACGTCCACGTAATTTCAAACTCCATTTCCCCGTACCGAAAACGGCCCACGAGAAAACTACCACGAAAAAAAAATACAAAAAATAAATACAAAAAACAAATACAAAAAACAAATACATAAAAAAGAGGAACTTTCAATTGCAGAGAAACGACCGGTTGCGTGTAGAAAAACGCTTTGATTATACGATCCTGTTCGTCCGAGCGGACCAATTGTGCGGATTTACAGAAGCAGTTAAAAACGTACGCGAGTTGAACCAAAAAAAGAAAAAGAACCAAAAACATGGACTGAAAATCAAATACAAACGAACGATAATTGGGTAGTGATTAAAATCGAGTTTCCACTTCTCGCTGGTCCAAATTTATTGTCCTTGAAACGAAAGAGAAAGTAGTTCAAAACAAAATGGGATGATGATTTTTTTTTTATTTTTAAAAGCTCTTTTGCGTAACTTGTATGCAATTTTTCCAAATTGATTCGAGGGATATTTTTTATTTTAAGTTTCGAATTCGTTCTTTATTGGAAAGTATCGACAGAGGGACAATCCCCGAACGCGACAGTCGAAGCTCCGATCGACTTAAGCTTCTTTTTTCGCGCACAAAAATATGAATCAGACCATATCCAAATCTGCAACGCAGTAATGCCAGCTTAGGCACCCGGGTCACGTTTGCTGCCAATATCTCGATTCGTATTTACCTTACAAACATTACAATTTAAACCGTGATTACTCGGGACTTTTTCTTAGCTCGTACCGTGTGCTCTCTGATACGTACGACACGCTGATGAGAGCATGAACGAGAGTTTATTAAAGCCAGGAAGGATTTGGCTGCACTCGAGAAAGACTATCAATGAGCATGAAACTTTTAAATAACAACAGAAAAACAAATTGCATTTAATTAAACTGGGATCAAATTAAATTTTTAATCAGATTTAGAATAACTAAATAAATAAACAAAGATAAATTGATAAAATAAATACATCAATTATGAAATTATGAATTTCACACTTGGAGAGACTAAATTGAAATCAAATTAAAAATTGAAATCAAATTTTGGATAATAAAATTGAATAAATTATGGCATTTACACTTGAAGAAACTTTTTCAATTCTTTTCACCAAGTTTATACACAAATCCGATATTATCGACTCTCATACCACTTTATTATCTTGTTGTATACAATTTTGCAATGTCTCTCGTTCTTTTTTATTATTTTGTCGACAAGACGCATTGTATACAGGCTGCTTTGTAAACTCGGTTTATATTTTTATTCTGTATAAAATAAATGAAACTGCAACTTGATCCAGTTCGGCTCTCCTTTCAAGCCGAGCACTCGCGCAAAACTGCGATTTTCCATATCGATCGGCCTGGGCATTTGTATGAAAATGACAAAAGGCACATCGGGGCTTTTTAAAGATTACGCTCTATTTCTTGTTTGTTATTGATTTCACGTTGCCAGCACAGTTCTCCGATCTCGTGTACGAATTCAAGTCGTCACCGATAACTCGTTATTCGCATCCATATTATATACCTGGCAAGCGGGAAACATATTTATCATGCAAGTTACATACAATATACATTAAAAGCGGCGCTAATCTCTTTGTTTCATGAATTGGTAACTTATGTAAATCAATTTAATAGGATTGCCACACGTCCCAAGCCGATATTCATAAGTTTCGAATATCAATGCTCGCTCGAGCTCTTTTCAGTGGCTGCTTCGCATTCGCAGGTGTCAACGAACCCACTGGACGCTATTTATACATCAAACAACGCTTTTTCATTGCGACTAATTATTTGCTCTTTTTTCCTCTTTTTATATTTGTTTATTTCTTTTCTTTTCTTTTTTGTATTTTTTTCTTTTCTTCTTTATTTTATTTTGTTTTATTTACTTTTGCATTGTTTCGTTTTTTGTATTGTATTGTTTTTTTGTTTTTTTTTACGCTGATTCATCATAGTAAAAAGGTGTAGCAAAACTTGTCAGCGGACTATCCACTTGCGTGGTTGACAAATAGTGCATAATAAAGTGCCCTTTAAGGGGGTTTAACTATCAGCGCCGTCACGTGCAACTTTTATATTTCAACCCGGTACCTCTCGCGACATTCAAAATGTTAGCGAGTACATCACTATTCCGCGGCCGTAGAGCGTGTAGCTCATTGCCAAGGGCGATTCGTATGCTGGATCGCTGCCGGGTGTAGTATTAGGGAAGCTCCAGCACCGAAACCCGGTAAGGGCTTGTTTTAAGTTGCGCCGGAGGAACAACATGAAGCGCCAAAGAGGGCGGTTGCAAGTTGCAGCCAACACGCGCCACTCATAAACTATTCTTTCCGAGTCTCAACTGCAACCTTGTTCGATCCTCGATTGCTCTGAGCCCATAAAAGTCATGTGCAACGTTCTGATGTTATAATTGCCGAGTGCCTCAAAAAAAGTCTTCCTTTTTTGTAATTTTTTTAAAACAAAAAATTAAGAATTAAAAACTTTTAATTGTAGAAAGCGTTATTGACAAACTAAAATTTGTTTTATAATTACATATAATTGTATATATTTTTTTTTTGTCGTGTTATTAAAAAGTTTTTACGTTAGTTTATTGATTGCACGTCGTCAGTTTTTGTTTGGCATAATTTTTCATCTTATATATTTTTCATGAGTCAATAAAACAGATCGAAGTTGTTGAATAAATTACTCCGTTTGCAGCATCTAACGCCACCTGTTTCTTCAGCTAGAACTATATCGTCGGTAAAGGCCCTGTTTAAAGATTCATCAGTGAGCACACTTTTCCTACTGCTCCGCTGATAAACTAGACTATAGCTCGTAGAACAAATTCCTTTCATCTCGAAATTATTGACAATTGTCGTGTGCATTAATGGCCAAAATGCGTTTCTCCACTGCTAGAAAATACAAAAAGGTACACCTACTTTTATACGCCTACACATGCCTATAGACTCTGAATGTTTGTTGTCGAAAGAATACATCCTAACCTATCGATGATACCCGCACCAAAATCACGCTGATAAACGCAATTTTGCATCCGTACAAAAAATCGATTATTGTAGAAAAAAAAGTTGTTGGAATACAATGATTGTATCGTTTCTTTTTTTTGCAATTTTAAATTTTGGTTCGCTGTCACGTGACATAACCTACTGCCTGCTACTGCCCTCTATAATAGAATGACAAATAAAGAGGAATCACAATCGAAACTACTCGTACCCCGACGGTGAACGTAGTTTAACTGTTCAACACATGTGGTTATAGAAAAGTATAGAAATTGTGCACGAAGTCGGGTTTAAACAACACAGAATATCACGGCCTTGTGAAGATGCCTAGTGCAAACGACGTTTTGTATTATACCCTAATTGGAAACCCTATCAGTTCAACTGCGCTTAATTGCGCGAAAGCCGTAAGTGTGAAATCGAATGTTTTGGTTTGATTGTTTGTTTGTTTTCAAACCGGAGTACAGCAATTCGTCGCATGGGTGGAAGAACCCCCTATCTCTATTTCTGAGATAGGATTTTCCATGTTCCGAGATAGAGATAGGGGGTTCTTCGTGCCATGCGACGAATTGTTGTGTTAAAATTGTCAATATTTTTGTTCCATCCCCAATGGTTGTTGAAAAATATAATGAAATAAATAATGAAGCAGAGCGAGACGTTATTTAAAAATAGGATTCTCGAATGAAATGTTTAAATAATTCTATAGTTTTTGTTGATATTGCAGTTGACGAATGCCGTGGGCCTCACAGGCTCCAAAGGACAAAATATGGTTCATGTTCCTCCGCCTCAACTGCACGAACTTGCGGCAGCTCATGGCCCGTACATAAAATTGGCTGCTCTGAGCGGAGCTGCTGCGGTATGTATAGGGGCATATGCAAGTCACCGTAAGTAACCTACCAATTCAATAAACGATAAAACGATAAAATTAGTTGTTTACAAATTGAACTTTAAACTCACAACTTATCTTTTGACGTAGGACTATTTAACGACAGAGAGAATAGGGAAAACATTGTAGAAAGACAAAAGACATTTGAAATTGCAAGCAGGTATCACTTTTACCATACGATTGCAATTTTAGGAATTCCTTTTGTTAAGTACAAATTCGTGGTGAGTATTTTAAACATATTTTTGTTGATATTTTTATTTGTTGTTAAGTTGCTTAATTAATTTGAATTTTTTTCAGCCTGCAACGTTGATGCTTTCGGGAATCATACTATTTTGCGGATCGTTATACCACTCGGCCTTTACTAACGATAGAAGGTTTGGCAAGCTCACACCCATGGGAGGAACTTGCTTTATACTCGCATGGATCGGCATGTGTCTTTAACAGTCAGTTAGTTGTGAGACAAGGAAAATTAAAACTGTCAAGAAAAAGTATTACATTTAAGATTTACAATTGACAAGTCATATTTTTGTTAAGGGAAATTTAAACAATTAGATTCTAAGAGCATGATCTGGTTACATGCCTGTATAACTGTTAGCTGTTATCATCTTTTATAAAAATGTGATTTTAAAGCGACCTAAATTTATGCCTCTAAAAAGAGAATAAAGTTTGACGAGAAAATTCAAAATCTTTTCAATCAAATTTTTCAAAAATGCACTTTTATCCTTGAAAATCCATCCAGAATCTGCAACAGTTATATAATCTACATAACGTGACGCGAAAGAATAAAGTTTAAAATACGACTTCAAGAAGACACTGTGATAAATGTTACCGAATTTTTTCTAAAACTTCATTATTGAAGTGTTAATAATTATAAACAATGTTAAACCTTTGCACTATTGAAAGAATAAGCTCGGAGTGGGGGAGATGATGAGTCAAGGACGTGTGATACACCGAGCTTACAAAACATTCGGCCGAAACAATTTCAGTGTTAATCGAAACTTGGAAGAGTAAACAAAACTCCCGCGCCTTTTGTTTTTAAGATGAGTCTCATGAACGATGAGAACGCCAATACGCAAAAAAGTTCAGACGCTCGGCTAATTAATACTTTGAGTCAAAAAGCTGGTTCGTCCTCTTCCTGGTACACACACCAACTTTAATACTCAGTTTTAACCCTTTTTTAATTTATTTTTTATTTATTTTCAATTTATACATAATTTATAATTTATGTATAATTTAATCATTTGTGTTTTACATCTTATGAACTATTGAAATTAATTGTTCATGTGTGTTTGTGTGTGAAAAGGTACGGTAGTATCGAAAGTTCTAGTGTTGATTCGAGAGTGACCATTTCACCGGTGTCGATCAAGAGTATAAATAATGCCATCATAAGTGGCAACGAGAAGAACAATGTATTACTGCCAAGAAATAATTCTTCGAAGCTACATCAGTCTCTGCAGGACAGATATTATGATGTCTACAATATAGATCTGGTCAAGGTATCAGATGAGTTGATACATTTTTTTGTACAAGATTATCGGGATGCTCATGTAATCACTTGATTTTTAGTATTAGAGTAATTAATTGAACCAAAAAGTGCCGCAGTATCGATACGATGCATGACTACGATCTTGACACAAATCAGGCCATCATTTTTTATTTATTTTTTGTTTAAAAAATGAAATACATGATTCATCGTTCGATAGAAACTAAAATGTACCAGTCGAAAAATAAAGAAAAAGAAAAGTTAAATTGTGTTACTGTTTTTTTAGATTTTGAACGACGAAAAATGCAACGACTTGCAGACAGCGGTACTGAGAGATACAAGGCCGAAACAGAATTCAATTGTAACGATGTAAGTATCGCGCTATATTTTCGCAATCACATTTATTAATTATTATTATCGTGTACTTATTAATGACTCGTTAGACATTGTAAATAATAAAGACAATGCGCGCGTGAGATAATGATAATCATGTTGCACAGTTTCACAATGTGTGTACGGTCGTGGGAGGAAAAAAAAGTTTAGAAATTTTACTTCCTCCATATCAGTTTGGAAATGTTCAATCCACTTTCTTGTTCGCAGATTTTCTATCTGGAACACGATTTTGGGATCGTCTGTGTTAACCATGCCTTGGGGTATTCTTATGGCCGGACTTATACCTGGAGTTCTACTCATTTTATTGATGAGTGGTCTTTGTCTGTACACGGCCCACAAATTGCTACAAGTTCATAAACATTACGGTTGAATATTGAATCTAAAATTTATTTTTTGCAAGCAGCTTCGTTTTTCATTAACTTTTTCAATGGCCTAAATGTTTTTTCAATAGCTTCTTTTTTCATTTATATCGTGGATGCAATATTTCAAAGATATACACCCGCGAGAGTAACTCCGTTAAAAAGTTACATCATTTTCTAAGTACAAAGCGCGAAGCTGTGATGGATTTATTTAACTTTTTTTTTATTTAATTATATACATAAACTGATGTGTTATTTTGCAGGGGGAGGCGAAAGAATCGAAGTGATTGAACTTAGTCGAGTCTATCTCGGTCCCTGGGCTTCGAATGTGGCAAAAATTTTTAGTATTACCGTTCTTTTAGGATCAACTATTACCTACTGGATTCTTATGTCCAATTTCCTTTTTTTCTCTGTCAACTTTTTGTACGGTATGCTATATATGATTCTGTATGGAAAAACCATCCATTATCTCCTCTCTTATAAAATAAGAACAGTCGGGGTAATTTATATCTTGGGGGTAAATATGGCAATTAAATGACTATGCTATTGTGAAAAATAAAATTCTTTTGTTTAGGTAAAATTACATTCAAATGTTTCAAATATCATTAATAATTAAAAATGAATTTGTTAACGCAATTACGATACTGTCACATTTACCCCTTTTATCACAGTTACCCCAATTGTAACTACATTACAGTAATAATATTTTAAACATTTCATTTTCAAGATGTCATATCTGGCAAATCAGCAGACTTACATTTAAATTCGACGACCTCTACAGGTGTGCGTTCAATTTTGCAATATTTTGCAGATGTGCAATTTTTAAAATTTTGATTATTATTTTGTGATATTTTCTTAAATTTGTTTTTTCTTATTTTCAAGTTCTCTGTCCAAAAAAAGACGTACGGTTGAATTCAACTTATGAACAATCTCTGGTGCATTACTATGCCGACGACTTGGGGCCAATTTGGGATCTATTCAAAACCGTTCCGTCGTTTCTTGCTTTCATTATATTTCCACTGCTCAACTTCAACAGTGTCACCTTTTTTATGAAGTTCAATTCCTTGGGTACGTGTCCATAAATCTTCGATTTCAACCACCATGTAACAAAAAATTTTGTTTTTCAGGTGCAGCGTCTATATTATATTTAGTGATATTTGTCATCATAAAATCAGCATCGTGGGGCATCAATATGAGCAACGAAACTTTTGAGACCAATTTGAAATTACGCTCGACGTTTCCAGTTCTGACGGGCATGCTGTCATTATCATTTTTCATCCACAATATCATTATCAGTATTATGAGAAGCAACAGGGATCAACACAAAAACGTATAAACTATCACTTTATTCCAATCAAAAGTTATATGTATCTATGTAATTCTTTTCCCTTTTTCAGGGGAGGGATCTGACAATCGCATACATCTTAGTGACTGTTACGTACACGATTGTTGGCGTTACCTTTTACCTCTGCTTCCCACTCGGCAAATCTTGTATAGAAGATGTAATTGAAACTTCAATCTCGCGATGACAATTCAAATATTACATTGATCCAATTTAATTTAATCTATGGAAATTTGATTTAAAACAATTGACGTTTTCTTTCAGAATTTCCTGAACAATTTCGAAAAGTCGGACGATCTAACAGTGGCAGCACGGATGGTGCTTCTCTTTCAGCTGTTGACAGTTTACCCGCTGATTGCGTACATGCTGCGAACCCAACTGTTGTCAACTTTTTTCAAAAGGTTGAACGCCGTCAGAGGATGTGTCGTTTTTGTGAACGCTCTGATTGTGATAATTTGCGTTCTATTTGCAACGTTTCTACCTCACGTCGGCACGATTATTAGATACACAGGAGCTGTCAGCGGTTTGATATACATTTTCACGTTGCCTTGTTTACTACATTTGCTTATGGTTTATTGGCAAGGCAAATTAACCACGTGTTCAGTCTTTTCACACACATGTATACCTATCATAGGACTGTTGAACTTTGCCAGTCAATTCACTGTCCACGAAGATTAATTTTCTATGTATACACACTGTTTAAAAAATAAAATATATAAAAAAAGTTTTTCGTATATCTTAATTTTTTCTATTCTATATTTTGAAAACAGAATAGAGGGGTGTAATAAAAATGTCATCTTTCTATTTGTATATAATATGCATTTTTATTGTTTTGCATACTTTGATATACAGATATATGTATGTATCATATTATAATCAATTATAAGTACATCCCACGAAATGACAAGAATCGAAGATTTCGAAGATTTAAGATTAAAATTTGCCAACAAATGAACTAGATGATAAAATCATTTTTGCCATTTCGTACGACGAGTAACTAGTCCATAAAAAATATTAGACCAAAAACTGAAAGCACAAGTATCTAAGACCTCGTTTTAGTATACTTTGCTAAATCACATATAGTTTTATTTTAATGGTTCGTTTTTTTTAAATTGGTGTTTATAGGCACGATGCGTTTAGATTTTTCTTTTTATCATTAATTAACATTATTTTATCAGCTATGCTTTTGAACAATTCGTCTTTCATAAAAAGGTACATACGAATATATGTAAATATTCTATTTATCAAAGTACGATGTATGAAAGAATAAATAATTCCTCGCGCTATTTTCAAACAAAGATCCTTAAAATACTTTTTCCCCTTTTTTTTCTCTTTCCTTTTCCGAGTGACAATGCAAATCTTTTGGAATGAAATATCGTCTTCAAATTCGTTCAAATTTCATCTCAGTGAAATCAAAAGAAAGATTAATAGATGGACTCTTATCACATCACTTTATAGATCAAGTAATTTATCATTGGTGATTAATTGACAAGATTGTTACATTTGCGTAATTCTACGCCAATGGGCGGACTATTTTAGGATGAGCAATCGTTCAATGTTTCATACAGAAAAATACTTTGTCAATATAACAATTTTCGTTTGCCTTATAGGTAAATGAAAAGTATGTTGCAAATGAAAAGTATTGAAAGCAATCGATGTTGTGACTAATGTCAAATCTCGTGAAGTTGATCAAATTGATTTCTCTAAAAAAAACCAGGAAATACAAAAGTTGACCGTCCTGTATAACAGTCAAACAATGAACTTTCAAATACAGTGTGCTATTTTCATCTGCTTTTTTTCCCCGATGCGATGTTCTTCATTCTTGTAGAAACTTGGAAAAATCGTATAGAGTAGAGTATACAAAAACTGCAGTGTGCACATCAAAGAGTGCGAATTTGTCAATGCACAGCTGTTTCTTTAATCGTTTATTAAATGCTAGCCTACGTGTAGTTTAGAATCTCTTTATGTGGACAGTTTTTAATTTGTTGTGCTTTATATTGTTTCACGTGAGTTTGTTCCAATAATCGTTTGTTCGCATACAAATTCGAATTTCATAAACGCCGGCGTGGGGTTAGATGTGTTTGCATGCAAACAAAAATTATTGACACAAATTCTCACATGAAACGAGACGTTTACAACCGTTCATTTAAAAATTGAACATCTCCTCTTCTAACATCCATTCATTCAGTTTTTTTTTATCGCAACAAAGTTATACACATATGTATATTCACTATAATATTAAAAACGTATTCATAAATAATTCAGAGAAATATTAACAAGTATACAGTATTATCCGTCATCTAGACCGCAGTAAATTTGAATGTCGGTAAAAAGAAGAGTTATTGACCTGTTGCAAAGGCCAACAAACAGGGATGGTGGCTCAATTCACTTTAGCAACATTAAAACGTGATTCATTATATCAATGTACAATAGAAAAAATGTTTTCTATATAAATATTCGTAACACAAATATAGAACCGGATAAAATATATATAAATTTCAGACGCGCGAGATTCGCTAATTGATTTTTCAATAATTCAAGCTCCGTTGCAATTTCAAAGATTCGGAAGATTTTTAATTTCAGATTTCCTGCTCTGTTTGTTTGTTTGATTTTTTTTTTTCAATCAAAATTATAACATGCTGTCTGATTAACAACAATAATTACATTACACCCTTATATCGTTTTAAAACTATCATTTTTATCGAACAAACTGTCAATTATATGTCTTACTCGATTATGAATAAGTACTAATTGATATACAAAATTAATATGGCCGAGTTTCGATCATCATTTGATATATTCGAGGGAATAATAATACAAATCTATGATGTACAAGCATCAAAAGATTGTTTGTTTCCTTTTCTTGAATTGAACGTGAAAAATATTCGATATGTTCAAACAAGTCTGAATAAATTGCTCGATAGAAAAAAAAAATTGTGAAAATAAAAATAAAAAATTATCAATACCAATAACCACTTTACAAAATCTATCATGATAATTGTAAAAATACTTTCTAAAAACTCGGTTATAGATCGTTGTTTGAATGATATATAAAGGTGCAATCACCATCAGGAGGAAACATCTTCTCCCATCGAGTGTCATTTTTCGTTCGAGATTTTCTTCTTCGCCCATTCAAGATTTCTTATCACCTGTAAATTCGCAGTTTGGAAAGTAAAATTTGGCACATGTATATATATTTGTAATATTCGTAAGTGCGCTTATAAGTACGTGTTTTCTCTCTTATTATATACATCTTGTAAAGTCATACAGATCATTTATGAATTCAAAAAACCTTGGACATCATCGTCATCAGAACACACGAAGTTTCGAAATGTAATCCAGTTTTCCATAATGAATACTTTAATTAAAATTTGAAAAAAAAAAAACATAAAAAATACCAATGACCTTACTCGCCAGGAGGGTTGTGAGTACCAAGTTGCACATCGTTGAGCATTGATAAGGACGCTAGTTGTCCGCTCGGTCGTCGCGTGAATTCTAACATGGAACTTTTTGGCCTGCCAATGTTCCAACCCCCGCTGTGCGACGATTCATCCTACAAACAAAAACGCGTTGAATTGAATTACGTTCGGCGCTGTACAAAATGGATGACAAAGTTGATTATACGTACAATGAGTAGATGCTTCGCGATGGGCGGCAAAGGCGGTTTTAATAGCTCGACGTCGCTCAGATTGCAAGATGATGTGGAGGGTGGTAAGGGCGGCGGCGGCGGTTGCGGCAGCTCTGCTGGCGACGGCAGACTCATTGAGGACTCGTATCTCGGCGGCTGAACAGGCTGCTGTGCTCGATGACTGTTCAACGTCGAGCCGAGGATGAAACGTGCCAAGCTATCGCAACAGCCGGAACACATGTCCGTCATCCCTTGTCGGAGCCCGCGGTGCAGTGTCAAAAACAGTGCAGGGTTCACGAACGCGTGCACATACGCGATGTGCAGTGTCACCTGCGTTTTATCAATTATTTTTATCATACGAATTTATATATCAGATCATATTTGAACATTTTTTTAATTGTGGTATTTTTTTATACATAAAAGTATGTTCATTCCAATTATTATTTAGTGAAAGTAGTTGGAGGGGATTGTGATTCCCAAATAACGATGCAATTTAAAAAAAAATTCATTAATTAACGTAAAATTAAATTCGAATTTTGTTATGATTGTGAAATCTATATAAATCTAATTAAAGATGAATTTGTGAACGTATTTTCGATCCTGTCACATTTACCTCGTCTGTCACAATTACCCCCAATTGGCCCTAATGTTTTTTTGCATTTTCTTTTCGAGAGTAAAGGAAATACTAAATCATGTAAAAGAGAAAGAAGAAAAAGGTAAAGGAAAAAGAATCATGAACTGCATGAAAATAAGTCCAGACAAATATGCTGTTAGGAGGAGAAGAATCTTTGCAGTGCTAAATTGTGTTGGCGACTTGAATTTTAATTGACAGCATCGTGCTCGGCATCGTGAACCATATATTTCCTTTGAAACGTATCGAACAGGGGTAATTTTAAAAAATTGATTGAAACAAGGAAATGATTCATAAGGTATGTTAGCGGTGTAGGAAAAAGGGATCTGGTAAATGTTTCAATAACGACTTCTGGAATCCCTTTGGGAATAAAAGTTTTTTTTAAAGAGGAAGAGACAGCATCGAAAGGTCCATTAGTGTGTCGTTGAGTAGTAAGTGAATTCACATTCTTTTAAATAGAGAAGAAGCTTGATCCACTTTTCAACGTCCTTTGTTAGACAAAAGTTACCGCCTCTAATTAAAGAAGCCCCATCTCAAAATAAGATGCAAGTCTTAATTCGAGTGATAAAGAGTCTCCTCCCCCTCCTCGCCCTCCTTGCATTCAATCATTATTTTTCCAGCTAAATTCGGTGTTCAAGCATTATATATAGAGAGATTTTTCTACTTAATCTTATTAAAAGTGATTCCTAAGCCGAGAATATTCAAGACAATCATCCTCCAGATAATATCTGGATATAAAGTGTTGCCATAGAAGAATGATGCGATATAATCTTTTTAGAAATTGTTCTCCGAGCTGATTAAACGTTAAATTTTCGCTTACATTTTTTTCTTTTTTTTTTTATTTTTATTTAAATTATACTATACTTTCTACACATTTTTTGGCAACGAAAATATTCTCCGGTCGAATGAATATCAGTCGGGGGATGAATAATTGAAAGTGAACGAGGCAGAATCGGATTTCGTTTTGCGTAATAATAAAAGTTTTTTAATGAAATGTAAAGGTATCGGAGGAATATGATACTTCGTATTCGCGTATAGAACTGGCCGCCCGATCTATATCTCGCTCGTAACTCCGGCGGCATCGCCAGTTTCGCAATTTGTGGCATGTTTGTGTTTGCCTCGCAAGTCTTGTTTGTTTCCCGGCGAGAATACGGATAAGCACAGCTCTCCTAGCTCGTGACAAATTTTTTATGCAATTCATAAAACGTGGCACAGTTGTTTCAATTTGATCTCATAATTTTATTATTATCAAAGAAGCTCATAGAAAAAAGTTTAATGGCGAATCTTCTCCTCAGCTCCATTTTTGAACATCAATCATCCTGATCATAAAATCTTGATTGATAAATTATATCCCACATTTAGTCGGAGTGGAATTTATATATGGAAGCAGTTAAAATAGAGAAGGAGAGAGAAGGAGAAAGAAAAAATAATTTTCAATCACATTAGAATCGAACGTTGCGAAAGTTTACCCTCGGGTTTACCCGGTTCGTGTTGTATTGTTGACGCTCTTGTTCGCGAAGATCAGAAACTTTTGATCAAGAACTAAGAGGATAAAAACAATAGCGAAACAAAAAGGAAGTAATAATAATAATAAATGATACCTCGTATCCAGTGGTGTTACCGATGACAGGATGATGAACCAAGATAACAAAGAATAGAGGTCCCCAGAAAATGACGTAGGCGGCTGTTATTACGAGAAACATTTTCACCCTTTGTACGCCTTCGCGCTCCATTCTCTGCAGATAATTGCGCATCTTTCTGTGCTCCTCCAGTGCACCGGTTCGCTGAAATGTATTTCACACGAAAATGTTGTTATTTTCTTTTCTCTTTCAATTTAAAAGCGAGCAAAAATACTTAAAACTTAAGAAAGGAATAAAAAAGCAAAGCAAATAAATGGTCGTAGATACCTTGCTATTTCTCCTTGATCCTGATGAATTTGGATCGTCAGGATTCGAGCTCATGTGACTTCCTGTGACGCTCACGAGTGTGGTTAAAAGTCCAGTGACCCTGACCTTTGACAATGATAACAGTGCTATGATAAAAAAGCTAATTAAAAGGAAATAGACACCTAGAATGGCAAAATTTATACGTCATTTCAAAGATCGATTATTTAGCATAACAAGATGTAACTAAGTTTAACGCAGTTACTAGAATTACTGCGATTAAAAAATAAATTTATAAATATGCTGCTCGAAATAGAGAAAAATGTTTTCATAAATATCACATTAGTATATATTTTCAATAATTCTTCTGTCAATGCTAGTACGATTTTTACCATCTTCTAGGTGTATATTCCTCCTTAAGGTGGTTCTAGCGAGACAGTGAAAATAAGATTTTTCTAAATAGTACTTTTTTATATTAATAATTTAATAATAATTAAATTAATTTTTCAAAATTTTTATGACTCTCTTTATGCAAATTGTATAAATAATTAAATTTATAATTGCTTAACATAATAATCTGCAACTTTTATCGTGATAAAAGTTTTAGAATTATTATTTGTCAAATTTTGAATGAAAAATGACTTTTAAATCTATTTACGTATTATGCGAATTTGTAAATGAAATTTCTCTATTTTCAGATGTTCAGAGTTTCATTTAATTCTGAAATTTTTCACTTATTGCTAAAACCAGCTTAAAAATGAAAAGTACTGAAGTGAATGAGTGTATACGCACTGCTTCAACGTTGGCCTTTGTTAGATCCTTGTAGAGCTTCCGCAAGTGGAAGAAAGTCAAAGCAACGCAAATGATATTAATAACGATCCATAAAACATTCAAGATGTAGTGCCTAAAGGGCCCGTGGATGAGGGGACAGCTCGGCGCGTTGTGGCTGGTCTCTGTGTTGGCCGCAAGTGCACCGCTCAAAAAAGTCGGTCCTAAATTGATGGTTATGCTCGCGAACCAGATCATAAAAGTTCCGAATAGCACACACTGCCAACAAATTTGTATCATAAATTTTTTTCAACTTTTTGTTGAAAAAAAACGTGAACAATGATCAAAGTTATACAAAAATATTTTCAGTACCTGGGGTGAGTCCATTAATAATGGCCCAGTTATGTCAGCCTCGTCGTCATTGTCCGGAAACACCGGGCTATCGTTCAACACCGTGGTCAACATATTTACCGTCGAAACTGTCACCAAGAGCAGAAACGCCGTCTCAACTAACGAACATTTATTTACCGGTTGACAATTCAGTATACTGCTGCCAAGAGGCAAAAGTATTGCTGCTCGCGCGCAATCCACACAGGCCTGATGAAATAACAATCCTTGCGACCATCTAATAAAGATTCACATTTTATTCTAACGGATATAAAAAAAATTGTATAATAAACTTGAACAAGTTTATTGAATTAGAATTTTAAATTTCAAAGTAAAGGGTTTAATTCAAAGTTCAAATTTAAAGTTTAAATGTCAAAGTTAATGTTTAAGTTTAAAGTTTAATTGAAGTTCAAATTTGAAGTTTAAATGTCAAGATTAAAATTAAAGTTTAAGTTTAAAGTTTAATTGAAGTTCAAATTTGAAGTTTAAATGTGGAGTTTAAATTTAAAGTTTGAACTCAAAGTTTGAAAGTAAAGTTTAAATATTTTTGTGGTCTGATTAGTACCTTCGCAATTGCCTTTTTGCTAGTATCAAAACCATGAGGATGATATTAGTGCCCATGCCGAGAGACCCGAGGCCAAAAATGACGGTGGCCTCTGTGATTCCGCCTGGATGGCATTGAAAAACTTTGGTCGCATTTGAAGAAACATTACCCGACGCTCCGATGCCGAAACGCAAGTTGGCTCCTATCATCATTTCCCCAAGCTCTACAATCCATCATATCATATACAACTTTTCGTTTCATGTATAGGTATACCCGATAACTTGGTACAACTTTGCCGAGACCAAACTTTTTATCGATAATCGTGTTTTACAATCATTTTTTACAAACATTTTTTTAAGCGCGACTTTGTTCACTTTATCACCCACACAAATATATCAGACTTGGTCCTCTGATAACGACAATACACTTTTTCATCTTTTCTTTCCTCTCTTCTCAGGGAGACTTTTGTTTTTCAAACGTACCAGACTTTCGTGTGAGTTTTTTGTACTGCGTGTCGAGGCAATTTTTCTTTTCTCTCTCCCCTTTTTTGTTGTTATTTTAATTCAACTAGAGCGTTGGATTTCAAGTGCAACCTATATTTTAAACTAAATCTTATATACCTTAAAGAATAAAAAAGATTTTGTCCGAGACAAAAATATGAAAAAGAGTCAAGTGCTTTAACGACTACTTCACTCGGAATTGAAAAGACAGATGCGCATTTCTTCTAAGATGCAAAGACTCGCATAGAAAAGTTGTGCATGCATTCAAAACCCAATAATTTTATCAGTTCCTCTTTCCATTTCCTTTTCATCCTATTCAACTTTTTGTGTGCCGTTTTTTATTGTACAAGAAAGGAAACGTGCAGCACTAATAATATTATTGCACTTCGGTGGGATTTCATCAAATGTCAGTAAACAGAAAGTAAAAAATTAGTTTGACAATTTTCTGGACCGCGTATACATTTCGCACGAAAAGATAAATTGAAATGAAAAAGAAAGTTTTGGCACACACACACACACTTGGGCCATCACCTCTTTTCAACCAATTTTCTCAACTTTTATGAAAGAACAAGTTGAAAATTAGAGAGTAAAACAAGTTGTGCCACACGTACATCCTCTACGATATAAAAAAAATTAATGAATTAAAAAAAAAATAATATAAAAGAACTGGTGTGGAGTACATTTAAGTAGGAATATAATGCGACGTACCTTTAAGAAAAGGTGACTGAAATTCAAATTTTGAGATGTAAAATGCACTGCATAATACGAACTAGTTGAAATGAAATATAAACATAGGATAATACAAAACGCTGGGGGCTGAAGAAACAAAGTTTGTTCATTGAATTTTAGCGCTTTTGGTGGTATATACAGCTCGGCTTTTGTTTGCTGATTATTTCATCATCGGTGCATGCGATTGCAAATGTAAATGATTGGGGAAAAAAGAAATATATTTCAAATGAGAAAAAACGCACAAGCCCCGATGCTCTCGCTAACCGGGGCGAGAGTACACTGCGTTATCACTTGGAACAGCAACCCTCCTCGATACCAACTCCATCTGCAACGTTGCAGCCACCCCCGGACCTGGCGCGCGCTTTTCTCACATCATCTCCCACAGCCGCGCCTTATTTTTTCTTCAACGCACGCCCATTATTTTTACAACTTGATTGAATAATTATGACTAATTATTCAGTTTTTCAATTACACGTTTTTAATTGATTTTTTTTTCATTTAATTTTTATTTGCTTTTTAATTAACAAACACTGATACGTTTTTTATATTAATCGAATATTGCTCATTAAACAAATATTAAATTCGTTGTTCGATTTACTAAAATTCTTATTAGCTAAATGTAATATCGATTGAAACTTCCGGTTTGATGACTGGGAATTTTATTTGTTTGAACAATATTTTGTAAGTAAAATGATTAGTATTAAAAAAAGATTTGAATTTGAAAAATTGAAAATCTTTTTTTTCGATAAGTTAAATTTTAGGGGCAATTAGGGTAATTGTGACACCTTGGGGTAAATGTGACACTCAAATAACTATGCTACTTTAGAAAATAAATTTATTTTGTTCAGGTAAAAATTAATTTGAAGGTTCTTGTCATTATATCGATACTGTCATATTTACCCCACTTGTCACAATTACCCTATCTGTCCTTAATTTCATTAAAATGTTTTCATTTTTTAAAAAAGAAATCTAATTTACTGAGTCGTTAATAATTTATGTCACATAAATTTATGTCATAAATTAATAATAAATTAGTAACGTTAATTAATTTATTATTATTTATTAGTTTATTTTTTATATGAAACTCATTAAATTTTTATCTAAATAAAGTTTTGTGCAATAAATTTTTCATACACAGATACACTGAAATGCCTATCTTCTTTTTTTGTATTTCTGCAAACTTTGAAGTTGGCGACGCTTTTGCAATCGAAAACAACCTGAAGTTGTTCGAAATGTCATTAATCTTAGTGAACGTGTTCTGGTAAAGAAAGAATCGCGACTACGTCCAGAAACTTTTCCTGTCATCGTCATCAAGATACAAAAGTGATCACAACAAAAGCAATTTGAAAGATTCCGAATCCCGCATCAGAGAACAGATGAAAACAAATCTAACCTTGAAACTGCTTGACACCATCGTCAAAGAACGTCTCGGGTCCTGAGTTGTTCACTTATGCCAATCATCAGAGTTCAGTTCTTGATAATTTGCGCAGTGCGTGAAATATATCGTTAAAAGTTCGTGTTCGAATAACCTCAAAAAGTATTGGCGCAGTGAAAGATAAACAAAATGTTTGATTCATATATATATCTCGATAAATCCATCCAGCCTTACGTTCGTCAAGTACTATCGTACAATCAATTTGGTAATTATTTATCTAATATATCAGTATTTTGTAATATCACAAAATTTTTAATATTATAAAATTCGTAATGTCATCGGAGATCTGAGGATTTATTTTAATTCCAGGTATTTTCAAAGAGGAAGTACAATTACACAAAGCTTGCAGTTTCAGTTCGGATCAGTTTTCGCTTTTGATTCCGTACGCAAACAAAAAATTAAAATGGGAGGTGTTTTTTGATCTGAATCATCTACAACTGGGGCCTGACTTTAACTTTGACGACGATACATTTTTCACTGACCCTTCCGCACCAGACGTCATCAACAATTTACCAAGTCTGGCCCATTGGAATGCGAAGGATCCGAATGCATTGCTGAACGTGATCAAAGAATTGTTGAGTTATTACAAGCAATGTCAGGTATGAGGCCTCACGCTTATTAGCATTTGCAAAATCGAAAATACGTCGATGAACATTTTCAATTCATAAATGTTTACAGTTGAAGGTATGCGAGGAATCGTCGGACCGTCTGAAGCTCGAGTATGACATGTTAGTGTCGGAGTTGACGAGGTCAGATGACGTCGAAGTGGTTGTAAATCAGGACAAAAACAGATTCGAGGCTTCGTTTCACATATTTTTGGATTTTAATTACTCGAACTTGCCTTATCGAAACCTGCAACCGTTCAAGGACCTTGCAATTCTAGTCATCACATACCAAGTACCTGACTGTATGCTGGCAACTCCCAGATTGGACCTCACCGAGGACCTCAAAGAAACTTTGCAAAAAGTTGAACCAGTTGAAATCCCACCGATTGATGGGCGTGGGTTGTTGATGGATTATGTTGCTGAAGTTAGAAAAATACTCGAGGATAAGGTAATTTGTCAGAGATAAAAAATTCTTTATTTTTCTATTCTTGCTATTTTTAATGTCAAACTGAAGTAAAACGTGTATTGAATGAAATTAAATAATTTGAATACTTTTTTGCAGATAAAAGAGATATCACTCTCGTTCAAACTAAAACTCGAGTTCGTAACACTTCTTCGAGTTTATCAATCTGCGAGTATATTAGAATACGACAGCGAGGAATTCAGATTTGTAACACTTTTGTTGAGACATGATTCCATATTCTTCATTGTCAAATTCACATTACCACAATTGTTCCCTCTGGAGCCACCAGAAGTGATTCTGTATTCAGTTTATCATCAGAGCGTCATGAGAGTTGGCCATATGATAAAAAATTTCGATTATAATAGCTCGTGGACAATGGAACAAATTATTGCCAGTTTATTCAATCACATTCTGGAGAAAGAATTAAAAAATTTCATGATTTTGACGTCAGAAAAAAAACCATCTTTTTAAATGTTTGTTTACTATGATGTTGACATAACTAAAATGTACTGATCTAAGATACGTGATATTAAAATTGAATTATATTATTATAATATTATTAACAATAAAAAGAATCTTTTCTATAAACATCCAACATTGTTTTTCTCTATAGGCAAATTTTAAAGTTTTAACATTTAATTTTGACTTCTAAATTGACGCGGATGAAATGCACAACTTTACATCAATTGAACTCAATCAACAGCATTTATTGACATCCTTTTACACTTCTTATAAATATAACAAATCCTTCATCGGGTGCCTTACAGTAGATAAAATTTTTTTCTTACTGAATGTATTGATTTATCATCTATGATTTATAATTCTTATCAATCTATCTATATCATTTTGTACAAACCAAAAAAATTGAAATAAGCTATTGGACGCAAACTTGGCCTCGTAGATTTTTTGCTCAAAAAATTTTGGTCAAATCAAACAAAGAGAGAAAACGAAATAATCTTGCATGATCAAATGCGAAATTACAATTATAATATATAAGTGTACATTTACAAGAAACATTACAAGTTTAATGTTGAAACCATCTTACACGTGATAGCGCATTAGAAATCATTCAAATCGACGCAGCGTCAATCAACTCACATCACCGGCTTACAATCTTGTTAAGCCGCGACCCCACCTATTTTGTCAATACTTTATCGTTTGACGGCCGTATAAAATAATTTTTGTCCCTCCATCTTGGCAAGAACTCGGACAATCCGCGTTGATTGACGCGCGTGTGCTTTTACATTTTATGTATAATATTTATAAGTTCATAATATTTATATCATTTTAATACGTCAACGCTAATAATAGTTTTTATTATAACACTTGATCATCATTGTCTATACAATTAAAAGTTTTGTGTCATCTTACAAAGTTCGAAAGGTTGAATTGTTATACTGGTTGAAAACAAAAAATTTCGCCCGCCGTAAAATTAAAACTACAAAACGCGACACGATAGCAATAAATTACGTAATAACGAAAATACAAGATGGTATGATATATATGAATACACACGCGCGCGTGCATACACATACATATATACATAAACATACACAGCACGAGTGTTTGTTGCGTATGGATAATTAATTTGAATATAATTATATATTTATAAAAATATATGATAAGAAACACGTCCGTGATGGGAGAGTGTCGATAGAAATGTTTTTCCACTCTGAGACACATGTCGTTGCTTTGGCTCTTTGTTTTACGTGCAAGTACAATTTATACTGTGTTCAAACATTGTATATTAATCAAGATGGGTACATGATGCTCGGATCTTCCATAGCTGGCAGCGGTAATGCGTTTCGTTCCTCTTCGACTCTCGCATCTGATAATTTTAGGAACTTGATTACTTTTTCCGTTGCAGCAATGCCACAGCTACTGACTTCGTTCTAAAAATAACACAAAAAAGCACGTTTCATTCAAGTTTACACTTCGTCTTAATAATTTTTTATTTCAAAGTGAATTTCAATTACTAACCGATGCCGTCAAGTTCATGAAATTGAAGAATTTTTGTAGAGTAGTCACCATGGTAGCAAATTTGTTGTCCGGAAGTTTACTTCGTACTAGAGATTCATGATCCTGCAAAAAAGATTGCTTTTTGAGTTTTTGAATTCATGTGGCGTTGAAATTTTTGTTGAACAATATTTACCTTATTATCCATAACTAAGTATCCCAGTAAAAGTACCACATAGGCTGCTATCAGGGTATGCTCCATATGCCTTCCGGCCTTCTGCAACACTGAAATACACAATCGCATGTGTTGGTTTGTACCAAATATCATAAATACAATAATAAAACTAAATATACTGGACTCACGCTTAGCAACTGTTTCTTCAATAAATTCTTCTTGAGATTTCGTGGTTGTTGAAACGGTTTCTGTCTGTTCAGAATCCTTCTTTCCGTCCAAAATGGCATCTGTTTTTTGCTCTTCAGCCCTTGCCAGTTCTTCTTGTTTATAAAAGAGTTCTATTAAAGCTTCGACTGCACTTTCTTCCACTGTAAAATAAAGATTGTACAAACGGTGAATTAAGGTTGAGCAAAATATATTATTTATAAGTAAAAAAAGAAGTGCAAATCAATACCTTCTGAAACTTTGTTAGAAGGTGCTTTGGATTCAATAAATAATTGTTTGTTGTCGTCGCACTGCTCTACCAAGTTAATGAGCAGAATCAAGGCCAACATCATCATGTCAAAACGTTTTTCTTCGGGTAGAGATTCAGGCACACGTAGTAAAATATATAGACTACAGTCAATTATTCCCGCTTGGGAACCCACTGTTTTACTTCCGAAAGCTGGAAAAAATATATATTTTGGATCAATACTCATATCTCAACTGAGCGAAATGGGAATTCAAGGTTGTCGGTCCTTACATTGTCGGTTAAATCGATGTGTGAGATTGATGAAAACTTTGACAATAGCAAAAAGACATTCCCTAACTACAGCACCAGTTGAGCTTTTGTCACTTGGATCGAATATCGGATGGACACTGATCTCCCGACCACAGAGATGATAAAGACTGGCCAAAGTACTAACCAGAACGCCGTCATCGTATTTCAACAAGTAAACTTGATTCTCCTCGTTCATATACGTAACCTGAGAACCAAATATTGAAACGATTATTTCAATGATCTGATTATAGTGAAAGAAATGAAATCCAACCCAATGATCTTACATTTTCTAAAACTCGTAAACATCTATCAACTTTGCGCAATTTGTCTAGTAGAGGATCGTTCCAGCCATTTTTCGGTATATCACTAATTATTATATGACGATGGCATTCCTTAATTGTTTTAACTATGTGTTCTAAGCCTCCGAGTTCTCTGAGCTCCTCCTTGAACCACTCGCCAGCACGTCGCGATGTTAAACTAAGTAAAGTCTCCATAGCTAATTGACCAACCTGCAAATACAAACGTGCATTCGTCATATCTGAAATCCAAACTAATAGTTGTCTCTCATAAAATTACTATCTGCCATGACTCACAGTGATGTTGTCAAGATTAAGGTGTTTCGCGTGTCCTTGTGACTGAATGTCGGCGCAAAGCTGACGAACTTTTTCTTTATTCTTTAACAGCTCTACGCGACTCAGACCGCAATCGTCGAGAGCATCCTTGTGGCTTGCATCTGATTCCAACAGACTCAGCATCAACTCCAGACAATCGCGATCCAGGTCCATTGCAAGTCGGTCTTGACTCAGTACAAACATTACAGTTGCTGTACACAAACCGAGGCTCTGTTCAAAATAATATTTATTTATTATTATCATTATTTCACTGTTTGATTAGTTTTATATTTAAGATGACGAATAAAGGTTGCTTTGTATCATAAGAACAAGTTCAAGTCCTGCGTCAATAATAAACATTGTGGCACTAACTACATCAGAAGATGCAGGTAATTCGAAAATATTGTCTGATATACTTAGTTAAGTGTGAAATTTCATTATAAAAAATTCATCTTCAAAATAGGACCTCTGAACTCGTTCATTGTACGTAGTCACTTTTATTTATCACCTCAACGATATATTGTGAACTTTAAATGATAAATCCACATACTTGATCTTTAGTTGCATCATGCAACGCTTTGAAGAATTTCGCCACCGTGCCATGAGCCCTAACGTGCATGCGAAACGCCGGAGCCATGCACTTGCTCGCCAGCCTGATCGCCGAGAGACAGCGAGTGGCGTTGGGATTGTTCTCCCTGAGAGTATCAAGGATATACTCGACGTCATCATTAAATTCCTGAAACTCTCCGCTCTCCTGGATCTGATGCGCCTTCTTTACATTTTTCACCACCGTGTAGAACTGAAAAGAGCCAACAAATATGTTCAACAATTTGTCTAAATTATATTCAAGTACCTCTACATCTTCACCCAGATAATCATAAGTTATCATAATTAAAAATAGAATAGGACAAAAAATAATTACCCCTTTAACATTTTTGCCACATCTCACGCTAGTGACGGCGAATTCGTCATCTAGATCAGGATCGGCGTTTTCGGGATAGGTGGTGACTCGGGTGAGTTGTGTGGAATCGAATTCCTCCTCATCGAAGGTCATCGCAGACTGAGCGTCCACATTGGATCCAGATGGCGCACCACTGGGGGCGCTGCTTGCCGGAGCACTCTGGTCCTTATCCTTGTCATTATCGCTCCACTTATGCTTGTAGAGCGCCCGTCTCTTGCCGTTGGTCGTGCCGGCTTGGCGACTCTTGAAAATACTGCCCTTCTTTGTTGCGGGTTTCACCGCGAGATCAGTCTGCCTAGGTGGCGCAGCGCTCAGCAACCCTTCGACATTCGAAGCAGGGGGCACTTCGTTCTCGACGTTGCCCCCGCTCACGCTCTCGCTGTCCTCGCTGCCGGAGAACCAATCTTGGTCAACGAGCGTCTTCGCGGCCGGAGCCACGTTCTCTACCAACGACCTCTTCTCGTCCTCCGGTACCACTTGCTCACTCGAACTTTGTTGCTGCGGGACCAGGTCGGTAGAGTGAGGCTCGCTCTTCAGGTCGAGTTCAACGGACTCCCTCCTCGTTGAAGAGGAGGGCTCGACGTCGCTCGACAAGATATCTATAAGCTCCTGTGTGGTCGTCGGCAGCGGCTGGTCGCGTCCAATCAGCGGTTCCACCGGCTGCACCGTCTTCGGCACATAACTTGTAGCCTCGCAGTCAGTCTTCACGATGTCATAATGCGAGATGAGCGTGTTGTTCGAGTCGGTCACGGACTTGCGCAACGTCAGGGACAGTCCGCTCGGAGTGCTCGCAGCAGGCTGCAGATTCTTGGCGCGACTGCGCGTCGTCCGTCGTGTCTCCCCGTCGAGGGCTATCGACACCGTGCTGCTGCTACTGCTCACGTGCTGCTGTCGCGGCTTTGTCTCCTCCTTCTTGACTTTGACCTCCTGGTTGACCTTGGGCTGGTTGGTCAAACCCGTGGAGATGCGGTATGACTCAGGCTCCGGATCTTGATTATCGCTGCAAACCAGCTGGGCTGTGCCCTTGCAGATGCGCAATACTATCGGCGGTTTCGACTCTTCCCGAGTCTCGACCACGGCGGCTTTCTTGTTGCACTTAGACGACTTTTGCTGCTGGCTCTCCTTACGCGGAAAGCCATACTGTGAATCAGGTACTTGTCGGTAGATGGCCGCGTCGCTCGGAGTCTCTTCGCTCGCCGCGGCGGCGGCCACGTTTCTGCTTTTGAAGAACTTCTTCGGCTGGGCCGGCGGCACGGCGCTCGTCTTCTCATTTGAATCGAATGAGAACGGATCCTGCGCCGAGCTCACGTGTGAATTCTGGTTGTCGTAGTCCAACTTGGCACGCTTTGCACTCAACACTCCCCGGATGTCGCTTCGTTTTCCTGCAAGATTCAATTTTCAAAATAGTTATCTATTTATGCCTCGTGTTGTCACAAAAGTTGATACAATCTGATTGGTATTTTAACATTTTTGTTCATCACAATAAATGAACAACATTGTCAAATTTTGATAACAGCTAGTCAAAAAGTAAATTGAACAGTGAAATGTTAAAAACATTGTACTGTCAATAAAGGGACACTTGGTTGTCATCTGTGACAGCATTTGGTTGTCATCTATATTATAAATCCGAAAGATAGGTCAAGCTCAGCCAATTAAATCGTTGCACAAGAATGCCACTCAATCAAACATTCATAAAAGTTTCGAAAAAAGAAATCGAACAATTTGTTTTTCCTTCGAAAAATAATACAATCAATTATCTGAAACGAAAAACTTTCCTTTTTTAAGCTAAGGCAATCAAATCGAAATTAGTGGCTTGTAAACAGTGGCCTAACGCAAGTATAAATAATAAATGAAAATGATCAATAAATGAGACATAAAAAAATGTTACATTTTTTCTATGGTATGAAAAAGACACCACTGTTGGGATGTTTGTATACATCCAGTTGTTTTGTCAAGTTAACATTGATAATGGGATAATAAAACGGGGGGTACCGTTGATGTTGGTGCTGCGGATGGAGGTGAACGAGGTGATGCCCCATTTTCCAACGGTGCCCGCGGACTTGGCCGCGGAGGGTCTGTTGCTGTTCTCGCGGAAGAGCTTGTCGAACTGAATGCTGCTCGGGGCGACGCTGTTAACCTTGCGACCATAAGATTTGGTGCAGCTGCGCGACGACATTTTCGCTCTTGTGTTTACACGCTCAGATCAGTCCGAACGTGAGACTGCTCACTCGCGCTCGACCAAACACACCACGATCGACAAAACAAACGCCATCTTTCATTCGTCGCTTGATGCTTTTACCAGTTCACTATTGCAACCGATGCTTGGCTGCACCCATTTCCAAATGCACCACACTCGAATCCAAACTGCCGCAGCCCACCACCATTATCGCCTATTTCCCACGCTTAATCATAAACTTTTTCCGTCCCATTCATCTATCCAAAACTCATGACTCGCATAAGACTCTCTCTCTCTCTTTCTCTCTGACTTTGTATTCGTTCGTGCAAGATTGTAGTCGGCGTTTCTTCTGTGTCCTCTCTCAAGCACTAATACACGCTCACACGATTTCACTCTCGCGCGCCGCAAGCCGCGTCCACAACACCAGAATTGACCGACATAGATGGCGCCCTTGTCGCTCTCTTCTCTTCTCGCTCGCCTTAATTTATTGTTTTTATTATTGTTTTCATATTTAATCTCACTAACTGTTGGGGAGAGTGCTTTTTGAGATTGAAATTTGAAAATTTAAATTCCGCGATGGATCATCGAATTATTGGAACGTGCTACTCCATGTGCCCTCTAAAAGAAATAAAATTGTAAGTATTATATTATTATTTTATTTAAACTGTCACTGATTATTTTTTTGCCAAGTACATCTTTATGTACGATTTGAAAAGTTATATCAAGATCTGTTTTTCATCTTAGCAGAGAGAAGGGAGATTTACTCAGCAGATTTGAGATCGATGTCAAGTCATTGAAAAAAGGGAAACTACCAAAAGCTGATGTTTCAAAAGTTGTTAAATGTTTTGAGAGGTCGGCAGCAGGTAGAAAGATGCCTGATCCCAGCCAACTTCGACCTGGTCCTGTGTTGCTGATGACCTTGAGATATTTATTCAATGAGTAAAGAAAATACACTGAAATTCGTATATTTTTATTATCTACTTTATATGTATCTGTTTGGTTATTTTTATTTTCAGAATTGCAGTTAGAAAAGATTGCGATTGGATTAAGGTCTATGATTTCATCTTTGATCGTCTGAGAGCAATCAGACAAGATCTAACGATTCAACGGTTGGACGTTAAAAGTTGTATCTGCATTTATGAAAAGATTGTTAGGTTCCACATTTATTCCGATCAGAGGTGTGTAGCTCTTTTTATCGTTTGAGAGATGAAATTTTGAATCATTCGAAACATTATATGACTCGCAGGCTTTGCGAAAGAAACATCAACCAGTTCGATCCGAAAATAAATTTTCAACATTTGATGGAATGCATGGAACAATTGGTTATTTTATATGATGAATTAGAGGGTGAAAATTTTGTCCCAGAAGATCTCGATACAAGCGAGAATACGCAGGCTATTGTGTACAGTTACGACAGAAATCAGATGGAAAGTTTGTACATCTTGCTGCGGTTGGGTCAAGATGAAAGTTTGACTAGAGCAATTAATCTACCTAAACATATTAGGTAAGGAAAAAAATCATTAAAAAAAATAATAAAAAACAAATATTAAATCATTTCGGTTCCAGAAATTCGGCTGATGTAAAACTTGCAACAAGGATCTCGTTTGCATGGTATCTAAACAATTATGTTGCAACCACTCGATTATTGAAGCAGCTTTCACCTTTATTTAAGTGTGCAATTTTTTGTAGTTTGAGAACCATTAGAAGGTTTGTCGACAAGGATATTCAATACTGCTGAAATTAATCTAAGAATATTTTTGTTAAAATCTATTCCTAATTTCTCAGGCAAGTTCTTCTAACGATGAGCTCAGCTTACAGCAGTAAAAATTTAACTTTTCCTAGTGAGAAATTGAAACAAATTTTATTGTATCGAAGTGTGGATTCAATAAAGGCAGACTGTGAGCTGTTCAATTTGAAATTTCAAGATGGTAAGATCAGTTTCTTGAAATCAAATTTCAATGAATCTGTAAAGAAGGTAATTATAATTTTTTTACAAAAGCATTTTTTTTCATCCACTGAGTTTAATCTGAAATCTTTTTCTTACGATCGAATTTGTTGCAGGCAAATCCGGAAATGATGTTCAGTGAAAAGGAATTGGATTCGCTTATGCCATCGATTTTTTTAGAGTGAATTCAGGGAGATAGAATTATATTGAAAAAAAAAAAATATATTTTGTTAACATTTCTTATTTACAATAAAAATTGTTTGTAATAAAAAGAGATTAATACAGTTGTACTATTTTCAAAAGAGAAAAGCAGTATCCTGATTCTACTTGAAAAAATAAGTTCAGACATAAAAAATATTAAACAATTAAATTACATTTCAAATGTAATTTTCAAATTAAAAGAATTTAATTATAAAAATTGTTTCATTAATCAAAAACATTGTTTTGCTCAGTCGGTAAGATGAAGATCTTTCAATACGTACAGAGACGCTTGACACAACTTTTTCAAGAAGTTCGTGACGTGTCGTCGGCACACGGCAGTATTGTTTTTTGTATATACAAAAATAGCAAGTCGGTGGGAAACAATTGTTTGGCAATATAAATGATACATGATAATGGAACAATTACAATCGTGTTACAAACGGATTGCGCTCTTCTGCATACTTCTTCTAACGCTCAACAATCATGTTATTGTTGGGTCGCAAAATCTTGAAAAGATAAACGACGATGATTTAGTTAACCTTATCAAGAACGAAAAATATGTTGTCACATTATTCAGTAAGTAATCAATTATTGTATCAGATTGTTTAACCTCAAAACAATCTGGCCTGCAATCTAGTACCTTTGCTAATCAAATAATCTGTACATCTTAGATTTTATATTTTTTGTAAAATTTTTACAACTCAACATCTTGTCTTTATATTGATTTATATTTTTTTAGCAAAACAAGACTGTCCAGTGTGCGACGAATGGGAAGAGAAACTTGTGCGAATCCGAGAGGAACTGGTGGACGATCTTTCAGCATGGGTAGTCAAGGTTGTAAACGGCCATATGACAAAATTGTACGACCCCAGTAAGGAGCCGGCTGTTGTTTTCTTCCGGCATGGAGTTCCACTTTTATACGATGGTAAATATTTGATCTCATTGTTAACATCATCTCTCGGTTGACTGTCAACAAAATTGTTTATTTATTAGGACCAAAAACTGAAGATGACATTCTCAATTTTTTCACCGATAACAAGGAGCCTATTGTGAAAGAACTAACTGATGACACGTTCGAGCACTTGACTCAGGCCAGTAGTGGAGCCACTACAGGCGATTGGTTCATCATGTTGTAAGTAAATATAATATTCAATTCAAATATACCTCAATCAATATCTTTTCACTGAATTGTTTAATTCTTTTTGTAGCTACAGCACCGATTGCGTTGAGTGTCAAAGGATGAGTGCTCGTTGGGAAACAGTCGGAGCAAAATTGAAACAAAGAATAAATGTCGCTAAAGTTAACAAATACACAACAGGAGCTTCAACTGCCAGACGATTCAGCGTTTATGAAGTTCCAGAGTTCATATTGTAAAATCTTTAGTTCAACTTTATAAGGAAAAATATTGATTTGTTGGTTTTTGAATTTAATTTATTAATTTCGTCTCACAGTTTCAGGCAAGGAAAGATGTACCGTTACCTGATTCCCAAGACTGAAGTCGGTGCTTTCGTTTCTTTTGCACAGCAGTGGTACAAAAATGCCCGAGCGGAAAAAGTACCCGTCCCTCAAAGTCCATTGTAAGTAAAGATTATTATTACTGAAACGCAGTGGCTTAGAAGCAACAACGGATAACACCAATTTTTTTTCAAAACACTCAATTTTTTCAATTTCTTCATTAATCGACATATCGTAACCTATTGAACTTTTTTCAGGATTGCCAAAAACTCGCTTTATCAAAATGTTTTCTAAACAGCAATAGAAAAAAACTAAAATTCCAAACAGACAAATTCTAATTCAAGCGATGTTTTTATTACGCTTCATGATTTATTACATGGCTTTTGTACTTTTACAGTGACGACTTGACGCAAATAATTGCCGACGTCTTGCGAGGAAATCCCTGGATCATGAAGCTCGGCAGCATCTGCATCTGCGTGATGGTCATCGTTACAGCGGCGTCTAAATTTTTACGCAAATCCGAAGCGTCTTCGAAATCCGAATCAAAATCCGAATCTTCGTCATCGAAACAGAAAAAAGATAAATAAGCTTTTGATTTTCGTTCTACTTCGCACAATGTATATATTTCGGTTGAAATCGTGTTCATTTTTTTTTTTTCAAACTTTATTCTTGAAGTTGACTTTGTGCCAATCGCATTTAAAAGTCGTATTTGCATTCCATCGAATTGCATCACTGTGATTTTGAAACATCTCTTTATTAATAGAAAAAAAGTCAAAAACAATATTTACAACCGGATTTTTTATAACAAGCATTTATATTTTCCATTCCAAGTCATCATCCAACACACATTTTTAAAAGGTTTCATTTTGTTTGAATCTCATATTACGGATCTAAATGCGCTCTCGTTGTTTACACATTATAATACACTATCATCTATGACGGCTTAAATTACGATACACAAAAGATGATTTGTGACGTGTGTTAAAAAAGGTTCACAAAATTGTTATATACAAAAATAATGTGGATAATAAATAAAGTGTCTGTTCTTCGACGGCCAGTGTTATTAATAATAAACCGACTGTATACAGCTGGTTTATGCATATTAAAACTGAGGAATGCACCTTCGAGGTATTTTAAATTAAATAAATATCTTTGGAGATATTAAAAATTCATACAAGAGGTAAGTGATGTGGCAATATAATTTTAAGTTTGTACAAAAAATGCAAGTAAAATGATTGGACGAAGCGTGATAGTGACCAAGGTTTTAAATTAAGTTAGAAGTTCAAGTCAACAGTTGAACATTTATTAACGTGTTCAATTAATTTAGTTAACATTTTTATTTGTTAACTATATTGACTTGGCTCAGGTAATTTTTCCAATACAATTCATAGTATTCTTCACTTCAAATTTTAAAATACCCAAACGTACAATAATTAATTTTCAAATAATTTAACTTCTTTTATATTTGTTATTTTAGTCTACAATAAACATCTAGTTTATTTTGTAACTTAAAAAAAGTTTTTAACATCAATTACTTTCTGACATCTTTCAACTTAACTCAAGACAACTGTTAACTAACTGAACTTTTAACGTTAACCACCCAACCTTGAATGTGACTAAACATTATCAACAGACATATTTATCCTGAAAACCGTAGTCGGATTGCTTAAGGCGAATCTAATGCTGTTCTCAAACTTTTCCTGGATAGACGAGAACTCCATCATATTGCTCGGCTTGGAGTCGATCCAGAACCCATCGAACTCATAAAACAGGTAAGAGTAGAACTGATGGAAGGCACGGATGGTCGGCAGGGTTTTGGCCGTGTTGTAGATGTGGGTCTTGGCGGAGCCGTCCCTCAGCAACCTGAGGGCCATGCTCGTGAGGTTGATGCCGACGATGGCAAAAGCATAGCCGTACTTGGGATGACACGAATGTGACAGCACATGAGTCGCGGCGCTGTGGTACTCGTTGGCAAAAAACACGAGATTTTGTAACCCGAGGATGCCCATGCCCCGGAAGTCGGTCTTCGGGTCGTCGCCCTGGAACCCGATGTCCTGCCACTGTTTGCAAACTCGTGCGAGAAGCGGCTCGTTTGGCATCAGGAGCTTCCACAGTCTCATGAGCGTCTGCTCGTGGTCGCGGTTGTCGCAGTCGTACGCGGTCTTGCGCAGCTGCTCGCACTCGGCGCACAACTGTCGGTATCCCCAGATCAACTCGACGCACTTGCCAAAGAGTTTCGCGAACTCCGGATGAGCCAAGGGGTTGATCTTTTTAGTTGAGAGGATCGTTCGGATAGCCTCTTCGAGGATTGCCCGCTCGGTCCCCATGTTGATCCCACGCTGCTCAGCGATGTCGTCCAGGTAGGACACCAGGGTGCGGATGTTCGGGTCCTTCGAAAGACGCAGGGAACGTTCCACTGCGAGCGCTCTACTCGCACCCGAAGGCTCGCCGTAGCAGATCCGCTGCAACTCGCACATCTGGGTCGTTTGACGGAGGAACCATTTGATGAGAGGACGCAGGTACCAGTAGATGATCGACCAGATATGCTTCAACATTTTGGCAGGGCTAATTTTTCACAACTGTCATAGTAATCGATTTTATAACAAATCTAAATCTCGTTTCTTCTTTGCGATGGGTTTGAGATTTTTTTTTACAGCGATGTTTATTTTTTTAGAGTGTTTGCACTTATCTTTGTTTGATTGTTAACATCTTGGTCCGACGGTGAGTTTTTTCGAGACTAAAGTTGTTTGACAGTTGTTGTGGTGATGACTAGAAACTAGGTTAGTTCGTATCATTGATATACACATCACCCCCGCTGCAACTTAACCTCATTAACTTGAGGTCCCGGCTTTTGAAAAAAGCCGCGCTTTTTGAATGGAAGAAAAGAATTTTCAGTAGTGCTTGCCGTTTGTTTTCTACTGTTGAATATCAGTCAGTCTTTTGTTTTTCTTGTTTATAAAATTTACAAGCCGAAATGACAGATAAAAGTAAAAATATTTAAAAACGGATAAAAATTGTAATATTTTATTGAAGCACAAGAAATAGTTGGGGTATAAAATAAATGATATTTTGATATACTTTTTGGGACGGGACAATATAAAAAAAAAAGGTAAATATGTCAGGGGTTGCCGAGGCTGTTGGAAATTGGGGTTTTGCAAATTGTGTATCGAGCAAAGGCTGCGAATTGGAAAGGATGAAATGTATAGTTGATCGGATGGAGAGTTAGTAAGTATATATTTAATAATGTTTAAACCACTCATGTTGTAAATTAAAATATCAATTTTTTTCAGTGGCCCTTGTTCATCAAACAAAAAACCTCCCATCGTATGTAACATTGATAGGGAACCCTGCGTAAGACCAAGTCCGAAACAATGTTTACCTTCCTATTTGGATCCGGATAAAAGACCTCTAATGACACTGCTTTCCATCGACGAAACAATTTTAACGTCAGAGTTGAGAACTGTAAAAGATGCAACTGCCAATTATCCGAACCGTCACTACAAACAACAAGGTGTATGTACTTATATCTGAAACTCAAATATTTTTTTTAACCAATCGTAGATATAATTAATATATGGTCAGTTGGGGTAATTGTAACACTTGGGGTAATATGATACTACCGAAATTGGGCTCATATATTCATTTAAAATAATTTTTTTCTGAATCTTCTAATTATTTCAATTGTTAATTTCAATTTCATCTTGAAACAATATTAATTTGTATAAAATTTATTTACAAAAAAACTATAAAAATTATTTAAAAGCGCACACTGAGATATTGTTTTATATTCTTTCAGAGTCTCAAGTGGTACAAAGGAAATCGATGTTGCTGTTTTCATCCTTGAATTGTATAATTGTTATGTACAACAAAAATGTGATTAAAAATCCATATCCAAGTCTCCTTTTTTATCTACAAACTTTTCGTACTGCATTTCGGTCAAAACTTTATTATAAATAAGCGACAGCTATAAAAACATTCTCGTCTTGATTTTGTCTTGTTGCTTATTTCGATATTTTTATTATTTGACTGGTTTTGGTTTATTTGACTGTACTCAAGACAGTGAAAAAAGATGCCGCCGCTGATATCATCTGGAAAAATCATCCCTCGAGATCAGTATTATAAAAATTGATGTAGCAACAAGTGTCGAGTTTGCCCATTTAAATCGTTTATTTTACCGATGCAAAATTTTCTAAGGACAAATAAAACAGTTTGCCAGCAGTCAATTGAACGGGTCTGTTTGCCCTTCGTATAACAAACGTGAGCAGTTTCCTTGATTCTGTATGTAATTTGTGCCAGGGCGAATACCAAACGGCTCGTGATATCTGAGCGCTCTGTAAAATGAAAAAAAAGCTTAATTAATACAGATAAAAGAAATTAAATAATTTTTTTCTCACGTGGTTAATCAAAAGATCCGGAGGCCAGTTGTATACAAATAACTGCATCACTAGAATAGCTGTTTGAAATGCATAAGTTAATTTCGCAGGATCATCCTAAAAGTTGTTACAATTTGTTGTTCCAAGTTTTTGTTACAAATTTAAAAATAAAATAATTTTTCATCCTTACACTAGTTAATTTGAATCCCATTATGGATAAATTGTAAGTCGTTCCAACAAGACCAGTGAAAAAAATTATGTTTGCCAGTTTCTCAATATCTTCACAGTACCTTAAACAGAATAATATTATTTTAATTCGAACCAATTTATTTTGTTTAAAAAAAGCGCAGTTCGGGTAATTGTGACACGTGGGGTAATATGTGACACAACCGAAATTGGGTTCGCACAATCATCAAAACAAATTCTCCTTAGTGCTTTTAATTGAACAATTTTAATTTGTCTAAAAATTAAGCAAAAATTAGCAAATATATTCAACTGTCACAATTACCCTAACTGCTCCAATTAAACTCACTTCAATATACTTTGATGATAGACAATATTCGTGCTGATGATTTGTAACTGCATCTCCCTGTTACAACACTTTTCAGATATTTTATTATTTGTTACAGATGGCTTGAATTGAAGAAACCGTTGTTGAATGATCGTAAGATGACCGCAGGCAATCATGATAAGGAACATGCCCGTGGTATCACAAGCGACACAAGTAAAGCCCACGTTCACAACCGATATCATCTGAAGGGCGTACGTCATCTCATAATAGGGCGTTCGAGTAACTTGACCTAAAAACGCATACGGCAATTTTCTCGCGAGAGTTTGATTGTTCTCGTCAAGAGCTTGGGGTTGCAAGATAAACGCCACGGCATACGACAGGATGGTAAAGGCACAAAAGTTCAGATAGATGTACGTTATTAGCGAGGATTTTTTTAAGAAAATATGAATCGTTTGTTTTTCAGGAACGGTCAAATTTGACCACAAATTGTCGCACTTGTCCAGCATGGTCATGATCTTGGTCCTGGACCAGAGCAGCAGGGAAAAACGCGACTGACCGCCGACGAAGGACATGACCAATGACAGGTAAGCCGTTGCCGCTTCGAGATTACTGATAAATTGAACGAAGATGAAGGTGTAAGTGACACTGTACAGGGTCAGACACAAAAATGAAAAAATTGCTAAACCGTTGCTGAGGATTGTTGATTCGAGTTTGATGACTCCGCACATCTTGAGAAGTTTGGCATTGATCCCAGCGTGGTTCAAAAAGTCGTTTCCCTTGTCGAACATTTTTGTCGACATCTTATTATGAAAATTCTTGTTACCAAAGGCAAAAAACCTTTTGCGATTGGGGGAATAATTGAAGGCACCGAACTGGTTTCTTCGAACGCCGTCCGTTAATATTTGATGCGTTAATAATTGGGAAGTACAAATGATAAGCTTCGTTGAAGAAAAGTCAAGAAGTTAGTAGTTCTCTCGGAGGTATAATTTTTGTTACTTTTTGGCGACTTGTTCACCGATTCAAAGTCTGACTGCAATTATGTAGCTAAGCTTCTGGAATATCAGTGATTATACATTGTAGTCGTAGGTATGGTTCTCCGCCTTCGAGCAAGACAAATTAGTATCCGCGTGAGTTTGACTTGTTCATCAAAGTTAGTCTAAGTTTGAATTTAATATCAGAACGACGTTTCTTATCTTTTCTTCTCTTTCTATATTAAAAAATCGTTTCCAAAAGGATGAATATTTGAAGCCGAATTAAAAGACAAATTTAGGGTCAACCGGGGTAATTGTGACAGTTTGGGACAATTGTGACACGCCGAATAACTTTTTCAAGTTTCGAAATGAATGTGTTTTGAAATAATGTTGTTAACTATTGGTATATAATAAACTTGCTCAGAGAATAAAATGTTCCAAATAAATTGAATTTTAATGAAAAAATGGTGTCACAATTACTCCGATTGATCGTATTTATTATCAAGCGATGATGATTTTTGATGATGACGATTATGAAAAATCATCAAAAAGTGAATATAGGCATATACTTATTAGTGAAAAACATGTTAACGCTAAAAAATTGTATTTCATCGCTCTAATGTTATAATTTAGATTATACACAAATAATTGATTAATTTTTATTTTTTATTTTCACTTTTTTAGAAGTTGTATTTTATATTTCCGTCCTGCAAGTCAAAGATGAAATTAACACTTTTCGTCATAATTTCAAACTTGTAAGGACCTCCAGAATATTTTCAAACATGCGCACACAAACGTAAAAGAAGAGACTGACAGCGCCATATTCAAACACCCCTCTTCTTTTTGCCCTCCCCTTTGCCTCTTCTCGAATAACCTCTTTAGTAATTCTGGTCAGTTGAATTCGCATGATACTGAGCCTGAGATAAAGAAAGTTAATTATAGAACATTTTTATGTTATTATGTTCGTCGGAAGGTGGAAACAAATGAATTATCCTTTTTCGGCGATTGTCAGGTTTACAACAATGATGCGAAGCAATGACGAAATTTGATAACTGTTCAATGCTCTAAAAGTACCATCGGAACCAACACACGACAATATGTATTTTTGAATAAGCCCGGTGCGCTTATTCCCTCATTCTGTGTCGCTTATCAAAAGTCGTTTTTGTTTTTTGATAGAAGACACTTTATTTCTGTGGTTATCTGTTGTCAACAATGGACACCTTACGAGAAAGAGGATGGTATGTCATATACTTTAAGTTTCTAATTTTTTTAATGCAGTGTAAATTAATTTTGGAAATAATTATTTCTACATAAAATTTTGTTATTTTTGTGATAAAATGATGTTTTTAGGTTCATCACTGAACATGGTTTTGATATCATTTCTGATCGTGGAAAGATAACTGACATTCAACAACTTGTCAAACGAGCTACTAATGTGAGTAAAATTCAAAAATAAAAAATATAATAATAAAATTAGCATGATAAAAAGAAAATGATGCATTTCAAATAAAGAAAATAAGTATAACAGGCGAATGTATTGTTTATTGTGTTACGATTTTGTAATATTTTGGCACGTTCTAGCATGATTACAAAGAAATTGGCAGCGGCGAAGGAAACATAAACGAGGGAAACCTTGTGTTACAAATTCAAAAGGTTCGCAACATTTCTGCGCCGAAAAATAATGAAGAATCTAGCGCTGCCCCACGCCTATTGAAACTTTCTCTGACTGATGGCAAAAACAACTATCAGGCTGTAGAGTTTCAACACATACCGTCCTTGAGGTAATCTAAACAAAATTCCAAATTTAAATTCACATCTTTTGGACATTAATACATGAAGTTTATGATCTTTCAGTTTAAACACATTGCCGGGCACGAAGATGTTGCTTGACAGAACTAATATACCCACTGCTCATGGCATCATTCTTCTGCAACCGAGTCATATAAAAAAAATTCTCGGTGGACACGTGACGAACCTAGTGGAAAAGTGGGAATTGAATAAAGTATAATCATTCAAAGAAATTATGAAAATTGTTAACATTTATTTATTGTATTTTGTTTTTAATTTATTTATTTCGTTTTTGGTTTTCCTTAGAAATTAGCGTCGCACAGTCGAGTCAGATCTGTGGAGGAAGGAGGTCCGCCTCCATGGATCCCATTTGGCCAAGAAATAGTTAGCATTATAGATAAAACGAAAGGTTTCAAGTCGTTGAATAACAAAGTCGTGCCGGTTAAGGAGAACAGTGAATTCGAAGCTCAACGTAACGATGCCATCGCCGAAGCTGCCAAGAAGGGGAACAAAAAAGTTTTCAGCGGTGGTAGCAAACAGGTTCGATGAAAATGAAGTTATATTCCGATGGAAATGATTCTTAGTTTCTAGTTTTTCATGGTGTATAATTGTAAGAAAACCGATGGAACATAATAATTTCAGTTGCTCGATCACAGTGTACAAAAAATTGTCGATCAAGGTTTCACAATTGAACAGGCGGAGTATGCATTGAAGATGAACCGTAATAATATCGGCAAAGCACTTAAAAGTTTGGGGAAGTACGACAGCAAACCAAACAGGTTTGTATTTCTTTTATTGATTCATTTTTTATAAAAACAAAATTCTAGTATGATGATGTGAATGTCAATATTGATATTTTTCAGGGAACCAAAAGAACCAAAACCCAGGCGCGGTGAAAAACGAGGCGAGGAATCTGGGAAACCAAGTAGTGGAAAAGTTTCGTTGTTTGATTTCTTGGAGGATAAATTGCCAGCTCAAATGGAAACTCTAACCACGAATGAAAGCGTTGGCACAAAATTTAACCGGGAGTATGAACCTGATAGGCATCAGCCTCATGGTAGGGGTCATCAATCTACCAGAGGTGGAAGGTATATATCAGTATCTACACTTAATTTCACAGTAAGAGACAATGGATATGTAACTTTGAAATGAAATTGTCTTTTAGGACTCAAAAAGGAAGTGGTTGGAATCAAAAGCGTGCAGGCGAGTCGAACAATTGGCCCAACTATAACACCAACGATTCACTTTATTTCAACGCTAGCAACAGTCAACAGCAACAAAAGCCCCCTCGATTCCAAACTCAGACCAGTGAAACTGAAAGTTTTTATCAACAGGATAGCGCTCAGACAAGAAATTACAACAAGCCGCCTCAATCCGATTACAGAAGCAATTACTTCGACGGCGGTAATCAGGCCCAATTTAAGAATCAAGCAGCTGGAACTGTGAGACAGAATTCGGGCGACTTTAGATCAAAAGGCAAAAGTCACGATGATTTTCATGGCAAACGTAACGGCCATCAGAAAGGTCTTCCGGCAAACAAAGGCCACAGGAACCAACAAAAGAGAAACTTTCCAGACGATGGCTATGGCGATCGAAATGTGTACAGTGCGGTGCACAATAATCAGCAGCGCAAAGATCAGTGCAATAGTAGACAGGAGACTGCATTAGCTACTGGAACTTGGATGTGGAAGAAGGGAGACAAGTGCTTGGCTAAATATTGGGAAGACAATATGGTGAATGTTCCATCATTTTATTAGAAACATTTTTAACATTGCTCTTTTCGAATTAGCAGAAACTTAGTTTGTTTAAATTTTTCAGTATTACAATGCAGAGGTGTCCGCCGTTTCTGAACGTACGTGTGTGGTTCAGTTTGCAAATTTTGGTAATTTTGAGGAAGTGCTTCAGGTGGATTGCATCCCAATAACTGAAGAAGTAAGATCGATTTTTAACTTTCGATTCGTTCTATTTTTATTTGTGTTTTATTTTTATCTGGTGTTTTTTTTAGTTTAACATGTATGTTTTTTCTCCAACTTTTCATTTATTTGTTCTTAACCATTGCATAAATATTTTAATTTATGATTAACAATGTGGTAATGCAGTAACTTTAATTTCAGAATCATACAAATAATTCAATGTCTAATTATGATACGAAAATTCATGATTACCAAGTAGGTAATCGAAATCCGCGTAATAATTATAACCATCAAGCAAATGGTAACTTTTCAATCATTATATACATCAGTGAAACGTAAACGTAAATTAATTAACTGTGCCAAACAAAGTCTAAGAAGTGTAAACCAAATTTGGTAATATTCAACAACTCGTTGTTGTTATTTTGCAGTAACAGACGCACGTGGAGGAGGAGAAACCGGCAGGGGAGGAAAAAATTATAAAAAACGGACTCAGCAACGGAGTGCGCAACCGATCTATCAACCTCCTGCTCAAAGAAGCTTTACTTTAGAACAATTGATAAGCGAAAAAAATAAGGATACTCCTTTTGAAGGACACTAAAATTTACTATTAGTTGTTATTAAAGACTGACTTTCAAGAGTATTATCAATTTTCACTTCTAAAAATGTACATTCAAATAATAATCGTCTAATATATAATTACATTGATTATCGGATAATACTTTGTTAATAAGTTACTTTTTAATGGTCTAGCAGAATATTAAACAATAAACAATTTTCAATCACAATCTTTTGGGATTTTATTATTTGAATTTGTTTGTTCAGACGTTCATTTGTGCCGAAATAAATTTTGTTTTTTTTTCGCAAAATTTACTTTTGTATTTTTGTGTGAAAATTTAAAATCAAATTAATAAATATATTGAAATAAAAATAAATTTATCAAAAATTAAAACAATTAAAAATTATTTTAAAATTGAAATTCTTATGAAATACATCTCGCTATTTTTTTCACGTTTTATTTCTCGAACTAAGTGCTACTAGTGCCACTAGTTAGCAGCGGTAATTTATCCGAACTAACTGAACAACTAGACAAGTGAGACCTCTACCGTATTTTTTGTATAGTTTTACAGTTTGTTGTTTTCCAGAAAAGGCGGGCGAACGTCTGTTTACATGTTCTGATATAATTGTAATCGTTTCATCATTTTTTTGTTCTAAACTTGTTTTTGTTTTCTTCTTTTTTCTGCATGTCGTGTGTGTACAAGTTACAATGTGAGCTGCGAACAGCAGCGTGTTCAGTATACAGTGTGTTTCTTAACCTCCTCGAATGTTATCTTTAGTTTAATTTTTTGTTAACTTGAGTTCGTGATTTAGAAAAAAAAGTTAATTATGAGAGCGATATCTGATATCACATGGCCTCAAGAATTTCTTGATCTAAAAGTAAGTTTTAATTACCTTATATATATTTCGGGACTAGTTTAATTGCGCTGACCCTCTAAAAACTGATGAAAATTGTTCGTTCAGGTCTCCTTCACAATGTTGTTCCTTCACAAACACTTTTTACCAAACAAAATATATTTTGAATTGAAATTCTAATCCAAATTATTTAATAAAATTAAAAATTAAATATTGAATCATTAAATAGTAGAATTTAATAATAGAGTCGGCGCAATAAAGCATAAATTCGTTTAAATTCAGTCTATTTTAATAATACAAAATGTAGAACCAAAGTTTATCGTTTTATTTCGTTCTTTTGTTTTTCTTGCAGAGAATTGAAGATTTGATGCAATGTGGAATTTGTTATGAATTCTTGGACGTGACACTCATGACACCTTGCTCGCACAACTGTAAGTTCAATCGAATAAATTGCAACTTTAAATATTACCGAATTTATTCAATATATTCAATAATATTCAAATATCAAAATATCTCTCCACTGAGAAGAATTGTTGAATTAATCACTGTACATCTGTTTAAACTCGCAGACTGTTCACGGTGCATAAGAAAATATTTGCATTACAAAACGGAGTGTCCCGCTTGTTTTAAGCAAACATTTGAAAAAGATTTGAGGACAAATAGAAGCCTAGACGAGCTGGTTTCGAGTTATCTATCTGTCAGAGACAAAATAGGCCAGTGCGTTAAGGGGGCAAAGATCAACATTGCGCCTAGAAGTGTCGCACAAGTTGAAAGTCCACCTATACGTCCGGCTCGGACCAGTCAGCTGTCAAAAACACCAAAAAGAGAAATTGAATTAGCGCCACTAAATTGCACCAATTTGAAAGATGCGGAACCTGTTCCAGTCGTCAAATCTGTGCCCGAAAAAAGCTTTAGTACTGATACCAAATCGGAACAAACTGAAAAACCAACGGTCCCAAAAATATTTTCGAGTCCCAGCACGAGCAATCAGAGGAACCAAAAAATTTCAGCATTTTTCACGTCGCCGAAATGTGCGAAGAATGTGGTTCCTAAGCCTGTCAAAACAGTGCCCTGTCCAGTGTGTGCCGTCGATGTATCAGAAACATTCATCAACCGACATCTGGACGACTGTTTGAAAAGACAGCAAGTTCCTAAAGAAGAAGTGAAAACGTAATTGCAATTTTTTGCATTCGAATCCTGATAGAGTTTTCATATTTTTGATGATGGAATTTAATTGCAGGGATTCCCAGAAACGTAAACCGTTACCGAAGTTGGTATTGAATGTCATGAAGGATGCAGAACTGAAAAGAAAATTGAGAGAAATTGGCCTGTCGGTTTCAGGCGATCGCAAAACACTGGAGGCCCGGTTTCACAGATACATAACGCTTTACAACTCGGAATGTGACAAACCAAATCCGCGACCTGTTACCGAGCTGATAAAACAGTGTGAGAATGAAGAGACGCAGGAAGCAAAGTTCAAAAGTCTCAACGATATGGGAATAGTGAGTTTTTACATAAAATATTAAAATGAAATGAAATAATCTTAATTATTTATCTACATTTTTTTCTATTTCATATGTTTCAGAAATTGCAAGTTAACAGGAACTCTAGTCAAAATCTAATCGAGGAAGAACAGAAGAAATATCGTGAGTTAAAATGAGATTTGCTGAAAAATTGTTTGGTAGTGACGAAATGACAAGATTGTGTTTTGAATTTGAATGGTTAATTGCAGGTGAAAGGAACAAAAGTTGCTTCAATAGTCTCATTGAGGACATTAAAAAACGTAATTGTGCAAACACGGAGTCTTGTTCGTCAAACAGTTTAGTCAAAGAAGAAGTCTCTTCAAACGTGTCAATGACCAGCGACGACGGCGATGCGCCAAATGAATTTTTTGCCATGGACGATGTTTTTAATGACTCGGATTCTTCATCGTGTCCATTACAGAGATACGACAGCAGCGTTGCAGTTGGGCGCTTGAGCGTTTTATCCATGAGTAATACCAGTTCTCCTTTAAGACATCCTACACCCGTAAAACAGTCACCACCCAGTAGCACTAAAATAAAGAGTGTCTATGATCAAACAACTGATAGTGATTCCTCGGCTTCGGAGCATGATATGTTTGAGTCTTTTACCGAACAACGACCAATCAATAAGAAACAGAAGCTGTCGGAAGATAATGTTCGACGATCGTTAACGTTTCAAGAACCAGAAAGCCCGGAATCGACAAGTGAGTTCCTCATTTTTCTCTCTGACTAAATGAGTAGGGGAAAAAAAGGAATGATAAAAATATTATTACAGATGGCAGATGAAAATTTATAGTGTAATGTGATAAGCACAAACAAAAACAGGAAAAGAATTTTTAAAGGTTGTTAAAATTGGTTCGTATGAATGTAGAACGACTAAGAAAGTTTTTTCTTTGCAGTAATTGATCTCACATCGACAATCAATACAACGGACGCGAATTCACTTCGTAAACGAAATCGTTTGCAAAACTTGACTGAACCTTCTGTGCCTGGACAAGTGGACAATTCTAAGAAAGTACTGCATGAATCAAATGGTAATAAGAAGGCATCTGATACTGGTGCTGTTAAACGTACCAGAGGACGGGCGAAGAGAGATCCGACGTCCAAGGAAAAGGAACCAGAAAACCTTCCGAAAAGACCTATCCGAAGAGTAAGGTACAATAATAAAAATGTTGAATCACCGAATCAGTGATGCGACAGAATCAAGCACATCGTTTGACTGTTTTTTTTGTAATTGAATGAGTATTATACAAATTTATTTATATGAAAAATATTTGCGATAAGAATATATTATTGTATTGAACTTGAAAAGACAAAATTTAATATAATAAGTAAAATTGTAAATCTTAATAAAGAGAGTTTAATTTATTTAAAGGCCGTTGCAGATTTTTCAATGAATGCTTAATGCAGTTTTTAGGTAAACGCATCATTTAATTATGCATAATTAACAATGTTTTAACAATAATTCATATATCTTATAGATGTAAACTTAAAATAAACATTTTCGATATTATTTACAAGTTATACTTTGGTTTTGCAATAGACATGTGCAACGCGTTAATTTTGCACTGTTCAATAGTTACGGAAGGTCTAACGCTCTAACAGAACTATCTATCACATTCACGAAATACGATTTTTCATCTTGATGATACATTTGATCATTCTTGTCTCTATTTAAAATATAATTGCTATAGAACTTGTTCTCAAACTAATCTCTTCATAATAGTTAATCAGTCATCCTGAAGGAATTATTTTAAGACTAAATAAGTGGCAAGGTAGAATCGAATGAAAACAAGAATTCTGGTGTAAAGAGTCAGACGAAGTTACAACTTTGAAAGAGCCACAAATTATAATTTATATACTTTATATCTTTTGATTGACAATTTACACCAGAATCCTTTTGGAAAGCATTTCCTCGTCACGGAACGTGTTTTACCTATCGAGTCGATATGTTCAATTTGAACGGCATCTTTTAAATAGCACGGCATAATTTAAACAGGATTTAAGAAAATATTGAATTTTTCGTAAAACGATTATATACAATGCATAGAATTCTTTCTAGTTCTTTTTTTTTTCACAACGTCTTATTGTTCTTTATCGATTTGACAATACATATAACATAATATATGTATTCAATCTCTTTACTATCGCTTTAATCTCTAGCACTATTGCTTACATTACAATTGATTGACTAAATTTTTGATCATTCAGTTCTCAACATTGGTTTTGACTCGTCTATAAAATCATCAGTTTCAACCGGCATAGAAAAGAATTTTAAAACGACCAAAATGTATAATTACGAACTTGAAAAAAATAATTTTAAAATTCGACACAACTTGCACATTCTTTTCTATTCCGCTGAACCTAAATTGATTGCAGGATTGTTACTAGATTATCTTGTGTCGTCAGTTCTAGGCACTGTTTTCATTTTCAGTTCGCCTTTCAAAATACCTTCTGTATATAAATAATTCTATTACTGTATAATGTATCTTTGCACAAGGTAGGACGTATATTTCATTTTTCGTGCTGACTTTTGTTTCTTTTTTCGATTGTAACACCAGTTTCAAAGCTTCCATTTAAGTTTTATCAGCGCCGCCGCATCTTTTAATTATTGCACTTTTCTTCAAACGCTGATTTTAAAAATCAAATCGCCCTCAAACTGCTGTATTCTTAGCTATCACACATGGTCGTCTTTTTTTCTCCTCAACACGGTAATGCCAATCGATCCCCTTATTTTGCGCAGAAGATCTATGATGTCGGCCGTTGACATTTTCTCCACACTTTCATCGTTGACCTAAAATTGAATAAAACATTTTGCAACATTCATTTCGGTGTGATAATACCCATTAGCACATTTTCCACAATCAATATATCCATTAAAGCTTCGTTTTTTTGAATAAAAAAAAGGTCTCACCATTATTAAAACGTCGCCCTGTTTGAGTCTGCCATCTTTCGCTGCCACACTGTCAGGGTGCACGACAGATATGACAGTTGCGTCGCCTTCTGGCTGCAAGCTGAATCCAAGACGACTGTTCCATCCACGCGTTAATTCAACCATGAACACCTACCGATACAATGCATCTCGGATCAGTACTATTTTTATATTTTCCAACGAGTTATCTATCTCGTAACGTCATATGATAGGAGTGAAATTTTTATACTGTCACTATTCTTTTCATTTATTTTAGTTAAAAATGAAATACCTCATGTCCTTGTTCACGTGCGTCGTTTATTGTGGATGATGTCACAGCACTTTCGTCATCCTCGTTTCTGTAAATTTCATTTTCGTCGATGCTTCTGTAAGTCTGTGGTGCAAACATCACACCTTTCCACTTAAGCAAACCCTGCGAACCTCCGGGATCTTCCACGTCCAACGTCCCTATTAACACAATTGGAAAACATTAAAACTAAAAAATGCAGTTAAAAAACAAAGAAAAATGAAAGTGAAATTTCACTGTAAATTGAAATTCAACTAATAATATGACATTTCAGTGACGAATAATAATTTTTGGCTTTTGGTTTAACTCACAGTTTGACTTGGCATTAAATTTGTACTTTTTGAACATTGCAAAGAACACTGTTGTTTTGTGGATATGAAATGAAATTGGCTCAATGTAATGTGTGCAGGAAAGAAAGCGCAACGCGAGTAGCGCGATAGTGAAACTGTTCTTGTATGAGGCCTAGGTTAATCTCACAGAGTATTGTGTATGGTCATCGGAACATCACGGTATCCTTGAAACCGTGATAAATACCTCGACTTTCAAATTTCAAATTGCAGTTGTTCATTTCATCAAGCGCGATCTTATGCAAGCAAATGTAACTTTGATCAACTTTCAAATTCATCTTTTCCACCATTAGCGTTCTATCAAAAAAAAATGTAAATTACTTTTTTTTTCATTTTAGTAATTAATTTTTACATTGAACCAATTAAATTTTCGATTCAATTACACAACTTAAAATTAACCCTACACAAACTGTAATATTGTAAATCTATATTTACTGAAAACAGTTGTTTAAATTTATATATTTTTTAGATCAGTTCATTGAACGAAGGTCTAAACTGAAGATCGAACATTAATTTAAAAACGTTTTGTACCCCATGTGTGCGTAAGGTTAAAATGACAATCAAAATGATAAACTTTTATTGATTTTAGATTTATTACCCGGTATATCTTGGTCACTAGAATGGGTGACTTTGTTCTTGATGGTATCAATATTAGCGCCAGTTGCAGGATTGGCACTTTGATAAACGGGGTTCTTGTGGCTGAAAGCGGCTGTGTCGGTGTTGGATAGCGGAGGCATCGACGCAGGTTCGCAGGCCAGCAGGTGGTTCTGCTGCTGATGAGCGGTCGGCGCGGCTACGACGCTTGTCACTTCGTCCAAATTTGAGTCGCTGTCTGTGACAATCATGGGTCCGGAATAATCGTCCGAATCGACGCTGAACTGGAAATGAGGTTTGCCCGGAGGAGCCGACAGGTCCAGGAAACTAGGCCGGTGTACCCTGTTCGAGTCACTTGAATCACACACGTCGTACGATCCTGGCTCTACATCGTCTACACTTGTTTGCCCCGAGTCGGATTTTATTAGAACACCTATAAAAAGAAGATCGAACACAAACTTGAATTATTAGACTGTAAACAATCATCTGGCATTTCGCAACAAAAATGTTGTTCGATTATTTACAAGCTGCTTTCTTTGTGCAGCTCGTTTTTTTTTGCCGTCACGTTGCGAAAATGAAATGTGACACGAGAGCGCTCGCGGATTTAAGTCGTGCATTTTTCACAGCGCCCTTTCGATTGTTCGCGGCGCAAAAGTTTGTCGCGGTTTTCACAAAAATCCGGCATTCAAAAGCTCCTCCGGAAAACTAATAAAAGATTAAAAGACCACAGCTGGCGCAAACAAGCGCCGCGCACCTTTTGTTCCGGGACTCCAAAATTGTCGTCAAATTTGACGGCACACAATTTTTCATTTTTTGTTTTTTTTTCTCGGTTCAAGACATTTAAATTAAATTCTAAATATCTAAATTTTTGACATTTTTTGTTCGGTTTTCATTTCTGGAACGTTACCAAAAAATTTAATGAGCAACTGTTTTCGGTCGTTTCTCGAGTGCTCCAAGTTTCAATTGAACTTGCAAAGGAACTGGCAATCAATCTTTGCCGTGTAATAGCACCACTATGTCGATCGCTAAATTTATTGGTCGTATTTGTTCTTTTCGTAGCTAACCATTTTTCTCACTCGTTTTCATTTTCATTCCACGACTTTTTTCATTAGAAGTCTTTTAAGCTAAGAAATCTCGATGGCAAAAGAATATTCTAATCTGAGACTCATGCTCACTTTCAGCCGTAGGAGTTCTGGCGCCGGGTCTTTTCAGCTTGCGGGGCGAGCTGCAAGATGCGTTAGCTGATTTTCGTGTGCTCGAGCCACTCGAAGTTGCGGGTGACAATTTACGCACTGCCAAGTCGCACAACATGTCTACGGCTTCTTGTCTGAAACATAAAAGGTTCGACATACTATTGATTGAAACTGCGAGAAAAAAATTCTTTTTTACACTGATAATAAATAATAATGACTTCGAGTAAATTAAATTATAAATTAGTCAAATTGAACACTACTTATTTTTTAATCACAATTAATTCAAAATGTAGTTCAAACAACTTATAAATTCATTATTATATTATAAAACTTGATTACAAATATCTTTTTATATTGAACTAAATAAGATTTGTTATCTTAGGCAACACTTTTTCTAATTCTATATAGGTGTACACTTAATGTTGTTCTAGCGATAAGTCAGAATTACATGAAATTCTGTACAATTAATCTTCTACTTATTGTCGTTAATTTTATATATATAAAAATATAAAAGTGATCTGAAATCATCTGAAAATGGAGATGTTCAATTTACAAATTGGTATAATATATACAGAGAACAAAATTTTATACTATTTTTCCTGAGAGATTCATATATCAATAAACCTTTGAAAAATTTACTCAGATAACATAAATTTTGAACGACGATTTCTCAACACTCATGGGATTATCCGATGAGTAACAAGGAACATTTGATTTTCAACTTTTAGGAATAATGATACGAAATTTTTTCCCTGTAGATATAGAAAGCCTCGTCGGGTCGCTTGCGCGACCCTTGATACAAGCCATGCATTGTTTCATAAATTTGCAATGGAATATCTCAAATTGTAAATGGCGAACGTCTTCAAAATTGGCTTTATCGCATGAAATATAGTTTGTTAAAATTGAACAAAATTCAGACATTTCAAAAATTACCTTTTTTTTTAATGATTATATAGACAATTATGAATAAAAATTGAAAAAATGAGTTATTAAAATGTTAAAGAATTGCAACTAACTGTTATTTGAAAAATGCTATTTTGACTGTCACGCTAGTACTACCGTAACTGTTTAAGAGAAAACAATTTCAATGAATTTCACGGTATTATACAATTTAACATAAAAAAATTCATTTTTTTTCAATTATTGTTCATTGAACCTAACATTATCAGATTTGTTATTATAACAAATCTAGTTTAATCTAGATCAAATCTAGGACATGTTAATTACAAAATGTTAATAACTAATTATTACTTTAAATGTTAATCTAAACAATCGAGAAACAACACAGCTAATTTAAATTGACAAATTATGTGTTGTGCCCAATTTAATTTTTCAAATTTAATTTGTCTATGAAACTTTCTCTGTTTATTTGAAATGATTCTTTCATAGCATTTGTTTTATTTAATATGAATTACCTTAAACTGGTGTGAGGTGGACGGAGCGGATGGTCATTAGGTTCCGTGGGAGATAAAGCTGAGACTGGTGTTTGCGTCATGTCGCGGTATAAACGGAGCTTGACTCTGGGGCCGCATTGTCTAAGTAGCGTGACGGCTTCCTCGTGGCTCATAGGCGACAAGAGTGCTCCATCGACCGCGACTATTTTGTCCCCTGGCTGAATTCTTCCGTCACTTAAAGCCGGCTCTCTAACGAGCGCTCTCACGTAATGCCCCAAAGCACTACTGTCGGCTTTCCTTAACGTGAAACCCAAACTCCCAGCTACTTTAGTCATCTCGATGTCAAATTCCTGCACGTACAAAAGCGCCCGTCACAGTTAATCAGATCGCAAAAGTTCGAGTGGGTCAATTTTGCGCCTTATCGAATCGAACTGTTTCTCGGTCAATGTGAAAACAAGATTGTTATTCGGAACGGACGTATCTTTGTTAGGATTATTCTAATACAAATAAGCACTGCAATTTTCGGGGCAAATCGATAATTCTGAGGAACTTTATGTTGCGGCTGACCTACTGACATAATTTTGCTCTGAATTGTAAAATTGAGTCTTCCTGCAACGCTGGATACTTACGCCACAAGGCTCCACGTCGAGTGGAGCTAGAGGATCGAGAACACGCGTGACTGCCGCTTCCCTTCGCACAGGTAAGGGCGGTGGCAATTCCTGTGGCGGCGTTGAAACGTTGCCCTCGCCAGCGACTCGTTGCACCAACAGTTCAACCGTGCTTGAAGTTGTTCGCAGCACTTCCAACGCTTCCTGTTAACATTTTTGTCATGATCAATGATTGCAACTCAACATTATAAATTATTACACTGAGAAAAATTTTGCTGACATTTTCTTAAGATGGTTCTAGCGTGACAGTTAAAATAGTATTTTTCAAATAACAGTTAGTTGCAAATCTTTAACTCATTTCTTTTTAATTTTAATTTAAAAAAAATTAATAACCTATATTTTTGGTTACTATGGACCATATGGCCAATTTTGAAGCCATTTTGAAGATATTCAATTTTAAATCTCAAACTTGTTAAAAAATACATGGCTTGCATATTTATATCTATATATTATGCCAACTTATAAATTGACTATCTCCCATTTTCAGATGTTCAATCATTTAACTGGAAGATCAATTTTACAGAATTTCATGTAATTCTGACGTTTTTCACTTTTTGCCAGAACCATCTTAATTCAACTGAGGTTTTAATTGAATATCGTACAATTGAAAAATTCAGTCAAACTTGATAACAGAGTTAATTTAACAGAATTCAAAAGTTATTAAATTTTTCACAAAGAAAAATGAATTTTCGTAAGTTCAAAACAAACTTGTTTAAATCGAAAGTTTTCTTTAGAACAAAGTATGGTAATTCAAATTTCGAACAGCAAAAATAAAATTTTCAAAAATATAATTTCTTTGTTCGTTTGAAAAATTACAGTACGAATTTCAACTAAATTATCAGTTGAAACAATTGCATGTTGCTGTTACGACACCTAATTGATGAAACAAATCAGTTTCAAAATCGCCGATTTTTCTCAGTGTTAATCATCAATTATTATTCATCATTCAGCTACAAACATAATTAGTAAGCGAGGTCAACGAAACTCCATTGGCAGCCAGCAGGATGTCGCCTGGTTTCAGTTTGTTGGAGAGCGCCGCGGGTTGTTGTGGGAAGAGTCGTTTAACCCTAACTGGCCCGGAGCTGCCGCCACCAGAGACGCTCAAACCGAGACCGCGACTGCTCTTCTGTAGTGTCACGGTAAAAGTGCTCTCTGTGAAATGATCAGAACGAGTCTCCAGTTATAATCATGCTCCCTTCTCTGTTCATAATTACCTCTCTCTCTCCGTTTTAATTACAGCTTTAATATTTATTAATTAGTGCAAATTGATTTATGACGGATTGGACGTGGTACCAAGTCTGGAAAACTTACTAAGTGTAATGTATTAGAGCTGTTTCTAAGCTGACAAATGAATCAGCTTTGAAATCAATTTATAACTTTTTTAAGCATCGTGCCAAAGCGAACGAAAATTGATGGACCTTAAGGGGATGTTTTGTACGAAATCATTGATGAGCAGATATGTATAATCCACGAGAGTTTCAAGGTTTAGTCTTAGGCAGATTGCGTCGGGTCAAAATTTATACCGCAAGCACTTGGGTATTCGATTGCTCGTGAGATTTTCAACCTGATATCAATTATTTGTGCCAGCGGGAAGGCGTCCTGATAATACGCGCGATTCGATAATATTGATTGCCAACCGATTTTGCTCCACTACACGCCACCGACATTAGCATTAGAATGTCGTCGCAAATCCCGGTCCTGCAGAGGACTCAATGTCGGTTGGGCTTAATGTCACAAAATTAATCTCTCCTCCACAGCCGAGAGGGCGGCGTATTCCAAACATCTTAATCTCATTTTTATAACCGAGCTCATCACTTTTATGAATCAAAATAATATACGTTTTAATTTATGCGATTCCGCGTATTGTCTCGGGCGCAACAATACAAACAATATCACAATTCATGAGAGCCAGTTGCGAAATACCTCGTCTCTTCCAGATACGCGAGCTTTGTTCGTTTTTGATTCGTTTGGCAAGGTAAACCAAGCGGTTTTGTGTAAACACCGACCCACATATTTCAAGACGTCTCATCGGATCACCAGCAAAAAAAAAAAGAAATTGTTTTTCACAATTTCTCCTTATTTAAATAAATTCACCCAATTTATCTTTTCGTTATATTTACAAGCTCCAATTGGAATAAACACACCAATTATTTTCAAGTTTGACTTTGGGGGAATGTCTTTTGGATAAATGATTGTATTAGCCTTCTTAAAGCAGAACTCCCGGGAGGACTTGACTCTGCGCGCAAAATGTTTAGGTCGTTTGCAACAGCCAAGTGGGAAAAACGTCGTGTTTTGCCTGCGAAGTGCATACGCGCGCAAGTTGGTCATGCATTTCCATAAATCTCAAGAGTTTTGATTTAATAATGAAATTCACGGCACACATTCTAAAGTGCAGTGACGTTCGTTGCAGAACCATATCTTCAACATCGTGCATACGTGTTATACTGGCTCGTAGGACGACTGTTCAGAGAGTTAGTTATGTAGTCGGTGCAGAATGATCAACCCCTGTTAGCAAACTTATCAGCTCCCAACCCAGTCTCCTTTATCTGCTGTTTGATATATTTTCTGAAGGGTCGATTTGATTGACACTTCCGGGCGATATGTCTTCAATTCTTATACACACGGATGTTTTGGGATCACGTCTTCCAGAACCGTGATAATATCTCTTAACTGGCGTCTTAATTAAAAGGCTCTACGAATTAACCTCATTACACCCCATCAAAGAGGGATGAGCCGCTGACTAAATCGCAGTAGACACGCGATAATTGAAATACCTTTTGTAGATTTTGTTATAGCTTAAGAGAGCTTAAGAGGAATAACGATATCAATTCCATTATGGTATTTGTAATCTTCAAGACGTTTCTCATTGTTTTAATGCTGGGAAGTGAGTTTAAAAATATTTTATCCAAATAAAACAATAAATTGCTTTTTACTAACGATTGAGTAAATAAAAAAAGATTAAATGTTTCTTTGAACTGACATTTTTATTTTTTAACTTAAGTATAGAAAATAATAATTTTAATTAAATGATACATTTTCAATTTCAATTTTAATTTCAATTTTAATTTCATACTTGAAGTAAATAATAACAAGGACAACCTTTATTACTGCGCTTATTCGACAATAAATTGCGGTAATCGTCCGAACTCTTCAAACTTAGTCGAACGTAACTGACGTGTTTGTTTTAAACATACAAAGTCAAATTGCTTCCGCGATACTTCGTCCGGTTTATCGAACTGCAAATCAAAAAAGTTTAACAACTATTTGAGCTTGTTTCTCTTCGATACGCCAGCGCAAGACGATATTATTCGCTGCCGATGAATTTCATCGTCCTGAATTCATGAGGTTTTTCAAAGTTGTCAGTAATTGAACAGAAAGTTGATATCAAAAATATTAGCGCTTGTTTTATATCGTTTATATTTTGTAAGAATGATATTTCGTCCGTTCTTTTTTTTTGTCTCGTTGTTTGTTACGCAGCTTAAACTTGTACAAAAAATGGCGCATTTAAGTTTGGGCAAACAAGACAGTATCACCAAAGTTTTGACTCGGCAAATTTTCTTTTTGTTCATAAACTTTTTCGAGCCTGCTTTGTAGGTAAAAAGGAAGATAACTTCGTATAAGTCGGTATATGGAACGGTTTTATTAAATTCTGCAATCACCTGTGGCAAAAAAAAAAAACATTATTCGTTGAATTTTACCGCATCGTTGCTTCCTAATTATTCTTGACGTGCATTTGATCAAAACTTTTTGCGCAATTTATTGTCTCTTACCGGTTGCATTAGCAATAATAAAGTTATATTATGTTTGAAATTTTTTTTTATTACTCAATGACACGGAACCAGCTAAAAACTTTATTATTCTTTTTCCTTCGCTAACAAATCATCTTGATTTAAAGAAATACGCGTAGATTAATTCTTGAAATTACAGCATTATAATTATTGTATAATTCTCGCAACTTTTTGACTTGAATTCAACTTCAAAACTTTTTCGTTCAAGTGAAGCTAAAAAAGTTGAATCTCTTTGAATGTTCCATTTAATAAGATCAAATGGAAATTAAAATTATACCATCTCGGACAAATAAAATGTTCGCGTTTTCACAACCCTCTCGCTATTTTTCTTCCAACTTTCTTGGAATAATTTAAAGACCTGAATAACAAAATATTTGCAAAAATTTTCCATTGTAAATTCCTTATATTATTTTCACGTTAAACACCTCATTCGTGGGATAAAAAATATTAACTTTGAGAGAGATAAGGACAGAGAATAAAAAGGCGTTTCGCAAAAATTATGCAGATGGAATGAAGACTCAGTTGGGCACAAAATCGTCGACTGAAAATTGAGCCGGATTCTGTACTTTTGACTCGCAAATTATCGCGCCTTTTATTCCGTTGAGCCTCTTCATCATACGCGCGTGAATTGCCCAATTGATTAGTGGCAAAGTGTAAACGACAAATGTGAATTGAATTAAAATAATCGATCAAATCGCACTTGATTTGTCACATCAATAAAAGATGGTTTCGATCCGGCTCGGATTTGCATCTCGTTTGGAAAAATAGCACGAATATGTGGTGTGTTTATAAGTCGGAAGAACACCACGTTGACGTCTGAATCCGTTGGGAAAAAGTGCGACGGGCAGGTGATGAGGTCTGGACACGTGTCGATGTGGCCTAGTTTGGCACATAAGAGTCGCCAGCAGATACACTGTACGCTTCCTTGTGCGATCAATAGTGCATTCTTGATTTGGAAAAACTAGCAGTGTTGGCGAATGTGACAAGATTTTTGAGTCACAATATCTATTCGGTATCGTCGTCTTGTCATAACAGTACCTATATCGAACGAGGCTCCAATTTTTTAACCCTTTATAGAGCAAGGACTTAATTTTATTTCGTTCAAACATAACTAATAAAATAAAATAAAATAATAATAAAATAAAATTATAATAAAAAATAAAAAAAGATATATAATTTTGTAAAATTAAATTCAAGTGGGATATTATATAATAATCTTATCTACCGAGATTTGTTACTGATGATGGTAACCAAACGATTATCTTGCTGTATTTCATGGCACACGAAAAGGAAGGTAATTAAAATTTACAGGTGTTATCACAAAGTCAGAGGAAGTAAGTCGAGGTGTACTATCACGCACAACTTTTGCTTTCCTGCAAAATCTCGTGTGACTTTACCCTCATAATTTTTCACCGTTTGCGGTACTTGCAGTTCACTAAACCTTTTATGCAAAGAGCAAAAAAGTGAACAAAATCAATACTGTATATACTGATAAAACAAATATTCAAGCTAGAAATTCAGCCGGACGAAAATGTTGCATTCAACTACATCATTTTTCATTTTGAAATTGAATACAATAATTATATTAAACTCGATTTTATTATTTTGTGTGATCAACATTATTTTATACGATCGCATTTCAACTTTTGTTTGTTCACATTCTCGAATTTAATTACCACCAAACGACGCGTAGGCTTCCGTATATAATTACAAGAACAGCTTTACCGTAGCAATTCATTAATCCAATTAAGTGTACCATCAATTTTTTTATTACTCGATGAAATTTGATGAAACGTTTGCTACGTTTTTATTACGAGCTTTTACAAGCTTTACTAAAATCAGCAAAGTGGTTCACTGTAAAAATCTCCCCCGACATGAAGTCTGAAATTGAACAACTTTATATCTGAAACCGGTTTTTTTTTGCAACTTTTTGTACACTTAAAACAACAAACTGATTTTAAGATCCGCCGTATTTTTAATTCATAATAACTCATTAGATTGAATTCGAAGTAATTAATTTCGTTTTATTTCAGTGCAGCAAATAAAACACAAATTTTGTCACGGATAAAAATAAATAATTTTGGTTTGTTACAATTTTAAAAAACTTGTCAAAAAATTGAAAATAATGGACTGGATTTTTTGCAACGTTGAAAATTCGTATCGGACTAAAAAGTGATAATAAAATAAAATTGAAAATCACAGTGAGGATAAATTGAGTTTGAATTCAGTGAATGCTTAATCGGTGGCTCAGCAATGGTTTCCGTTCGATTAAACTTTGCGAAGAAAATCATTTTCATGAATAAATTGAAAATAACATGACGCTTTTATCAGCATTTTGTCAAGTTAACATTCGCGTTGAAACCCCGCCGCCGCTGAGAATTACAATTTACGTTGCTTAATAATTCAATAGCGTTCTGAATAATATTTGGAATGTAGCTTTAATGTTTCATCGTCAGGACTCCAGAATAATGAATTGAATGATAAGGCTGCCGGCGAACACGCCGAGCAATTGAAACGCTCGGATGTACGGAATGTTAATTACCAACCGCGCGCTAATAATACAAATGAAAACTAACATTTCCTCACGTTACAAGCCGATTGGAAATGAATCAAAACTGTGTACCATAGAGCCTCATTGTGCACGCACACTATAACTAAACACGTGCGTTTTATTCAAAAGGAGATCGCTCCTATGCGCGCAACAACTTGCGAGCGCGAACGGGTCGGTACTTATCGTTTGTTTTCTTCTCATTTCGCGACGTCGACAAACAGCTACAATAATATGGAGCGAACAATGTGTGTACTCATTTGCAAACACACAAAAACGCATTCAAATTTCTCACAGACATCTGCACACGGATTCTTTTGAATAGTTTTGATGACGCGCGCACAATGAAAGTTTTTTTCCCCTGAAAAGATGCGCTTTCAGTTTGATTTTCTGAATTGTCAAGCTGACTTCTTTGGTGGAAAACAAATTTTTCGTAAAAAAAAAAAATTGTCAGTCTTAATTCATGAAACCATATTGGCATATAAAATGCAACAGAAAAAAGTCACTCGTCTCCCAAGTTGATGAATATACCGCGAGGTGTTTAAGGGGCGTTGTGATGACGTTTCATTTTTAAACTGCGCGCAGCAGATTCATTATTTTGGGCTTGAGAGTGCTCTCTCGTGAGATTGATAGCGAGGCATTTCGCTAATCGAGTGGGTTCATTTTTTATACATGCCGCCAATATGCCACAGAGAGTGTCTGTACTGAATTATTCGTCGGCTATTACTTCCTTTTTGTTTTTCGTTGTAGGAAAACTTTTCAGCCTCCAACATTTCACATTAAACTCGGTTGTTATTTCGACGTTATCCGGCATGTTTCTTCATAAAAAGTGATAAAGAGAGAGAAAGATAAAATGAAATTGTCGTTTTGCATAATTGTGAGTAATCACAGGTTCGCAACTTTTTAAGAACGTTGTGTCTTACGTTTTGTCGTTCAACTTTTGCTCTCTTCCAATGTCGTGATATGCACCGTTACTGTTTCCTAACGCTACGCACGTTTCATTCTTAAAAGGATCTGGGAAGAATAAATATAGATCAAACTTACCAGAGCCATTCGATAAAGCCTGTTCCGGTAACTTCGGCGGATGCTCTTCTTCCGGAGACCTTTCCGAAGCATACCCTTGATCTTGTGGTTCGTTTCCAAATAATTTTTTCACCTTCAGTTCCGCCGCTGTTCTGTCGACTGTAAAATCAGACCAAACAACAATGTAATCAGTTTAAAATCAACACTGTTACTTCAAACGACGTGATTTTGTATTGAAAGCTTCTGAATTGCCATCACAATTTCTAACTAGCTTACGTAAACAAAATTAAAAACTGTACACAGACTCAAAATAAGCGCCATTAAATATTTACAAAAATAATTAAACACTTACAAAAATTGAACATTAAAAATTAAATTAAAAATTGAGACAGGGTAGGATAAAAAAAAAATGTCTGAACGATTTCTAGACCTTGAGTATAAAATTGTATTGAACATTGTGTAACGTAAAAAGAGGAAACGAAAATTGGAAAAGTAAGATGGTATCGCGCGATTGACGCAATAGATATATATGTTGAAACACACTTTTTCTCTCAGTGCTAAGTCGTGGGTACTTGAACGGTAGAGAATCGTGGTTGTGGCGCGTTTTGATCAACAGATCATCGTTGGCACTTTCGGTACCGTTGACGGAGCATTTGCGGCGAAAGTCGTCCTCGGGACAGGAAGCGTTTCTTCGAGCTGACTCGTGCGGCGGCCTTTTCGAGTAGCTCCCAACTAGGTCTAGATCGGATCGCCTCTGCAGCTTCTCGTTCAATGATTTGCCTCGCAAGCACAATTTGCACGTTTTTGCACCGTTGCCATTTTGCCCCGACGTGTCCTGCTGGTGCTTGCACTTGACCAAATCCAGATCTTGCCGATACCTGATTGCGTTAAAAATATATCTCAACCAAAACTAAATTTACAATCCTTTTCAAACGAAATCAATTAGATTATTTCTTGTCTCAAATTATTTCTTGTTTTAATTCAAAACTTGAATCTAAAGTTACTAATGAACTTTCTTTCAATAAACTTTTTTTATTACATAAACAGATGGGTGAATGGCTTTAAAAACTGAAAAACAAAGACAACCGTTGAACCCCTTTGTTATCCGCTTCTTTTTCAACGCGTCCGTAAAAAAGTACACTTTATCCATTTTATTCCTTTTGTCTGATGTATAAATTTTTACCGTGATGGTGTGAACAGTATACTGTTTGGTGAGAGGCCAAACATTGAAACAATATTGATCGATTTGTTCAAATATATACGCGCGTCTATGAATTTAAATGCGAAACAGGGCTTTGGTTTCTCTTTGCTTATTCAGGCTCTCTTTTTTTTCACCCTCTCGCAAACACAAAACAGATTCCACGGTTTTGCGAAAAGGAATATAAAATATCCCGTCAGATTTATATTTCCATGACACAAATGTCTTTTGATAAATGTAACAAATATTGAAAGTGACGCGTGTGATTCATAACGCGAGACTTACAGCCAAGGATCGCCTCCTAATGAATCTTGCGAATGGTGTTTGACAAGGTCTAAAGACGGTGACGTGTCGCAAAAATGTACCGATGATTTTTTCTTATAAGGTAACGTCCCGCCGAGGTTGCCCCCAATGATATCCGATATCACGTTGTTGTTGTCGCTCAAATCGCTGTCATCTATCGATTCTTTGCCGTCCAAATGGTTAGGCAAAGAGCCGCAAAATTTGTACCTGCTGTAAAACACAAAATGAGATATCATTTCAATTCGATCATTAAGGCAGTTGTACCCATTATCGATAGTTGCACCTATCATCGACAATTTCAAAATAATAGAACCCAAAATAAACCTAAAATATATTATAAAGACTTTTACATTTGGTTATATGAATTGAAGGGGAATATACAGCTTGAAAATGACAAATGGTGGCTTACATTGATAGATGGATTATTAAAAATATCCTAACATAATAATTATGAACAAATTCTCTCTGTTTCGAGCAACATTCGCAAAACTTTTTGGACAGTTTAACTTTTATTATCAATATAAATAATCAAGTATTATAAATTAGTTTTTTTAATTGCAGTAATCTCCTTTTGCTTTTGCAAATCATAGAACAAAACAAAGACATTGTGGATTTCCTTTGTTTATTAAACCGTTATAATGACAAAGTCATATGCTTTTTGTTTAATGTCGCCATTTTGTTGTAGCAATAAAAAATTATAAACCGTTTATTGTTCTAACTGTAAATTTACCCCGTAACACTACTTTGAAATTTAAATTTATCACAAACTGCAAAAGCAATCGTGACATCCGTCAAGTGCTTCAAAAAGAATGTCCGTTTATCAATTTATTGACAATCAATTGTTTGTAACTAAAAATAATGTTTAAGCATTCTGAAACATTCTTTAAATATTGCTCACACGATATATTTTTCTACAAACATTGGATGATTACATTCTTAATAATCCAGCTTGGAATTTAGATGTGAATTTCGTCGCTGGAAGAGTATTTTGCCTCTTATTGAATGAAAACGTCGGTAGTTGGTGCACGTGACGATAATAGGTACAACCAGCTTATTTTTTGATTCGAACAGTTGGACCTGCGATCGACTGACCTTTCCTTGGACGAATCGGAGCACGGCATGAGAATTCTGCTCACGCTATTGAGTCTCTTCTTGGGGTCGCAAAGGTTCCCGGAGGATTGTGTCCTGCGACCATTCAGGCCTTTGTCATTGTGTCGACTGAGATTCGAGCCCATCGTTTGATCGGTCCGCTCCTCCTTCAGCTTTACGCCGCCCGGCTTGTTTTCCTTATTCGAGCAGCTGAAATATTTGCCGATGTCCTTGGCATTGTCGTTGTGCTTGCAGTAGGAGCCTGCCTTTGGTAAGACAGGTGCCGAGTAGTAATGGCGTGGACGTTTTGCGCAACAAGCTACCTTCCGTGTGTCGCTGCTAACTAACACCCTTTCAACTGCATCCCAATTGCGACTTTTCGTCGGCCCAGTCACTGCGACTACGTTTTCACCTGAAATCAAACACCTTTCATCAACAATGCAGCCGAGATGACATTTTAATTCAGTTGTCTGAGATGAATCAATTGTTCTTTCAGTTATTTTAAATTACTTAATTTTTTTTCACGGGATATTTTTGTTTATCTATGATAATAAATAAAAAATAACAAAAGTATTTATGGTTTACTCGTTCAAGTCAATCCAACAGATTTTGAAAATTAGTGTGTGTACCTCTGCGGCCCCAACGGTTTTTAATTGACGGAAGTAAAAAGTGAGAGAAAATCTTGATGTGATCTGTAAACAGAGCGCTGTTGCAAGACATCTCGAACAAAATTTTTGCACTGCAAAAAATGTCAAAGGTTATTCGCGGTATCCCAGCGAAACCGATTTCGTGACTGTCAAAGTTGTCGCGAGCAGACATCTTTCGTAATAAAATGCTAACGGAGTGAAACTCATTTTCTATATCCCGTTGAAAGTAATTTTTGTCCCCGTTATTATTGTCTGATCAATAAAATTTACCAAGTTTATTATCATTTATTTTAATAAATAAATAAAGTTTTCCTCTCCCGCGTTTAAAAAGAATAAACTCGGTCTATAAAATGATGAAACTTTTTAATTTGAAAGACTTTTGCTTTCATCATGAGAAAAAGAGGAATATTTTTTTCAAGTAGTAATGTTAATTAGCAAGTTTTCAAATCCACCAAGACGTTTATTTAACAGTAAGATTATGCATGACTTTTATAAGAAAATGAATTCATTAAATTTTGTTGCAAACAAAAATGAATAAATAATTTTTTTTCTTGGACCATTTTTTAATTGCAACCATCTTTATATTCCGTCAAATTACGCGGTTTTCAATGAGTTCATCAATGTATCCGATACAAAAGTACAGTTGTAGTAGGCTGGCTCTGATAAAACTGCAGCGAACCGAAGCCTTAAAGTATCGCGGAAGAATAAGAGTAAACATGAGAAAAACACGTAGGTCTTTAAACAGCGAGGCGGATGTGTTTGCGCAAATAAATATGCAATGAGAAAAATGGAACAACGTTATCTTGACAGATTATCTTACTTTGTAATTATATATTTCACTCTTCGCCGGATCATTATTGTCCTTTCAATTGTCAAGTCCAATTAAAACGTTATTTTTTAATTATTCAAAAAAATTTTAATTAACTACTACCATAAAATATATTGTTTATTAATTATTATTTTTATATTAATTTGAAAATTAAATTTTTCCGAAGTAGTAATTGAGAAACAATTATTTTAATTATAAAAAATATTTTTTTTATCAGAAAAAAAATGTATGAATTTTCAACTGCAAATATCGACGAAATTGCAGCTCATATATTCTCAAGCATCCGAATAGATTTGTGATCGATCGTATCGTGTTCCGAAAATGAGAGAAATATTCATCTGCGCGCTTCCTCATGTGTTATTAAGTTCCATATCACAAACAAGCCCTATATCTATAACATGATACCTATACAATATTAACATTATCAGTTTAAAAATATCACCTATTTTCCTGAATTTTATAATCTAATAATTTGTCACTTTTCCCCAACTTGTATATAAAAAAAAATTCAATAAAATGTTTCATTTTTGTTCAATTTTTTTGAAGTTTAGAATTCGCCTCCGAATTGGCTTTGGTATTTGTTTTTTGCTTGTTTACTTACGCATCTTTCATTCTCATTCACAAATTGCTCCTTGAATATAAACTTCTGGCTTGCTTTTTCATCCTGAATGTCGTCTACTTGACAGAATAACGATTTTCTTTTCGAGAATTCTGGTGGCGGTGGACACCGACTACGTTTCTCAACAGCATACTTTTCACTAAACACCAAAGACACATCAAACGATTCATATCACCACATACCCTGCGACAAGTTCACTCGTTTCAAATTTTTCATAACTCGACTATTTTATATTAAGTTGGAATTCCACTTCCCACTTTTGTTCCGCTGGAAAGCAAACTTTTATCTTCAATAAATTGTACATCAAATTCGTTTGACGGCAGCTCAATTGAGCTTTTAAATAAACAAATTGTCGTCGATGGTTTCTGCTCGAGGTGAAATCTAATATTGATCAATCTTCTGAATCGACGAGAATGAATTATAAAATGTCACGAAATCAAACGGACGTGATTATTCATCTTGAAAAGTCAGATATAGGAAAAAAATGTTAATGAACTTTGAAAGACGTTTTCTTCCTCGGTTCGGATTGCTCAACGAAAGTGAAATTTTTCGTGTCGCCGCGGGTCGAAAACAAAATTGTAACGTGAATAGGTGGACCGGGAAAGGTTCAAGGTCAAGCGGCGTTGTAACGGCATGAGCAATCTGCCTCGGATAAATCCTCCACAATTCGTCATTGAAATCCCAAGAGAAGGAAAGTCGTGTTACCGGATTTCGAGGAACTGCTGTGGTATAAGCAAACCGGCACCTCTGAAAAAATCGCATACCAACTGGCACCATACGAAATGCAGTCTCAGGTGATTTCATCCGTTCAAACTTCAAATTCCGGCAAGGCCATTAAGAAAAAAAAAAAAGAATGAAAAAAAGGAACGTAAAAAACGAAAAAAACGTTCGAACGTTCAAGCAACATACCTGCGCCACGAAACGGTTTGAATTATTTATAAACATTTATAAAATTTATTCTTAGAGTTGTAACAAAAATGCAGCTTTGCCTGCCGAGGATAAATTTAAAAGAACAACAAAAATTCGAATTTCTCACACGTAAACCCGGACACTTTTTTGGGGACCATTTTCATGTATAACTCGTTTGAGAAAAAAGAATTTCAATTTGAGTTACGATCGAATTGTTATTTCGATCATCCATTTGTCATCGTCGGTCGGACAGGCTACTTTTTTTGTTCCCCGAGAGTCGTATCGGGGAATTTCACGGTGCACTTTTGCTAGATCACAGCTGAGCACAAACCATCACTACGATACAAAAGTGGAAAGCAGAAGAAAACGAATGCGGAAGAGAGGTATGCGACAGAGTATGGACGTCGGTTAAGCACACCTCTATTTTGAATTTTGGATACTGCGTTTTTTCGAGTGTGGGATACTCGCGACGAAACTCGGTTAGGTCGTCTATTTGCGACGTGGAATGTGTGCAGTTGGGTCGCGACGCGCGCGTTTCTCCATGCTTCGCTAAAAGACTTGTGAGCGAACTCTCGTTTCTTCTCTCCTCGCACGGTTCTCGCGCGACCGCTACCCGTATCGCTGTGTGAGTGGCTTTTGTTTGTACGTACAGGTACACAAGCCGCCACGCTCTGCATGCTCCGCTAACTGCCTCTCCTCTCTTGGGTCCCTTCGTCCTCGGACCCCTCCTCTCCTACCTCTTCACCAATTGCATGCCGAGAGAACAATTTACCTATAAAACGCTCCGATGCATCAATCAACCTTCCCAAAAAGCACGCACCATTCAATCCAACAATTTGTTTGTGCATTTTTTTATTATCTCGTCAACAAAAAAAGATCAATTATCATTATGTGTTTTGTTGATTTAACCATAATTTCTCGGTACGGGTGAGAATAGCTCATGTTTGCATGCTATTTTGGCGCAGACTTCCTACTATTAAACTGCGCGTTCGAAATGCACCGCCCCGACCGTTTCATATAATCATATGAATTGTACGTGTCGAAAAGGTAGAAATATGTTTAACAACAACAAAAAGTTATCTTGTTTTTTTTTTTCAAAAGCAACCGCTGCATTCTCAGAGATAAATCACGCGAGAATTCGTGAACGTTCATCAAGAGACACACGATGATGAGGCTAATCTACATGCGAGCTAAGTACACACGGTTCTCTGTCTCTCTCAGGTTACTATATACGGAGAAGTGTATTTTAATGCCCGACGTTCATAATTACCGCGCAAAGTTACTCAAACTTGAATTTGTGTGACTTGAACATTTTTGAAGAATTTAATCGTTTATCATTCGTCGGATTTTTGCACTTCAGGGTTTCGACTTGATAGAATAGCTGTTCATCGATTTATAGTTTGGTACAATCGACGGATGTACGGGTGGTTGCCTAAGAATCGAATGATTGCCAATGTAAATAGTTGTAATTCAACGGCTCAGTGGTTACAATTCAAATGATATATTATATAAAATTAATGATACCTCGTTCTAGAAAATGTTGATTCGTGAGAACACAATTTCGCACTTGGATCGATATAACATTTGTTTTGATGTTTCAGTAACGTGGCAACGTTATAGCTGGAGCAATGTAGTTCGACGACCGAAACTAATTTCATTTTAAACGCCTAATGCATGTAGTTTTATTCCTAATTCGCTGCGATTGCATTTGAATAGTCCCGAAATATACAATGGAAATTGGTCTTCGCATCAATCCAATTCATACCGCAGACTGTTTTGTTGAGTACAAACTTTCGGGTTTTATTGTGTAACTAAAAAATAAATCATTTCGTGCTTTATATTTGTCAACAGTTATTTCAAAAAAAGTCATAAAACACCAATAAAAAAATCTAATAAAAACTGATAAGTATAATCTAAATTTTTAATCTATATTAAAATGGAAATATTGAAACAGGTTTTTTTTTTATCTTTTTACTTATATACAAAATAAAATAATTAAAAATTCCTTATTATCACAAATTATGTTGCATCTTTGAATATAGCGTATTATTATTTAATTTCCTTAATGTTTCGCTCGTTTAATTAATGCTCACAAAATTTGAGCTCAAGATCCTGCACAAAATAAACTGGTTCATCAAATTGTGTATAGTAATTAGCTTTGATACGCGGCGTTAATCAGAGATAATAATAATAATGTATCAAAAACATTATGTGAAAGCACACAGATAGAAGCGAGCAAGAAAAGATTCCTTGTTCGTGTAAGAGTATAGCGTAATTTTTAGCCAATTAGACAATTTTTCCGCCGTCGTACGAACCGTGCGAATGTTGCGATGACAGGATGCAATTAGTCCAAAAGTATATCCTAAACGTATCACACGACGATTTTTCAATGTTGCATCAAAAACTATACTCATTTCCAAGTCTAACTATATTGGTTTTAAATTTGTTTTAACTGTTGGTTAAATGAATTTCATTTCAATTTAGCATGTGCTAAAATTTTCAATGTGTGCACTGGCGCGCAGTAAAAACATTTTAAACTCGGTCTGCTATTTTACCTTGGGTAAATTTACATATAAGCCCCCAGTCGGACAATTTCGTTTCCCAAAAAATGGATAAGTCATGAAAAATGTCTGAAAATGTTGAACATTTTGGAATCGTGAAAAATGTATGATTGTTCCGACGACTCGTTTTCTTTTGGGCTTGGGATATAAAATGCGTGTTTTGTCCTCGGAAAAAATGTGCACGAAAAACGTTGTAACTGCAGCCGTCGCGCACATCCCATGACAACAAAGTACCTGCTATTTTGAAAGAGACAACTTATCCGCACACGTTGATGAGTGCAACGCTCTTGAGCGGTGTATAGTTTCCACGCGTTTCATTCACCCACCCGCTAATGGATCAAATCAGAGAGGCCGAACGTGTAATATTTACGCTTCAAAATTTTACTCCAAGCATTATTTCCACCCGCGATTATTATTTGAATTGAAACATAATTTTTGAAACACAACTTTTAATGACATTTTTCTCGGAATTTTGCAAAATTAAAACAAATAAACACATTTTATGCTGAAACCCGTCAAAATAACTGGCAATTTCAATTTCATCTTGAGATGGCTGACATTACCAGCAAACGTTGGAATTCCGACCTACTGAATACTCGCGTTTACCTCGCACAAATTTGTTTTTCTATGAATTTCAATTATTCGAATGATAAATAAAACGAGTAATGTAAAAACACATTTTTGTCTGCAGTCTTGCAGTGACGTTACTTTTTTCCATTGAGTTTCCGTCCTCTGACACACTAAAGTTTTTTCGATGCAGTTTGAAAGCAAACAAAAAAATTGTGTATCAGATTTAAATCCTCTCTTGTACAAATTTGTTTGGCAAATTGTAAAAAATTGATCACCTCGATTGAGCTCGGGTATAAAAAGAAGTTGCGGGAAAAAAAGCGTAGTTGCGGGGGACGGAATCGGACGTTGAGAATATCGGAAACGCATTATTGCTAGATGTGAAAGCATTGTAATTGAGTATCTCATATAGCAGAATTCCGGTGTCGTCATTAAGATTGAATATATTTGACACAGTAGTGTAATTAAGCGTAGCGTTGCCACCGCGGCGTAACATTTTGTCATAATTGATCCAACTAATTGGACGATATTGTTATAATTTTCTCGTTTCGTGTTACGAGTCACAATTTGTCTACCAATATATCGATCCTTCTATCAAAACATTGACATATCATTAAACTGCCAAAGTTTTTTTTTCTCCGTATTTTTTTGTTCACCGGGAATACAAAATTCATTTCATCGCAACAAATCCTCTCAGCAATCTTCCATACGTGTGGCCAGGTGATTCAATATTTTTTGGCATCTGAATTTCATAAAAGTGCGGCTAGGAAGCAGCAAGTGTGAAAACAAAATCCCATTTGTTCAAATTATCATATAGTCGCACGGATACACGAATGCAAATGAAGGTTAATTGCATCAAATTTTTGTTTTGCGCGCGACTTTTATTTTAACGCGCGTGCATTATCATTTTGTTCGCTCTTTGTAGATGTAGGTCAGAGTTTACGAATTTTACATATCACTGCTGCATTGTGAGTGCAACCCCCCCCCCCCTCTTCTGAAAAATAAAAGTGACCCAGGGGAATGAACATGATCAAACAAGTGCAATATTAAATTGGAGCTTATGGAATGTATAAATTTGATATATGTCAGGGCACAAAAAAGATGAGTCATACTTTTTTTGTAAGCCGACAATAGAGTGCTTGGCCTGATACAGATCTTGCAATATTGAATAAAGATATATAGATAAGAATTGCGTTTTGAAGATACGTGGATATTTCATTGCAGCTGATAAAGCAGCTATCATATGGACGAAAAAACAAAAAGTTTAGCAGGTTTCTCAATTTATCTGTTATCGCGCTGTGTATTTACAGTTCCATGAGGTGTAAAGGTGCGTATAATCTAGAACCCATTGCTGGTGCTCATTCATCATCAACTTTTTGATTCATCTCGTTAAATGAAACTGTTGGACACAATTTTGCTACACATTTTGCAATCCTAAAATGTACATTCAATTTGCATCCAATTGTTGAATAAACTCCACTCTTGTTTAATTAATCTGATCTATATTTTTGAACACGAATCCTACCTTATCAGTCTAAAATGTATCTTGAATTACAGAAATGATAATCATTTATATCTTTCAGAGTGTATCTGATTCGATACGAAGACTTGAACTTCAATTACTAATCGAGAGACAAGTTTCGAGTTTTAATTTTTTTGAACGGGAGTAAATGCAAATGAGAAATATTTGCACCTGCAGAAATACAAATGTACCATTTTACTTTAGAGATGGACTCAACGACTGGGTAAAACCATTCAAATTAACGTTTCTGTTATTAAAAATTAACAAGAAATAAAAAAATTATAAAAGAAGATATAAACTTACTGAATTGTCAAATTTATGACGGGGTAATGAAAAAAGCGCCAGGGTCTTAAAATCCATCTGAGACCTTGCTGTTGGAACGGTGAATGAAAATCGAACAAAAATGCGACTGATTAATTATAAGCGGTCGAATCGGTGACGTTTATTTTTGAAATCCAAAAGAATGGCACTTTTGCACTCGATCGGCACAGCTGAGAGCCGAAGTAGTACGCGTCCGTGAAAGGCGCGACACAATCCCCCCATTCAGGAGAACACTTTTTCATTCACGCGAGCGTACATCACACGTAAACACGAAAGAGCCCGCGTGACACGTTTCGCGGCTCGCGAACAACTGTTCCCGCGAGCTGACAACACTAAACTCGCAGCTCTTCGGATCCGGACGCGTTTCACTCCGGCGCACGTGCGCCTTGCCATGCGCTTCACTCACTCTCTCTCTTTCTGCTTCCTCTTCCTCCTTCGTTTGCCTCCCATCAAAAATTCAATCCCATTTTTTTGCCGTTCCTCCATATCATCCTCCATAAACTTCTGCCAAATTTTAATATTCCTACCATCCATACGCGAGCGTGCAATATCAACAAATATATTCACCATCAGCTTCTGTAACCTACGACTATACAGAGCTAAATTATCACCTTATCCACAGCAAAATCGATAACTAATGCCTTTTCTACGTGAAGCAATTTCAACCAAAAATTTCTCTATATAATAATTCGCTTGTTTTTCCGACGACAGTTTCCCATATTCAGTTGCAGAGCAATTTTTCTCTTTGTTTTATTAAATTTATTTCTTTTTTTCTTTGAATTAAAAGTGGGAATAATTCAAAATCCATTTGTTCTAGTCTTGATTTACGAAATCAGATTTTGTAATAAATTGATTGAACATCAAATTTATTTTACACTTTACTCGCAGTTTGATTAAGTCTTTTTCCTATCAGAATTATGAACACGAAAGTTTTTTGTGCTTTCAAAACTTTGATTGTACAAATATTTGTATTGATAAAAATAAATTTTTGATTTGGTACACACCGAATCGGGAACACCATCATCTATCGATACGTGATAAATCTGATATAATAAAAGCGAGAAAAACAAGATGATAGGTTTTGGATCCGAAAACCAATTGATTCGGAGACTTAAAACAACGTGACCTTATCTCATTTCGCATTGTGTGCTGACGTCATCACAGTACTTTTCTCTTATATAGATACACTTTTGCGTTATCTATAGGTAACTACGTGAACTTATTTAATATTTTATACCTTTTCCTTGTCCTCGAAAAATGAAAGAAAGATTATCCCAGATACTTTAAACTCTGACAAAAATGGTCATGAAACGGCAAAAATGATAACCAAGTTGTCGTTTTGCATATTCATACTACACATTTAGTACGTCTTGAACTTTTAATTCTCTTAGTCCTCCGCGTTCATATGCGGTTTAATTTGATAAGATGTTCCAAGTGAGCAGGAGGCTGCACAATCAAAAGGTAATGCTGTTAATTAACGCGGGGTACCTTTTATATACAACATAGTTAAACTCGTAACATTAATCAGCAATGTACATAATTCCAACACCGAAATCATAAACTCAGCATTTTGTAATTGGATTACAGTATTTTGCAGTCGAATAATAACCAATTATCTATGTTTAATCTATAATTACTAAACATCATCAATTTTAATTTTTTACTAATTAATTCATCTACTGATTCGGTAATTTTCAATCAAATAAATGTTGTTTTTAAGGAAAAATTGTATGTAACATTATTTTCATATTGATTTTAACATATAATATCCAAGGGGATCTTGGGGGCTTTCGTCGACAATGCAAAGGATTTTCGCGGACTCATAAAAAAATTCTTACGACATTTTTATGAACCGGTGTGAAAACGTAAGATGCCTATTATGCGAATGCGAAAAGCGCGGAGTAGAGTTACGTGTATAAAAAACATATCAGATATCAAATCTGATTCTTTTCTCTTGTCAGATACTTTGCCAAGTTGCTTCAGCGTTTTAACATCATATGTTGTACAGCGCGCACTAATGCATTTAGTATATGTTCGTTTAGCGATTTCTAATTTATTGCGTAAACAACCTCTCGAGCGCCAAATGTTTCATTGCCAATGGCAAACACTATAGCTTTGAAATGACGAGTCAATACACGCCCAGACTCCGATGAATTATCTGTGTCAAAAACAAATCATCCGTGTATTCATCTGTTATAATCTGTCTGTTGGATCGGCCAAAAATGAAAATGTGAATACAAAATTTTGTTCAACTTCTCAGACAACATATAAAATTTCAATTCGGCGGTGGATTATTAAGAATGTTTAAGAGCTATTGGGGTAATTGTGACACGTCGGATAATGTGACACTACCGAAATTGGGTTGATACATTTATTGAAAACAATTTTTTTTTAATTTTTCAATTACATTTTTTGTTTGTATTTCATTCTTTAATTTCAATTTCATCTTTTAAAACAATTTTATTTTTTTGTATTTTTGTTAATATGACAAAAACACGTTTCATGTTACGTCGGCGAAATTTTAATTTTTATATCTTATGTAAAACAGCAAATTTATTCATTTTACCGTTGTTACGATTTTTTCGCAGTTTTTAATAAAAACACTCAAGTCTGAATTTTTCTTCAAATAATTTTCATCTTTATTAGTCGTAGATTACTGAAATTAAGAATTAATTTATGAATATTTTATTGTTTGTATGAATAATAAAAGTTGAATTCTGCAAAAACATTTTGCGAATATTAGTCTAAACGGAGGGAATTTTATAATTAACATTATAATTACATCTTTTTAATAATCCACCTACGAATGTAAGTACAAATTTTGTCATTTTCTAGGTGTATAATTCCCCTACCTTTCCTACCTTTTGCAATTGCTGGATGAGATGAGATGGCTTGTGTGCTTTGCTCAGGGTTGAGCTTCCGTCGGGTCTTTAATAAGTCATACACTCGTTTGAAGTAATCCTTAACATTGTTCTCGGTGTCGTTTTCATTGTCGCCTCGGTGCTTTCGCAAAAAGACCCGTTCGTTGTCGTTGACTTGATCAAAACTTGGCATCAAAAGGTGACCATTTTGATCACAGCTGTTTGATGTCTTGTCAAAAGTCTCATCATCATCATCCCATTTAGTCTTGACAGGTTGGACAACCAAGTAATTTTGCTGCGGAGTCGTGTCAGATCTGTCGGCTTTGAATGGATCAAAGCAGTTTTGCATATTTGCACAAATCTTGCAATTCGTCTTGGAACAAGAGCCGTGCTGTACCAGATCCTTCCATCTTGGTTTCTTCATAAAATCCTCCTCCGGATTGAGTTCATTATTTTCCGCGTTCTTTTGCAGGCGTTCCTCTTTTTTTCGCTCCTTGTACTCCCGCCAGGACCGCTCCACGTTGTCCTGGCTTCGAATCCGCCTCGGTGGGCTGGCAACATTCGGATCGCAATCGCTCCCCAGAAACATATCACTCTTCGTCTTACGGTAAACCTTTCGTTTCCCGTTCGAATTTTCTCTGACACATCTTTTCTGCTGCAACTTGTTATTCCTCGTTTGATCCTCGCAAATCGACATCCCGAGGTTGACATCGCTACGTGTTTTTCTCGCTCGATGATGATTCATCTCCGGCAACGTCCTCTGTGATGCAACGCGTCGCATGACAATTTTTTCCGCCATTGAATCCGGCCGATTTTTCATCACCCCGGGTGTTCCATCTTCCACTCCCACCGTCGGGGCAATTGAATTCGAATTTGTCCTCTTCCCTGATTTCGTAACTTTTTCATCGCCACCATCGTACCCTACTTTTCGCCGATTCAGAGAATCGACACGCGACTTATTTTTAACTTCCTTATTTTTACTATTTTTATCTTCCCTTTGATCCGCGATTGCATCACGATTTCGTTTTTGCTTGTCAACCGCGACATCGCTTTGCGACTTCTTGGGGCCTCTGAATCTAATGTCTTGGTAGCCAAACTTGGTACTAAAGCCGTCCAAGTTTCGATTGCCCGTCGGCAGACGATCGACCTGGATGTCTTTAACTTTGTCGTGCGGTTGTCTGGGAAACTCCTCGTGCGACTTCAAACCATCCCGAAAAGAACCACGGGCTCTTTGAGCGGTTTTGCCGCTGGTTTCTACTAATAAACGCCCGTCCTTGTCCAGCAGTTGGATTACAGGCAGATTCTCCGCGGTGGTTGTTAGCTCCCAGTCCCAGTCTGCCGGCTTGTCAACGCGTAGCCTGATTATCGGTTCCTTCGAATAGCCCACGCTTGGACAAGTTTTCACTTTCACTAAAGGATGCTTCACGTATCTCGATACGTTATCTTCGTTGGTGTATTTCATTTTTCTTCTGCTTGTAACATTCATTTGAATGTTCTTCTTGACAATCCCTTATTTATTACAACTTCACTTCTCTTTTACCATGGCGCTGTCAAATCGAAACTAGAACACGACTAATGAAAAATGCTGGGATACAAAAACAACCGATAACAACTGAGAGTTTGACATTATTTTCTGTCACTGGCATCACTGAAGGAACCGTTTTTATTGCCTTGAGATATAAAATTAAAAAAAAAGTTTGTGATACTTTCATAGATTGGAAAAAAATGCAAAAAAGTACGACCAAAGATAGGTCGATGAATAATGAAAAACAAGTTTATGACAAGTTATGAACCGACGCGTGAATGACTTCAGATTTGTGAGAACTAAAGCTCGGTGAATCTGCGAAATCGTTAGTAGCGTAGCTTACGGTGACGTCAGAAATGAAATCCAAAAATAAATCCCGCGGGATTCGTGTAGGCCAGCTGTAGGAATGTTAACACGTGGGACGTGTCATGGATATTTAAATCCCAGGTAATAACAAAACGAAAGATATCATTATAACTTATAAAATTTCATAACTATAATCTACATTTATCTTAATGTTTCGAAATTCTACATTTTTGAATGTTAAACTTTTGCTAAGACGAACCAAGATAGATTTTTGGACAAAATTACACGTTTAGGCGCACAGTGAGCATAAAAAACAATTATTTATTTAGCAACTCATAGAAGTATGAACATGACATACATTTTATAATTTTTTTATAATTAAAAAGTTTTGCAAAAACAATGGTCGCGAGTTTAGCAAAAAAATATTTTAAAAACGTCACATTACAGTATGTATCAATGATAAGTATTTTCTACAATAAAAATATAATAAAATTTTCTGTTTCAACACGAATTGCCGCATTATCAATAATAAGACGCAGTCTAAAATTATCTCAACATAGTAATCGCTTTTTATAATATCAAGCCTTCGAATTTTTAACATTTTAATTGTTTTCGTGTGTTTTTTAATCGTCTTCAAACACTCCATAATCATTTACTTGATGTTTAATTTGTTCTTACATCACCTCTGAACATTTAAAACAATGATTTCGTGTAATAAGGTGACATGAAGCTCTCATTTATCGTATGCATAACTTTTGTGTATCACGTTTTTATTTGAATTAACATAACGTGACTTTCACGCGAAAAAAAAAATCAAATTAAATTAACCGAAATGTTTTTATCTATTTATATAAAAATTTGATCAAAATTCTGATCAAGTAATGAAGCATGAATATAGCGGGTAAAATACACGACGCGGTATTTGCACGACGAACATTTTTTTAAAACCCTTAAGCTCCATCATACTCGATAAATGTTCAATTTTCGAATGTAAGAAATTTTGTTTTCAGAATCAGTCATTTTTTATTTTTATCGAAGAGATATCTCTGGTTAGACGATGAAAAATGTGTTTTAAATTCAATCATTTTTAACCACAGACATATTGAAATTCGATCAGAAGTTCAAGGGTTGAAAATAACATTCTATTTTTTTTTTTTTACAATAATAAAAACGATTACGCTCAATTACCGTAATGTAACAAAGAAATAGTAACAATCTGTTCTAAAAATTTATACACAATATTGATATTTTTATATTTATAATTATATATTTTCATTGTATACATATATAGATTTATTCATTTATATAATTCTCTGTTATTCACACGTAATTGCACGATTGTTCAAAGTAAAACGCATATTATGAGAGCGTGCATTCTATAGGGTACAATTTGATCTGTTATATATAGTTCTATTCGTCAACGCTTTTGCACACAATGAATTAGCATCATAAAATTACAATTTCATTATTACAATTTATGATCACGCAAATTGTTTGATATGCGAACAGTGATTACCACAAACATACAGTACGAAATAGTCAACTAAAGAATACTCAAAAAATCACTTTGTGGTTTTGATATCGAAATCAAAAGGAACTGGAAACATTGCCGTTAACAAGTCTGATAGTTTGATAGTACAATCAACGGTTTACAACAATTATGTCATTTACAAACGAAATGATAATTGAAGCATCCTAACAAAACAAACTATATCGAGCGGAACTAATGAATGACTACACCGTGCAATAAAATACATAGGCCTTGTTGCGTGTGGGTGATACAGATTTAGGGCTCATACAATTAATACCTGGTTGCATAAACTTATCCTTTACTTCTAATCCTGAGGTTGTCTGAAAAACAAATGACAAACAGACAGTTTGCATTATTTTGTCGAACGCTTTTCGATAACACCTCAAATTAAAAGTTTAACAAATAATCACCTGCACGTGACAAGTTGAATGACCCGACTTGAAAGTTTTGATGTTGTCGTCTTTCGATTCGGTAGGTGCTCGTGGTGCCTTTCTTTTTACTACCCCTTTTCTAGCGCTTGAATCACCAGGAGTTTGCGTGGAGCTGTCTTCGCATCCCTCTCTGTTATTATGAATTTCATATACTGTACACCCACTGTTGAATTGTACGGTCTTTTTCGGCTCAGTTTTCGGGCTGGGGGCTGTTCGCTTGATACACGACTGTCTTGGCACCGATTTACTATTTGCTACGCTTCGGTGGTCGTCACTCTTTCTATCATTATTATCAGTCGATTTGATTTGTTTCAAATGAAGCTGCGTCTCAGACCCCGTGGTTTTCTTCATAGGAGCACTATCCTTTAAACAATTCTCATTATGTTGAACTTCGTAATAATTAATGCGGTTCCTAACGCTACCAGGAGTTATCGGTAAGATTTCACGCCGGGCTAAATTTTTGCTTACAGATACAGGTGTCATGGCATTATTGTCATTAACATTATAATGGCTTATTACGGGAGCGCTAACTATGGCACACTTATCGACGCTGGTTTGGACCTTAGCGCTAAGTCTGATATCAGTCTTTTTGTCGCTTCGATGCTCTGTACTTTGCACCGCTTTAAGTTTCAAAGCGCCGAAATTGTTTAATAATTCATTTAGCACGTCGCTTTTAGCCTCGCCTGCCGTCTTCGCTACTTTAGATCCCGAATCTGTCCCCGCTTTCCAATTCGGCTCCGTCTTCTTCGAGTCTCCGGTCACTAATTGACAACTGGATTGTTTATTTTCGTTCAGCATCTTTTCCAGAAATTCACCGCGACAAACATCTACTGACATCTCGTATTTAACTTTCAACTCATCGATTTTCTTAACTTCGTCTACTACTGATCCATACCAATCAGACGTATCTTTCAACGTGGCTCTCACATAACTTTCCTCCTCTAACACAACATCTTCAGTAATGCTAGTTGGATCCGATTTCGTTTCTATACAAGCTTCAACGACAATTGTATGATTATTATTATTATTATTATTATTATTATTATTATTATTATTATTATTATTATTATTATTTACAACTTTAGTTATAAGTGGGACCGACTTGTTCACCGAAGAGCTCGTTAACTCGTCGACGTTGGTAACTTCTATTACTGGCACTATCGTTTTATTATCTCCTTTTATTTCTCTCGTCAATTCAGGCTCGCTGATTTCATCATCTAATTCGAATCTGACCTTAGACGCTGTGTGCGCTATTGAATCAGGAGAAAGCAAGTCCCCGGATGCAAACAGTTTTGGTGGCTGCACGCGTTTACTCCTGTCAATGTAATCGTCGAAAATGAACGAGTTATCGCGGTGGCAGTCAAAGTCGCTATTATGATAAGAAGAACCACTCCAGTCGCCCAGACATTTTTCAAACGGAATGTTGGTGGTGATCACTCGAAACTCCACTTGTTCGTCCTCGTCGTTATCTTCGGGCTCTTCACAAGTCACTTCATTTTTAACTTCCTCAATTTTGAACTGCATGCTCAGCGTTTCAGCCATAACCGACTCGAAGTCTTGAATGGTGAAATATAAAGGAGATCGGTTCGCTTTTGGCATCACCGGCGTACAAAATTCAGTCATGTTGGGAAGCGATGAGTAATCGTCATCTGATGCATCTTTGCAACGAGTGTTTGATGTCGAGGACAAATCTTCGATCGAACTTTTTCGCATGCGAGCTACCGACCGCGGCGGTGGCAATGGGGCTTGCAATTTCACTTTCTGCCTCTCATGATGCTCCTTAATTTTCTTCTTACCCTCTTTCGATGTCTTTTCAATGCTCTTCTTAGATTTTTTGCGGCGTGGCGGAATCGGTGGTGCATTATTAGCGACATCATCTGAAACACGAATTATCTCTGTATTCAGAATTCAACACAAGTACAATTCAATCATATTATAAATAAGTAGGTCAAGTAGGCAAACACGTATTTCTCATCTAAGTAGGATTTTCATTTGAAGTGGGAATAATTGTTCAAATCAATTTGCAAATTAACTTATCAGTATTTCAGTTGCATTTCACTTGAGCAAAAAAAAAAAAGAGTTGAACAAATTATGTACTTGTTGAGGTGACTCGTGTATGTCTCGCGTATAACTCTCCGCAGTTAAAAATTCGTGTAAAGTTGAACTGAGGATCAAAAGTGCTTACTTTTGCTCATAATAATGTGTACTTTGTAACTTAACCAGATATCGGACACGATACGAATAAAAAAAAAATAAATACGGAAGTTTTAAAGTTACCCACACGATGGTAGACCGTTTGCAAAGTACTGAGGTGATACCGTAGAAAAGACGTTCGAGTTTTGCACCCCTCTCCGTCACATGATCAATAATAATCACGATTTAAGCTTATATCGTTACTAAGATATGAGCACTATACAATTTCCTGCTCAAATGTTCCTTATGAATAATTGTATGTTGGATAAATTTGCCAAAGCTTTTCAAATTCATTAATATCTAAAAGTTCAAGCTCAACTACTTGTTGTATTAAAAAAAAAATATAAAAGTAATCGTATTTCATATTTAAACATTGTTTATCTTTTTCATTATGGTTGATTGGTAAATGTACGGTTCAATTTCTACCGTTGCAATTTGTAAGGTAAATTTAAATGTTGGAAGAACAGTATGAATCACTACCGCAACTTTCAAGATAGGTTTCGCTAAATGGATAAAAGACAATTGAATTAGTTGAGAACTGTATAAGCCATAATTATCTTGTATTGAAGTATTCTTTGAATGTAACGCATACTGCTCAATTATATTTTGCACAGTAAAAATAGGGACATTTGTTGCGTGTAAGAATGTTCGATTATTAATTACATTGTACTGCTTACCATGAAATCTAAATAAATACTTGTCGACTTGACCTGCTAACATCGAAATCTTCCAAACTGAGGAGCATGCTGGCGGAATTCATTGCTTTCGCGTCAATTACGTCTGTTAAATATAAATGATTTGCATTGTGGTTGCCCATAGCACTTGAAGCGGCACTACTATAAGCACTTGATGTGTTCTGCACAGAAACCACGTCTAGGGCTTTTTGCGTGAGCCATTTTGTGGTGCTAGATGTTTCCGAAAAGTTGTCCAACCTACTGTAAAAGAAAATGTGATTCAAATTCAATCTAACAATTTCATATAAAATAAAAATGAACAGTTGTCTCACTTGTAATAAGGATTTTCAAATGTTTTTTGAATTGCATTCTTGCGACTGCTTATATGTTCCATATCCTTCTTTGCGACTTGTGACAAAACCAAGACCACACTCTTTGAAGTACTTTGCAGTAATTTCAATGATTCGTCATAACAAAGGTTTAATAAACTTTGGCCATTTATTGCAACAATCCGATCGCCTGAAAAAGATGACATTGAAAGTAAGTGTTAAAAATAAACAAGTCGTGCAGCTGTAACAACATTAGTTTACCTTTGTTAACGTTGCCTGACATATCGGCTGATCCCCCAACTGAAATTGCAGACACATAAACACCACCATCATTGCCTTCGGTTACTTGCAATCCTATGCTTCCGCCATGTCCACGTTCCAATTTAATCGTGTTGAGTATTCTTTCCTCGGCAAAGGATAACTCTTCTAATCGGGCTGCAAGTGATGCAGATAACGTTTCGTCATTGGTGATTCGAAACGTTTCATCATCAGTTCGGATGTCTGCATCTGTAAAGTTTATTTTACAAAATTTACAAATCATGGTCGTTATAGAAAATATATATAAAATAAAAAATACATTTTTATTTTATTTTATTTATGAAAAATAAAATGACTCACTTAATACATATGCCTCCCTTAGTGGAGACTCGGTTGATTGTGCGGACAACGAGCGAATCGACGACGGAGCGTCGGATTTGAGCGACATTGATTCCGCCGTGTCGTCGGCAAAGCTGGGATCGCGTTGCAAAACGCTGCTGTATATCGCACGAGTACCCATTTTCACTCCCAACCGTCGGGGTAAACTCGGCGTACGGTAATTTCTGGTTTGTTTGGGTGTTCCATAGTTGGGTAAACTCGACGTTTTTGTCTGCAAACGTTTAATCATCATTTAGTCATTATGCTCATTAAATCAAAATGTACAAATTGAATGAATGAACGAGTAACGAGAACCGAAACAGAACGCGCGATGGCTGTCTGCACATTGTCAGTCAGCCATGTTGAGCAATCTGAATGAAATTCGCCACTTGCATAAGTCTAATTTAATGTTCAATAACTGAGATACACTCGAAGCAAATTAATGACAAAATTGATCCTTAAGTATAGTCACCTTATGCAAATGAATGTTCTTTTTTAAATCCGGCACACTCCACGTTTCATCTGGTACGGGAAATTTAGCTTTTTTCCTTGGTCCAGATTTATTGATTGCTGCGTATAATTCTTCAGTATTTTCGGGATTCCTCTTTTCCGTTCGATATGTCGATTCGTTTGATATGACACATTTAGGTACCGAGTAGATGTAATTCGGGTCGTTAGAAAATTTGGCATAATTTGAATATCCGTATAGTTTGTCGTCGTCCGTGCACATGTTCGTGGCTGCTTTCGTGTCACGATCAGTCACATAGTCACGCAGGGCACCTTCCGACTCAAGCCGAACATTCACCTGCGCATAAACGACGTCTTCGTCTGGCTCGCAGCTCTGCTCCTCTCTGTTGCTTATTTTTTCGTCCTTTTGTGGATTCTCATTCTCCTTATTCTGGTATTCTTCTAAATCCATTTGATACTTTGCGTTCGGCTGGTGCTTCTTCATCGTATTTGCTATAGATATCTTCGATCTTGTTATTTCGTGCTTTATTTTAGGCGATAGCGCGTTCATATCGATCAGCAGAGCAACTCCAAAATCTGCGATCAAAATGTTTATCGTGAATTGACATCAGTGGAAATCACATTTGCGAGCAAAATATTTTCTTTCAAACTGAGAAGCGGAATTTCTAATGAAAAACAAGAAATTTCAATCAACAAAGTATACCGGTAATGATAGAAATTATTTTGCTACATAAAAAAAAAGTGTAGTCACATTTTTGTCAGTTCGGAAATCAATTTTATGAGAATTCCTTCTGAAATAGTTGAGTCTTTTGAAACATTATTCTAACAGCTTTCAGATAAATATTTTCATTCGCGATCTATAATTGGCGATAAAAAAATCTTTTCAATCAATGAAAAATACATTCAATTGTCTGTTGTTGGCGAACTTTCGTCCAAACTAAATTGAATTCAGCGTCGATATCGATTCGCGGTTAATTATTATTTGAATATATTTTAAATACCTTTGGCCAAACTCTGAATGGGCGCTGATTCTGAACGTAATCTCAGATAAAATTGATGGTGGAGAGATATAAGTTTAAAAGCGAAGTAACTCCTGAAATAAAAAAAAATCAGTCACTGTAATATATTTAATAATAAACTCACAGATCCATGATAATTTGTGTTTAATCAATCGTGAAAATTGAATTGACATGTTCGAATTTAAAGAGGTAAAAAATTCAAATAACATGTTCTGTCTTGTATCTTAAAGCATGTTACATTAAAATACGAAATGATTTTTTTTAATTAAATCTACCAATTGTAGTGAATTGAATAAATTTTTTTATGAATTAAATTTGAAGTTTAATGGTTTTCGTCATGCTACTGACCCGCCATAGTCGTATAATAAGTATAGGTACTCCGAAACCCATTTACTTCGACGGAGAAAATTTATTGTGCTAAATGCTATTCAACACAATGTCTTGAAAAAAATTTTAAGAAAAATGAGATGTACGCAATTGGAAGTACGAAAAAAAAAACTTTTAATGAAGAAGCGAGAAAAAATGTTGTTTCTTAAGAAATTTGATGGCTTATGAGTGGTTTGTGTTTACCGAAAGATATTTTATTGTTGTTTATTCTTTAATTAAAAGTTGTCCGACTTTATTTGCGCGCGTCTATGAAAAAGCTTTTCCGTAACGTGAACGATAAAATCGTGAAGCATTGATTATCGTTGATATCATGGAAAGTAAGATCGAATTATGATTAAAATCCACGCTGTGTTAAAAAAATGTAAAAACTTGATATTTTCAATTAAACTACAGTTTGTTGATTATAATTTGCACAATTTCAGACGTGATTTTCGTTAATAGACATGTTTCGTGGCGTTTTCACCGGTACAGATTTAGGTAACCGTAGCCGAGATCTTGTGGCATAATCCTTGTTATTCTACGAAATAAGCAAACCTGACAGTAGAATCTCTTCACGCGATGCTCTTATTTCTCTTATTTTATAGTGCAAGTATATAAGGATCGCCACAAAATTGCTTTTGAACAGAAAGGCTGACCGACGAACGAGTGTTGTAACTGACAATCCGACTACTTTTTACAAGCGGTGCAGTTTCTTTTCAATTTTATTTACTCATTTATTTACCTTTCTTTTCGTTAATAATGAAAAGTGGCAGTAAATTGTTTTTCTCAAGTTGAAAAAAATCCACTCCAAAGTTCACTCCAAAAGACATTTGTATGAAATAAGTTTAAAATCAAACGAATCTCCGACTAAAGATTGAACTTACTTTCTCTGGTCCATGCGAAGTTTAAATTTGCATCGCTTTCCATTGATCCTCGTGTACACAAGTAAGCAGCTCTTGCTGTAACTCAAAGTCTGAATATCCTTCCACTGGAATGAGGCGAGTTCGGTTCTTTCGCGAGGCCTGTCCCCCCGGTCGAGGACTTTGATGCCCTGTGGATGGATCGCCAGCCAGATGTTACTATTATTGTTATTGGACGATTTGTCCTTGTTCGTCTGATTAGATTTCTTAAGATTCGGTTGGTTGTTCGGGGCAGCTTTCGGAGTCGCGTACTGCATCTCCTGACAGTTGTTATTCGCAAGCTCGCTTATCAAATCGGTTTTGCCGAGTTTGTCGTTTTTTGCACGCTTGTCTTCAGACTTGCGCAATCTGTATAGCATTTTGTTGAGCTGCTTGGTGTCAAGGGTGGCGATGTAGTAATGCGAGCCGTAATCTGCTAGTGCCTGCGCGTGAGTTATAAACATTTCGACGGCTTTTGTGGCGTCGAGACCGCGCCTTTCACGATGTGCCTGGTGTAGCTGCATCTTCAGTACGTTCACACTGCTTGGCAGCTGATTCGCCGGCCAGTAACGATCCGTGTTTAATATCAAGGATTCCGGGATGTAGTGCTCGAGCAGGAAGTAATCTCCACATCCGTGCTCCTACGACAATTACGCTCGTTTTGATTAATTAAACAGACAGATTTGCTTGTATTGCTATTGTTATTGATTGTCGCGTCTGTTTCATGGCTATTTAACTCTAAACCACTGAGTGTGCCCTCTGTTACACAACGATGTATCATCAAAATTATATATCCCGTCTATATTCGTAGCTGAACATTTATTCATGTAAAATTTCGTGCGAATTCCGGAAAGACGGTTATAAGGCATTTTCAATTTTGCACGTATTTTTATTTCGAAATCCACTTGGGTTTTTAATGCGCATTTGTATACAACGAGCGAAACTATTTTTCGACTTCCAAGAGAATTTCTGCAACTGTTTGCGATAAATCAATAAGTACTTCGGAGTAAGTCGCCGCTATAATTAACGCGCAAAAAAATTGCACAAAACGCCGTCCGCTAATTAGTCGGCGCTTAATTAATTATAGTGCGATAAATTTTCATACTAATTCAGTTGTGATAGAGATATACCAATCTTGGCCATAACTTTTGTTCCTGTCGATAGGTTTTATTGAATCAGACGATCGGGGCGGATTTCCTTCTTTTTTCTTTTCGTCGCCAACAATCAATATTAATGGTTACTTACATTTACACAGTAGTTTCCAAATTCCGCTTGCAACGCCAGGCCAGTTAGATTTATCAGCTGAGACAGCGAACATATCAATTGTTGTTCCAATATGCAACGACGTATTTGAAGGTACAACAAATGTTTTGAAATCCAGCTCCTAGAACAATCATGCGACGTTTATTGAATATCATTATGTTCAAGCCACTCGAATCGACTTCACTCGATTCAATTTTTCTACCGAGTCAATTTAGATAAAAAAAGTCATACATTATATTTTAACTTCTTTAAAACAAATTTAAAATTAACATACAAAAACGAACAATTTTCGTCCATAAAATGTTTGCTGACGACCCTAATTTTACATTTTCATCCGTAAGAAAAATGCATGAGTTGGAGTGTATATTCTTAGCGGCAAGCAGTCTGCAAGAGATGCAAAGAACGGACTTTTTTACAGATATAGACAGCCGGTATCAATGCCAAAGAAAAATATTGTTCTCTCCGCCCTGTTGAAGCTAAATAGTACAGTTGAAAAGAAGTGAAAAGACTGTAATAAGCAACTTTTAGTTCGCATCAACAATGGCATGAAAATTTAACATCATTTTAAGGCAAATGGAAGAACGTCATTGTTAGGAAAATTATATTACCCGGAAGACCGAAAAATGCAACTAAGACGTTATCTTGATCAATGCAAATGATGAGGTCGCGCAAGTTACGAGATTTCGAAGTGGAACGGTTTACGCTGAATTGGGAAGGATGAACCGGCCAGTTTAAAATGATTCTAATTTGTTTGAACCGCACGGTATCGTTTGAAATTCTATTTCTCGTCTGTGTTTTGATTTACGATTAGTCGCGGAACGTTTATTTCGAATCATTTCAACTGTCTGCTAGATAAACTATACACGATTCGAAGCATATGAAACGAGGTCAGGCTTATGTACGATGTAATTGAAATTTAGTAGATAATCCATCACTGGTAACACAATTTAGGATACCCTCAATGTAACATCCAGACGTGGTGCATTGTGCCGAAAAGTAATCTTGGCCTTTGTCTCAAACACCGTCTTGTGTGTGGCGACTCGAAGGAATTTGTAAACTTTGTCCAAACGGACGTAAAAAATGTAACCCATAGAAGGAAACATTTCTAACATTAATTTTCCTCATCATTAAACAAAATTAAATTGAAAAATTAATTAATATAAAATAAAAATTACATCAGACGTAATGGATTTTTTTTCACAAGTTATAATTTAATAAAGTGGAGTTGGCGAATCGTGTTATATTGCAAATATCGAGCGGTTGAGTAAGTTGAAAGAAGGCGTTATCGCGGCGATGAAACATTGAATTGCATTCGGAAATAGATAAAGAAAATTGACTCGAGTGAAGAGCGGAACGATGATAAATAAGGTTGGGATATTATAATTACCTTACACCACGAAGTGACGGCAAGAAAAATCGAAGTCTTAAGTAAAGCATGAAACTTGTCGGCAGCCCCAAAGGACCTTTGCTCTTGCCACCGTTTAACCAGCCAGGGGGTGCGACCTTATTCAATTTCGTATCTGACGGCAACATCGCGAAATCCCCAGCCAATAGCGCTGCTAATCCAAGAGTGAAGTTCTCATCCAGGCCTTCTGTCTGAACAATAGCCTGAAACGAATATCGTATTGCTGATGAGTAATCAAATTATTCACGCGAAAATGCACCTTTTTAATATCGCGCCGGATGCTTCGCCTTTGCAGCTTCCATTTCGCAACATAAACAGTGACAAAAATTCCGGCCCCGGCATTCTTCGTTGTATCCAAATACTGTATATCTTCTAATGAAAAAATGCCATACAAATCTGCTATGCATGCCAGAATTGTTTCATCTGCCGTCATCATAACAGCTCGAGCGTGCTGCTTTATTTAATTACGAGATTGAATTGCACTGCTACCAACCGGACAATACATCTCCGTGCGAAATGTGACTTGCGATAATACAGCGCGAGTTTAGATAACGAATTAATCTTTAGCCCTCCCTTTCCGCATACCTCCGGCCGGACGCCGTCAAATTTGTTTTGCTCGATTCAAAAAGGTAACTTCTTTTGTTTGACCCGCGCCTTTTTTTTCATCCGAACGGAATTCCAAGTCAAATCACTTTGAGTTTGCTAATTAACGAATTTACGCGAACTTTTGATCAAATCAATGCATAAGGCCAAGTTCTCTAAAACAGTTTGTTCTTGGAGCGATCAATTAGACTTCTTTGAACCGGCACATCCAATATGAAGAAGTTTTAATCAGTAATAAATTCAACGAACTTACTTGAAACAACTGTCCGGCCGTTATTTTTTGTGGGTCGCAGGTGACTTCGAGCCTCTGTCCGTTCAATAATATAACAACTAATCGGCCAACGTTGTCAGTCTGCGAAAAATCAATAATTTAGTTTGATTGCCAATCAGTGAACTAAACAAAGTCGTGCTCAGGTGTTATTTCACGTACCTTGACGTCGCCAACCCTGAGAGTTTTTGGGGGCTGGCTGGCACGAACGACGAATTCTGGACCTACGCACTGTGTCGGATTAAAAGGCCTCGCTGTTCCATTGAAAGCTCTGTATAAGCGCGACGGTGCCCTCTGCACGGCTTTTCCACGTCTCGCCCGTGGGCCATTTTTCACAACGGTTCTGCAAACAAAATGAAACTGTAATAACGGGATTGTATTCAATAATGAGTTTTCCTTTCGATGATCGAGAAAAAGTTAATTAAATCGAATCAAAGTTGATTGTGACGATAAATTGGAAGGATCAATTTTGTTAATTCGTGTCAAATATTGACACTCCTTTGACTCGTCGCAACTTAATGAGAAATTAAAGTTTAAATGAGAAATGTTCAGGTTCATGTCGATTTTCTTTTGGTTTTCAATTTATTAAACCGGGGATCAAATCTTTGGGGGTGCCCTTTGAATAATAGACACCGCCGGTTTATGAATATTTTTTGCTCGCAACAGCGGCTAACGAAAACGAGTGTTTGAAAACGCAGTTTCACGGTAACATTGCAAAGAGGCGTTAGTGTACCGAACAGACTAATCTGGAACACTGGATAAAGCTTTGTAAATATCTAGTGCGATATTACATGGCGTTCTTAACGAACAGAGTAGCAGTTTAATTAAAATCTTGATGCTTGACATATATAATTTGTATTTCTGTCGTGTTTACGGCTTTTTTTTTCACAATTCAAATGACTTGTCACAAAATTAATTGATGGAAAACTAATGAATTATTCCCCCGCATCAAAAATTAGCGCAATTAGATTATTTTCCAGTTAGATTCAGATTTAATTTAATTTCAACCTTTAATAGGGGTTAATGAAGTACGGTGCAGTTTGACGATAATAGAAAGTCACCTTTTTTTCAGTAAAAAATGATAATATACGTGTAAAATTAAGACGATTTCAAATTAACACTGCATGTAGAAGTTTTTTCAGCCAAGTTTTATAGCTACACCTATGCAGAATTTCTTATCAGTGAAATTCAAGCTGCGCTCTCGGAAGAGAAACATGCACCGAAGGGAATAAAAACTGTCGAACTCCCGGTTTATGTGCACGAAAAACATCGTTACAAATTTCAAGCATTTGCGATATCAAATGCGCCATTGCTTTGAATACTAATTATCCATATATGTAGCATGTAAAGGTATTTACATATTCCTGTACGAACGATCTAATGATGATTTAATTTTGAATGAACTTTTGGTATACAAAAAAAATCTAATCTGACGGGAAGCTTCTCATTACACTGGATTCATTTTAATATTAAAAAAATGATGGAATTTTCAATATGCATTGTTCATGTAAAAAATGAGAGTGCAGATAGGAACCTACTTTGCTTCATCTGTCATCAACCCTTTTAGCCTCTTTTCTAGCCCTACGGCCAAGAAACATCTTTTTTATTCTCAATGTCATTAATCTTTTTTTCTCTTTTTTTTTCTGTTATTCTGAATACAAACAAAGCTGTGGATTCTGTGCCGTGAATGTCTTTTTTGCAGCTGAATATTACGAGTACATATTTTTCGTTTAAATTTTATTTGTTCAATTGATAAATCAAGTTACACCGTTATTGTAAAATTTTTTTAAAATAAAAATACGAGCGAACGAGCAATTTTACATCACTTGTAGAACCGTGTTTCCGAAATTCATCGGCTATTTTGCAAATGAAATGCCATCATTCTGTATATTGATTTTTATGAATATGCGAGCTTATATTATATTTCACAAATATTATGAGAACCAAGATAAATTTAACAGTGGATAACAATTGTTTCTTAAACTGAAAGATTAATATTAAATGGGATGTGGTCAGAATGTTTAAAATAAAAAAATATTTCAGCGAAGAAATTCAAAGTCTTTATAATATTTATTAAACTTGGAATGAGAGCTTTTATAGGAATTCAGTGCTGTATAGTTATCTAGAAATATTCTGGACTCGGCTAACATAATTTTAGAGCAACGTGAACTTCTTCAAATTATTATTATTATTATTATTATTATTATTATTATTATTATCATTATTTGTATTATATTATTATTATCACTTTTATTATTATGATTGTTACTATTTTTTAAAGCTATTGAACTCTAAACGTGGTTTTGTAATGGCTCCCAGTTTCTGCAAAACCACAATCCCCGTTTGTACATCCAAAAAATCTATCCAACATAGTTTACGAATAAACTGAAAAAGTACATACTTGGGTTGTTGTCCAGTCTTTTCGGGGAATTCCACTTCCGAATCTGATAGCGCCCCGGCCGAGCGTTTCAAAGTTGTAATAATGCGAGGAATTTTTGGAAGTGGTGGATTTTGAATTATTGTGCCATTTATGGAAGACCCTGGATTTTGTTGCTGCTGGTTGGATTGTTCTGTGCCCGAATTCGACGCGTACAGTTGATGTTGATTTGTAGCTGCTCGGCTGTTTGAAAAATCGATGCCGTCCAGTTCTTCAGGCCGAACAGATAGTTGCAAATTGGAGCGGTGTCGATGCACAGCTGATGTAACATGATTGGTGTCCCATGGAGCCAAGTTCGAACTCATATAAATTTCATTCTGAAACAAACATCAAATTTAACGTGCAAATTGGAAACAACGAATAAAATTTCAAAAAAAAAAAAAATTAGAATAAAGAAACCGAAAAAAAATGTTACAATATTATTTTTGTACCATCGGAGGATTGCTGAGTTGTTGATTAAATTTTGCAGCATGGAACCGCGGGTATCCATTCTGACCGTTCGGATTTTTTCCAGCTGGTTGGGCGTAGGTCACATGGACAGGCGGAACGGAAAAATTGTTGTTGACTCGGACGTCTTGCGAGCTGAGAAAAGGTTTGACGGGAAGCGCATAGATCGGGTCACCGTACGGATTTTCCAGACCCTGTCCGTTGGTCAAAGGACTGACGAACAAATTATGAGTGCTCTTTGCTGCCAACATTTGCCTCCTATCCGGGCACTCGGTGGGTTGTGAGTTCGTTCGCGCGTGTGATATCTCAAGAGCGGGATTCACCACATTCAATTGAGACATTTTGTCCGTGGCTCTGTACTCGTTGCCGGACAAGCTGAGGAGGTTTGGCTGCGAGCGAGAATTACGTGATTGAATCTTGAACATGGATCCCTTTGGATGGTGTTTCGGCAAGTAGTTGGTCGTTACTCGCTGGCAGAGTGACAACTTTCGAGGGGGCACTGATTGATCTGGAATCTTCACTTGTACGAAAGCACGTTTTTGCGCTGCATATTGCGATGATCTCACTACTTCACGATACATATCCATCACTACGTGTGTAAAAGGCCTCGATTGCAGACGTGTCCTACAGTATTCAGATATCACCTACAAAAAAAAAACATTATATTAAAACAGAATTTCAACATCTAAAAACAGAGTAGATTTTTTTGAAAATCCCGAAAACAAAAATTTAAAACAATAAACAAAAAAACGACAGACTCGTTTGCAAATATTTGTCTTTTTTATGGTTCAAGTCTTTAAAAACAATCAAACAAATCAGAAAATTTACATGTTTGTAAATTCGGTTTGGGATTCGTTTGACGCTTTGAGAGAGCACGGAAATAAAATCGATATACGGTTTTCAACTTATACCGAATGTCGACCAGGAAACCTCGTTTTTAAACGATAATAATGCAACCGAACTTTTGAGTTATAAAAAGGCATTAAATTGCTTCGCTCATCAGTTGTTTAGTCAGCAGTTCATGTTATGTTTGCCAACCCCTCGTGTTCTCCTCGAGGAATTATATCGATTGGAATTATTCTAATAAACAGTTCATAATCTGTTGCAAACTATTGTAACGGACGAAGAAAAATTGTTTCCCCGGTACTACACAATTAGGAAACAAAAGTTGCCAAAACTTTCGATCAGGTCGATAAAACATCTATCCAAAAAGTCGCCCGGTGATGAGTAATTATTTTATTATTATTTCTTGTTCAACTTTTGGGTTGCTCTTGCGAGTTGGTAGTATTTTTAAGCTGCGATTGCAGGATTTACCGAACTACCGGGGGAAAAAATGTTTCCTTTTGGCGAACAAAGTTGCGAGACCGCACGAAGAGAGGAACTTTCGAAAGAAAAATACTGAGAACAAACATTAATATCCTGCCATTGTGCACAAAATACTATATTAAATTTAGGTTTAACATGATAACAGGCACACAGCTGTTATCATTATTTAACATCAAACATCAGCTGTAAACTCGGACGAAAAATCAACCGCGAATAAACGACGAGGACGAGGCGTGCAATTGATAAAATTGCTTCAAATTAATTTTAAATGTTAAAGAGAAATTGATCGATTTTGGGTTTTACTCAATCCGGTTAATCAAAATGACGGGTTGTGTAATTCGGTCCTCTTTCATGACCAATTCGTATTTATTGGATTTTAGAAAAACACAACAACCGATCAAAGTATAGCATTTAAGTGAAAATGGCCAGGGTATTGTTTGGACTATAAAATGTACCAATTAAGGGTAGAAGCGACAAAAAATCAAATTAATTAAACCTGAATATCGCAGTGGTTTTAATTGTTAGAAGATTTGTTTTGGATCTGTTCAGTTCGATTATAAAATATTGAGTATTTGATTTTTAAATGTTGAATTTGAAATAACAAAAAAATTCGATTATAGCTTTGACATATATAAATTACACCGCTTGATATGCAGAAAACAATTATTGATTGGCAAGAGTGGACTTTTAATTTACGCAGTTTGACGGGTATTCATGTTTGCGTGTGTGCAACTCGGTTAAGATTTGATCGCGCTAAGTTTACACGCCATGAATGATAATTCAATTAGAGTAGATAATCTAGCGTGTGTGCTTAGCGAAATCATACTCGGTATGACAACGCGATCAGTTTTGGCTCGATGAACAGCATTTTTTATACTTACAAAAAAAAACACACATTTTTCAAATTTTGTTTCAGCCGGAGAAATGTGACACTTTGGGGAAGATCATCAAATTTTCCATGAAGGAATTCCCTAAGCATGCGAATGAATTTCCGCAAGTGAGGAATATGTAGAATTTTCCAATTTTATTATCCCCTGATAGTGCAGCATATTTTATGTGCTATAGGGAAATTTAACTTGAAGTTCCTCTGGTGCAAATTATAACCCCAATTTATTATCGGGGTAGATTCGTTATCACAATTTGATAAGATATAGAATAGTGTCAAAGGCGATTATTTATTCCGTTTGAAAAAAAAAGCAGACAAGAATTGTGACGAGGATCATAAGGTGACAAGGGGATAATCGTGAGCAGCGTCAATCGTACTTGACGCTCGATTCCAGACGGTGCGATCGACCAGCAGTATAAGTCTTCGACTAAACAGCGCACACCGAGATTAATTATCTTTATTGCGTGGATCATAGAACGCAACTCGCTTAGTGATTTAACATCGAGCGTACGTGACGTAATCCGAAACAGCAGCTGCATCTGATTACGAATGTGTTCAACATCATAGCACCTATACAGGCCACTTGAAAAGTGCTTCACGAGTTCGGAAATACGATTAATTAGACATTTTATCAGGAGGCTTTCAATTATTTCTAAATTGCACGCCAAGTTGTATACAAAAGTTGTTTGTTTGTTTTTGTTAATCCTTCCATCGCAACAGCGAGAAAATGATTCACTCGGTGTTACTTGCTCAAAAACAAAAACGATTTTCACATTATTTTAGCCTTCAAAAGGTTTTTTTTTTAATTTTCACTCGTTAATTACATTAATTAATGCAAATTGTACGCTCAAAGCTAAACTAAAAGACCCTAATGCATAACAATTAGCGTGTTGCCTTATACAAGCCCTTAAATATTTATAAAAGTGTTCTTGCTTAGCGTAAGCGCAAAATTTTCGGTTCAAAAATATATTTTTCAAATCATCCTCAACTTATCTTTTCAACTAATAAAATTGTCGTTTGTGCCCGAGTCACTATTTTGTTATCAAACGATAAGAAAAGCGACGACTTTCATTACGAAATCAACTAATTTAGAAACAATGTTGAAGAATCGACTCCTCCTCGAAGGTAAATGCGCCAAGTTTTGAAGTAATTTTTTTTGCGCGCTGTCACAAGTTAGATAAGGGAGAGAGAGAGAAAACTGGATCGATAAAGTATATTGAATAACATGAAATTAGTTTTTTATAATTAATCGGCAGCTTTGTATGCGATAAAGGATCGCGCAATTTTATCATTCCGGACGTTGTGTACTTTGCGCAGAATTTTAAATTATAAAATTGTGTGTTTTTAATACACTCACGTCGAGAAGACTCATCAGCGAGGCTCGGCGGTGAGGATCGGGTTCCGTCATGGCTGCTAAAACAGATTGCAGAGCGGATGAAGGTGAAACGGATACTGTCCCTGTCAGAGCTGTAGCTCGCGGTGTGGTGTCCAGCAAAGCTCGACCTAACGAGTACATCCACATCTGCAAACGTAAAGACAAAGAAAAAAAAGTTATTTACATTCGGGATTACAACCCATCACGATATAACTTGAAAACTTTGCGAGCTGTTTAGCGCACTTGACGTGCGGCAATTTCGTACTTTAAACGCGACGAATGTACAGCACATTTGGAGCACAATAGTCTTGGGCTGTAAAATGATGAAATGGCCAAATAAATGATTCGGATTGAAATGTGACATTAGTGTGTGGTCGATACTTAAGCTTTCGGAAATGGCCGAGTCGTATAATGTATACGGAAATGAACAAACATTTCTCATCGTTGTACGTGGTTTGTGTAAGTGCGCTCGCTGTATTTCCCGCAAAATTGACGTTAAGCACACGATACTCGAGATTTATTTGAAAGCGTCCAACGCTGATAGTAAATTCCATCAGCGTGCATTTCACCCAACAGCCCCTGACGGAAACGATTATATCGGTGGGAAGTCGCACCTTTTCTGATTCCGTGTCGGAGTACAGCCGCCCGGGACGATACTCCGGTGGCAGATAGGCCCGGGCAGTTTCTGGCGACGCTGCTAGGATGTTGACCCTGCCACGAGGTGTCAACTCGAGAGTGTAAGGTGTAACCACGGGTCCTGCTCTCGAACCTCCAACCACTCCTCCATCTACAACAAATGAACAGTCGAGTTTGACGATATTCAAATTAAGCTTGTTGTTACAAAATTGGTGGACACCCTTGCAGTGCCCGGAGATCGTTAATTACCGCTCTACGTCGTATCAATATCAACGATACAATGTCCGCTTTATATTCACGACGGTCGATGCAGATGAACAAGTAAAATATTATAACTACAGAATATTTATAACCTACTCGAATGAATAATTGTGAAGAAATTGTTTTGACAATTCATTGTAAACCGACTCGCAAATGAAATTTCAGATCCGTATATGTAATATTCTGTGTCAGCTCTCGACGTGCACGTCTCTCAAATGATATCATCTGCCTGAAAATTCGCATTAATTCCTTTACAAAAGTTGTAACGAAATTGTGCATATCATATCAAAAAACGTGAATTTAACGTTATTCCTATGGATCAAAAATTGTCGGATCGATTGTCGGTTGAATTCACGCTGCTAACCATCGCATCAGAATATCCATCAACCACAGTTAGGACTTAATATCATATGCATAGTATTTGACTACTGATACACGCTCATCCGCAATTACCATCATCGTGCACCCTTTAATTACCAATACCGAATGAGACGTGTGCCGAGATTAGAATGTCATACGTTCAAAATCACGTTCTGTGATTTCAGTAATCCACTGTGAGACAGTTTTGAAACATTTGTCGACTTTTTTTCTGGATACTTACTGGAGAGAAATAGGTCCTGGAGGGCCTGGGCAGCCTGGCAGAGAAGAGCCCAGGTTTCTCCTGCCTGTAATGCTGTACCTCTCAATGCTAGCACATCCCCTGCCGTCACACCGGATCCAATTTCTCCACCTGTCTTTGCTGGCATCCTGCAATGATAATTATTCAACGTTATTTAACAAAACAATTTCGAATCCCAACCATGAATTTTAATTTTCAAACTTTTTTTTTATCAGATCTGCTGTTTCCACCATGACGAGAGGATGTAGTCTTGCCTGTTTTTTTGTGAGAAAAAACATCTAAATCCAGCTGTACTACTTAATTATGCTACGCACGTGGGAAGAGAAGTGTAAAAAAAGTAATTGCGGTACGCTGATTTTAAACCCACCTTAAACATCTTCAATTGGTGCGTCATTTCGCGGTGGCGATTTAGCTTTGATAAGTTCGTGGGGTGCGACCGCATGAGTTCGGGATCCTGGAAAGTAGTATACCACGCAAGAGACGCCCACGAGGAATAGAAAGAACAGAAACACGAGGTCGAACATCACAAGAGAATTTAGTGTCATTAGCTGCATCGTGTGATTCTCTTCACCATTACGGTACTCTCATCTACTTGCCAAGCAAGCGCTGCGCATCGCCTCACACTTCACTCAATTTAACCCACGTCATACTTGTATTATATGTCGAACGAAAACTGCTGCTTACTACTTGTTAGTCACTTTTTAAGGCACTGGTTGATAAATCATTGCTTCTTCACATAGTCATCCTGTGTGCCAATGAATCATGTTTCAATTTTGAGCTCAAGAGTTTCGCATAATTTCGTATGATAGTTTTATTTTTCATCTAATGTTGACAAATCAGTTATAAAAAAATGTATGTTCAATTAATGAAAATGACTTTGTAAAAGGAAAATAAAACAAACGGGTTGATAAACGCGATATTGCGATAAATTTCCAGTTGTTTTTTCATCGAGACTTCAAGTGCAGATGCTAAGTGAATTGGCATGGAATATGTTCTCTATATATTATTGAAGAACAATGGCATCGTTTTCCAAAGTTTTAAGTATATGCAAACACTGCGAGTTGCAGCGTTAATACAAGAGAATTGGATTGCAAATCTAATTAATCAATAGGTTCAAATATGTAACTTAAGTAAAAAGCTGACTGATTTTCTTTTCTGGTTTTTTTCGTTAGTTTACGGAAAATTGAATTTCTAACGCAATCGCTTTTTATCATCCGACTCCACAATTCAAACCTGATGAGGAATATTTAATTTGCGAGCAAATGCGAACGCAAAATGAATCCATTAAACCCCCGATTAACTGAAATTCAACAGAAACATTTGTACTAGTTTTTCTCTCGTGTCTTGGAACTCGAAATATTCGCACAATTCGTACGAGTGTGTGTTGCTTGACGCGCACATGCACCGCACTCGGCGAATCGATATAAAGCGGTATATGATGCGAATGAGAAGCTTGCCTAATGTTTCAAGTTCATTCACATCTCGGGTTTCTGTTAGAGGACGGAATAATACATTTGAAAGTCAATTCTTCGGGTCGTAAGATTTTTGATTTAACGGATCAGTAAATTTGCCAAGTTATTCCACCTGATACGTGGGGATTCGATGGATTAAAATAATACTCCAATCAGGAATATATGCGGGCGAAAAAAACCCTCCCCCTCCCTGCACCACCGAGGCAGACGAAAATCGAATGAAGAAAATTTTGTAAAGCATATACAAAGAGCAATGTACTTTATATCGCAGCTGCATAATGCGTTTCTCGTCACAATGGTCAAGATTATGTGCGAAAATTATGAATTCCAAAATTTAATGAACCGAGTATCGATCAAAAATAAATTCGAAAGTCTTAGGCGACTTATTTGTTCTCGGTGCAAAAGTTTGGTCCTGATAATACAATAGCTATGTTGAAAAGAGCGTTCGAATGACGTCGACCTATTCAGCGCAGTTAAAGCCTTTAAATCTCGTTCATATTTTTAGCTGCGTCGTAAAGGGTATACATCATTGTTGTACAGAACAAAGATTGTCAATGGTTTAGTGCAACAGTCTGTTACGGAAATCGGCATTTGACACTGTGAATCCAAAACAGTGAGGTAGATCGAGGTTTCAAAGACAGATCTACCCGGATTTGCCAATACCTGTGACCCCAACCCGTCGCTGCCGCTGGCTTGATTTGGCTTTGATAAGAATCTCATCGGAGTGACCCGAAACAATCCTCATCTGGTTACGCGGTCACAACCACCGCAAGTGTAACAATTCCAATATGTCAGATGGCGCTGCAAAATATTTCTCACAATTTTGTCGTTTCTTAAAAAAAAAAAAAATTTTGACTTTTTGGGAAAAAATTGTCTCCTCATTTTGAACCTTAGACTAAATACCTCTTTTAACTTTGTTATGAAAAGTAGAGAATTGCAGAGAAAAAGGTATGACGAGATTAGAAGAATCGCAAAGTTTTATTTCAGGCAGTAGAAACGTGTGCTTTATGCTCATAACTTTTATTTCAATCTACAACATTGACAATGTAAAGAAAGCAGTCTCGACTCAAGTTGCAAGGTTCGTGCAGTAGCAAAGAGTGTCGTATATTCGCAATAATGGTCCCAAATGTATGTACAAGAATGTATACGACGTTTTATTCTAGTGCACCGAGTTGACGTTATAAGGGGGAAAAATATACATTCGACTTTGTCATGGCAGCTTATTCACTTTTACGTAATTTTCAATCGCAAGTTTTGAAATGCAAACTAAAATGCATAATAACGGTGACGAGATTACGGTTTATTTTCGATAGTCCAGAGAGCTGAACAGTTTTCACTCAAATTTTTTGCCAGCGAAATTGTGTTAAAAATTTTCGTTCCAGGTCCGGGATCCTAATGAAAAAAACCTTGATGTATGTCAGCCAAGTTGAAATGACATCAACAATCAGAAACAGTCGTTGATCGAATTTTTACCCTTGGCTGTTTCGCTTCGTTGTCGCCAATGTATATGGGCATTCTAAAAACGCTTTTGTGCAACACGTGGCGAAGCTTTCGTACTCACAGCTTTTTTTTAATTTCAAATCACCATGAAGCGGGCCATATTTCTCTCACTTATGAAATTCTTATTTTAATACAATTCTGACAATTCCCATCAAAATCACACCGGAATAAAAATGTGTCTGGTTGTGATAAAACCCCGGGCACAGTAATAAATATAAAAGCTCATAAAACGAACTGTAGATAAAAAGGATTGAAAAAGGGACGAAAGTTCATCGGGTTAAAACTTTTGCGATTTGAAATTATGCACTGGTGTCAATAACTTGGACAATTTATTATTATAAAACATCAGGGGCCAAAGTTGCACGTCTTTTCTTGTGTTAATGACATGCAAACTCCCGTTCATAAATGTGTCTGATTCGGTTGAAGTCCGCACGATTTAAAAGTTTGATGGATAAAATGAAATTTGAACTGGTTCTATGTTGTGATGTATGGGTAAACGAAGCATCATTGGACCGGGTGCATCAGGCGTCCATAACAACTGCACACAGTATAGGTATCTCATCTACACCCTGGCATTATCATTAGCGTTTTAATTACGCCCGTAATTGCATTTCTTCGAAGCAGAACGCATTTCACAAGCTAAATTACCTGACTAGTTGGAAAAACATTTTAGGGGTACGCGAGCTCTGTCTCCCGGTGGTGTGATACGAATTTGTTTATTTGAATTATCTTTTTTTTGGCTGTTCAAAAAATTAATTTCGGCGAAACTCTTTGCTCGTGACAAATTGTAAAACCGCATGCAAAATGATACATAAGCGCGTTTATCACAATTCAATAACCTCAACTGGTCAGCGAAGCGGCAAGTGACGTGGTTCGCGTCGCGAGAACAAAAATGGTACTGAAGCGCATTCAACCCTCTTGCTTCAGGTCTCTCCGCTTCTTCAATCCGTACAACCTACTCCCTCGGCAAACGCGCATTCACCCACGCAACTGTTGCGCCCTGCCTGCTGCGTTTACTCTTCTTATTCCATTTCAGCATCCGCGAAGCCTTGTAAAATGTTCCTTTTGCCCGAGTTCCACGCATAAATATATTATATTTCAACACTCGTTTTTTGTTTCGCCTTTCTCTGTATAACAAAATTCATATCTCCTTTTGTTTATCTCATTCCGCCCGGAAGAAATCATCTCACCTCACCAACTCGCAAATTCAATTTCCAATTCCACTTTTATTTTCGCATTGTTTTGCTTTTTTGTTTTCGGTTATTTTTTTTTCTTTTCTTTCTTTTTTTTTGTATAAAAATAAATTTACCATATCCGTCTGTATAAGCTTGTCGTAATGGAAGGATGTTTTTTGAACAAACTGCATACTTTTAGGACCTTGTTTGGTTTTATTTTTCATTTTAAAATTGAAATTGAAATCGAACACAGAGACCCACTTACGAAAATACTTGAGATGTCATTCGTGGCATCGAATTATTGAAGGCCCTGCCTTGATCCAAAATGTGGCTTTTAAAATGTTAAGTTTACAAGTCATCCTGTCAGCGAATGTGAAAGGATATGCACCACTCGGGAGTGAATCCTCGGATGCACACATGGCTTTCCTTGAAAGCAGTTTCGTACGTTACGTAATTTTACGAATCAAACGCTCGTGTCGCGCATACCGTTCAAAAATTTGGACGAAAATGATTGTATTTTCCGATTGAACTAGTATAAAATTCCGTACAAACATCCTTCGATGATTTTCGGATCAAAAAGTCCGTTTAGTTCAGGACTGTGTATTTTGCTAAGCTTGCATGTTAATCAACTGTACTAATATTTGACCCGATCTAAAATAGAGATAACGCTGGGTGGGATTTGCGAATTTCCTTACAAATGTGTTTTTGCAACATCCAATCGGGGGAGAAAGTTTGTAATATTTAACTCGCGATAATGCCGAGTTACAAAATATATGTTTGTACAATTTTCATAACTCGTGCAGCAGGCCCGTAATTGTAAACCAAAACATTAGCATGTGAAGCTTGTAATAATCAATATCATCGCAATGGTTCATCCGTATGACTCTCACGAAGCACATATAATAGGGGCGATATGTAAACAAAAGAAGTGCCAAATCGCGCGCCGATAGAGCGGGAGAAGAGAAAATGAGCGATAACTTGATCATCACTTACGGCATTTGTCCTTCGCGTACTTGTATAAAACAGTGAGCCCACTTGGACTCTTAATATTGTATCAGTCAAACATGTCTCGGTTAAGCATCGTTTTTGCACTTCTCGCGACATTTCTTACGGTTCGAGCAAGTTCGCTCGCACCCACTAAACATCTGTCCTTCGAGCTTAATGACGACGACATAGTCCCGAAAAATGAAAAGGTAACCGTATATCCTTCCGCTTTTTAATATAAAACATCTCATGTAGATCATATACATTTGAAAGAGCCAAGTCAAATTATTTAGTACACAGACGTGTGAAGATTTTTATTGCAAAAGAACCCTTTTAATCTGAAAAAAATTGCGTCTAGGTTTTCAAAGAATCGAGGACGCCGATTCTTGGCACTGCGAATTCGTGTTCAGCACGTTAACATACATATATCAAAAGTAGTCGTTGACCTTTTATCAAATGACCTGTGTATAAGAGTCTATTGAACTTAACAAGTTTTCATTTACCGTCCCTATTATTACATCTCCCGATAAAATTCAACAACTTTTTTTTTTTTCATAAAATTATAACTAACAAATTTATATTTTTCAACAACATTCTATGGATCGATTCTACGAAATTCGTATCTCGTTAAATTTATAGAATGAAACTTTTATTCACTTTTTTATAATAATAATAATAATAATATAAAAATGATATTTTATTTCTGTTTCTCTGAAGCCTATAACGAAAGCGAGTGAAAATGAGGTGGGATTTATCGGTGACTTGGTCGTTGGAGAACGTCATGCGGATGAAACAATTTATCGAAGAACCATGGAGGTTAAAAATTATGATCCCCATGTGAGTTTCTACTCGGTTGATTTTTCTGTTAAATCTGGTGAGTATTTTTCTTCTTTTTTTACCATGGTATAATGCAATCTCAATTATTCATGCCCGATTCGGCGTCAGGGACAATTGAACGTGTCGTGAAAAAGTATATTGATAACAATAATTAAAACACGCCGCACGTTTCAATGCCAAAAAAGTGAACAATCGCGCATATTACATTGCATCCAAAACCACTATTATATTTTAAATTTTGTTCATACTGATGAAGCGTTTGTCGAGAAAATATGTGTTGTTATGAAATAAAACTATAATCAAGTAAAATAAAGTAAAAATAAAGTAAAAATGAAATAAAAAGTGGCGCCCTGAGGGTCGAATCAGTAAATTTTAATGAGAATCGATTACATCAAATGAAAATCGATTGGTCCAAGTTAATCGCAAAAACAGCCAATCACAATTAACGTAAACTGCGATCGTGTACAATTTGAAATGAAAAATTTGAATGTTTCAGGTAACATCCATTATCTGAGTGTGCGAAACAACCGTAATAGTTATGCAGTGGTCTGCGATGGACCATTCACCCTGGGAACATCTACAACGAGATTTATTGTTCGAGTTTTGCCGCGAACTGAATCATTTGTATCAATCGAGTTGGCATCGCATACGGAATAGTTGATTTTGGATATAAAGTACACCAAATTACAACAACTTATTAAACAAGTTGTTGCGTTATGAAATTCGCATCAGCCAACAGAGATTGGCCGGTGACTCTGTCGTTGTATCAAATTCAAATTACCAACTCCGATTTAATTAACTAACTACTTTTCGAACAAACTGTTCGCTTAATATTGGTTCCAACTGTTGGAAATGTATACTTTTTTGTTTGTCAAACGACTCAACGACGTTTCATAGCGTAAAATTTATTATGTATTGATTTTTCAGCTGCTATAAAGCTGTGTAAAAGAAATGGAATTTTTTATAAAGAATAATAAAACGACTTGGAAATATAATATATTTACGTTGGAATTTATTTATTTATGTTTACTGTCGGAATTCCTGGGCGTTTTTGTTAAGAAAGATAATAAGCAAGTGAACTTGAAAATACATTTCCGATAACATGACTGGAAACGTTACAGTTGACTATGCTGTCAAATACATCTATTTATTGATGAGGCTTATCTCGGTTTCTGTTAGTGAAAAAAAGAGGGCAACTGGAGGAAAGCAGCGAAATCATTCTTATATTGTAAGGTTGCTTTTCAGCTCGAGCATGCTATCTCTTAGAAGAATGGATTTTGTATTACTACTTTTGTCATTTCAACTACAGAACTCGCTTCAACTCACCTCTACGATCTTTGATATTATAACTGCAATGTTGGTGACGATTTTCTGAAAAAATACAAACGAAAATAAAAATTTAACGTTTTACTAAGATCGCTGTTATGTTAAGGAGGCTTTAAGGTAAGTATTGATCTAAGCTTAAGTGAAAATAAAATTAACCGAACTGATGCAGTGTCATCTCAAACACAAAGTAAGGGACCCTCGACATAGTGAAGAGAGCATTTGGACATTAGCGATGCAACGGAGATTGCAATAACTCTGTTACGAATCAATTTCTTCACCAAGAGTTGACAAACTCTCAGAAGTGTTGATTGGAAAATTCAATTCCGATTTGTTTTCCGAGATATATCATCACAGTTGAGCGCTAAAAAGTACATCGATTAGAAAATAATTATCCTTCCGATTGATTTTTTTTTGTCAGAAAATTATTTCCTTTTCCCAGCTCTCCATGCTAATTAGCTATCAATTTTGACAAATTTAGAAAAAAAATGACTCTTGACCCATTTTTTATTTTACTGAATGATCGAGTATTTTAATTTAGGGTCAGTCACGAGTTCGCTGAAGAAACCCTACGAAAGTAGAACTGCGCAGTAATTACGCACGTATCCGGTGGAATGTTTTTTTTTATTTTCTAGTCCATCTATCTGAGGAGACAAGAAAACGTTCGGCCGGTGTTTTCCTTCCTCGAAGTTGTACAAAATTTATTGCTCGATAATTTTGAAATTGTGACTGTAATGATGATGTTTTTGTGACAAATGTTCGAACTCGCCTGTATTATTGAAAGGTAAATTGTTATACCTAACGGTATTATTATTATTAATCCAACAAATAAACATTATCGTGCACATTTCTACCTTTGCTCTTTGGCGTAGAATCATAAACTTCATTTATAGTTGTAATGATGAAATTTGTGCGATTAATTGACATGAGTTGGACCGGTACAAAGCGACATCGACATAACATAAATGAGTTTGATGTTTCTCAGTGTGAAAATTTTACTGTCACGTCACTGATAGGAGATAATGTGCACTATGTCCTTATCGATTTCGAACACAGCTTATTGGCACAAATTGAATTCAAGAACGATATTTGCATTCGAAAATTAGTCAATCATATATATATATCTAAGTTATCAGAAGCAAAAAAAAAAATAAAAACATGAGATTGATTATTTCATTCAAATATTTTATAGCACATCCGCTTTGAATACATCAGGTTTTTTACTTCGAGTTATCATATTGATGAAAATTATGGCTCAATGGAAATTCCTGATCGTAAATTTTTGTTCCTATTATTTCGACAAGATCGCTTTTACTTTTTTCCATTATGTTTGTGTAAGCATAATCGTGTTTAATTAAAAACTGAATGTAAAAAGCATAAATCGATACGTAGTTTCTGTCTGAAATGTCAAAAATAAAAGCGTATGCCATTTGTTTATTTCACATTTTTTTATTAAAGTGTACAATAAATAAACGAAAAAAAATGTTGAAATAAATGTTATTTTAACATTATCTAAATTCATTTTAATGAACAGTATGACAAAAGTTGACTCTAAGCTGTACAGAAGACAGACTGTAGAGGTTGATAATAATTTATTGTGCCTCAAAAGAAAAACTGAGCTTTTTTTGCGAAGGCGAATTTACGGCCGCGGGCGAAGCCATCAAAGACACTGCACACCTGTATATCTGTCAAATATGTACGGAATCTCTTTATTATAAATATTTGAGAGGAAACAAAAAAATTTTTTTGCATTTTTATCAATGAGATTAATTTCTTTTTAATAATCGATTTCAATCGTGTACCACATTCTATATGTAAAATTGAAATCCAGCATAGCACGCTGTCCCCTCAAGTTGACTGTGTAATTGAATCAAATTCAATTGAATATGAATCGCTCAAGCACGAGTCTATGACGTGAAATCAACTGAAAATTCAGTCGGATCAATTTAATTTCGATAACTAAATAATTTAAATCATTAGCAAAAGCCTTAGTTTTCATGTGTTCCACTGTGAATTATATGATTTTAATTAATCTGTATATAACATCCGCGAATGCGCGTGCGCGCACTTGCGTTTTTCTCATTAATTTTTCAACGTAATTTTTGTGTCAATGTGTCAATTGCTTTGAAAATATAAAAGTGTCATTGAGTGTAGATTCAGAGTTTGTTTTTTAGATGAATTTATGGAATAATTGAATCCAACATAATGGGGAAAAAAGTAGAGGCGACACGGAAAAATGCAGAACCTGTGAAGGGTAAAAATAAGGGCGAACAGAAAGAAGACGAAAAAAAATCGAAAATAGACAAATCAGTCTCGGACAGTGCTGACAATGAAGGATTTTCGACATGGTTACGATCAAATGAAGGCATTGATATGATGCGACTATTCGTTATCGCTAATTCGCTTTTGATATTCGTCACCATTGCCTGGCCTAACATGCAGCAAGCTATCGAAGTCATAAAAAGTTACATTTTTGGTGATCCTGAAGAAAACGAATAATTTTTCCAGAAAAAAATTATTCCAAAAAATAACAGGTAAATCTGAAAAGTAAATTCATTATTTTTTCAAGAGAGAATTAACAAGTTCGTTTTGTTTCAGATATGTTGGCATTCATTTTGCGTGGTTGTTTTCTCGTTGTCATTATTAGTTGGTACAGTCAAGGTGTCTGGCAGACTATCGATGGTTACTTCCGTGATCGGTTTCAAAAATATCTGCAGGAAGAAATTGCTAAGAATCCTCGACTTCGAGCTGATATGAAAACATTTTCTGCTCACGTCGATAAAGGGAAAGGTTCGCACGCGGTCAAAGTAGAATCCATCGCGTTGGAACGGGCTGTTACCGATACAACAGAACCCTTTCCGTCAGGAGGTTTGCCAGACGACATAACGCTGAACCAAAGTACCCAAACAGAAATTAACGTCCCGACTGTTGATAAAGATGCACGGCAGTTGCAAAAAAGTGATCATCAAAATGAAACGACTGTTGTAATGACAGAAGAGCCAACGAAAACTGAACCGACTGTTGCGGCAGTCGATGCGAATATGAAACGTAAAAAAAGACATAAAAAACGGTAAGATGAAATAATTCTGCGGTACAACGAACATGAAGTTTCAACCTAAAAATTCTGGATTGAAAGATTATGAAAAAATGTAACCGAAATTTCATACAGATGTTGTTGAAAATTCTTTAAAGTAATATGGATGTAAATTATGAAACCTAATTTTGATTAAAAATGAAACAAAGAAAAATTATATAAATAAAAAAAAAACCTAAAACATTTTTCAAAAGTAAAAGATGAAATAACACACACACAAAAAGAAATACACAAAATTATCATGAACAATACATGGAAATGTAAAATATAGATGATTTTTATTTGTAAAAATTAACTACGTTTCACAGATTTTGTTCATGAATTGTATAATGCTTTTGTTTAATATTTATTTCAAAATTGACTGTTTGTTGTACCACGGAAAGTAAAATTGGACCGCCGATTTAAATTAAAATAAATTTAAACGTTTTGTTTCGTTTATAGCCATTCAGAATCAAAGATGCCCAAGGAAGAACCAAAAATTGCAAAATCAACAAAGAAAAAGAACAAATTGAACTTGCTAACGTTGACAGAAGCAGACTTCAGATCAGCCAAGAGATCGAAAGATTATGATTTTTCAAAGTTTGAAGTAGAAGACGAAGATGAGAGTTGCTTGGATCAAGAGATGGATGGCATTTTGGTTTCTAAACTTCCTTTTAAACCCTCGGTCGATCTTGCTGGGTTACAAAGAGTTACTGAGGATGAATTTTGTCCCTTGTCTTCAGATGATGAAGAATCTTGCGGAGATACGATAAACTGGTCATAAAAGTTGGTCCCATTATGCTAATTTAAAAAGCTGGATTATTTGATTAGCTTGAAAAAAATTATAAAATTGTTTTTCAGTAGAATATCGTTCATTAAATTTATATCATCGTTCAGTATATTTATATTTAACTTATCAGCAGCACAATATTGACTATTTATCTGTTAAAACACACCATTAAAAAGTTTAAACAGCAATTAAATTCTTCATTAGTGAGAATATAAAGAAGCTCACTCATAAAAACTATTATCTTAACGAATACAAGAATTTATTGAAAACTAACCGCATTTTTTAAATATTTATATTGTTGCGTTGAGAGAATTCGCGTTTATAATTTCGAAGATACAGGTCGCGATTATCAAATGTTTATATTATCATATCAATGTTTGATGGTTGACAATTTAGTCATGTTTTGTAATTGTTCTTTTAATAATAATTTGTTTTTATTTGAACTATTCTATTGCATTATAATTCCTATTTTTCAGTTTATTTATATATTCAACCGTTGTGATGAGTAAATGTAACACTTTGTTTCTCGGTTTAGTTACTTTATATATTTATTTTCAATGCAATGTTTTTTTTATATTTAGAAACTACAACGAATCAATGTTTTCACGATTTCTATGTTCGGCAGGTAATGAATTGGAAAAAAATAAACGCACTGTCCTCAATATTTGTAGGTTGAAAAGATAGAGTAATGAAACATTTTTCATATATAGCTTATAACGTGCAGTATATAAGATAGGATATATACCCTGCATACTATACGCGATAGGCTATCCTGCAATTTAAAGGGGAGGGGGAAGGGGTCCTGACACCCATGGCGAATGCAATAGTGAAATTAAAATTTCCCTAAAAACAACTGTGTCCCCTTGACCTTGATTCATTTTCACAAACTAACCAGCTTTTTATATTACCTTAACCCAAAATCTCGGAGAAAAAACTTGTTGCAGTTTTTACGAGTTCCGTTTACTCTTGATGCATGAGTTCTATCGCAACATTCGAGTATGAATTTTGTAAAGTATTATTTATAAAACGTTTATTTATTTTTAACGACCAATAACATTCTACGTTTATATTAGTTTTTACAAATGATAAAATTAAGAATATATGGGATAGGATATAATTATGCGTAATTATAATTATATTGCAAGGAATATAATTCGCAATGGCATTATATGCTTCTTTGGATTCAATTTACAAGAAAATTAGTGAAGATATTAGTATTAACTAATTAGTTAATTAGTTAGTGCTAATATTAATGTTAGGATAAGATGATTTATAATTTGTTAATTAAAATTAACGCCTCTCGTAAAAGACATAAGAAAATTGTAATTGGATTGTCGCAATTTTAAATGCTGTTAAATAATAACAATACTGATTGTTATACTCAGGCTATACGAACTTATACGATTCAAAAGAATGTGTTAAGTGAAGCTACAGACAATGGCCAAAAAGAATCAACTTCGGAGTAGAGGACGACCTCTAAAGGACAGTATCGTATTATTCTACACAACGCCAGAGAAGCATAAGAGAAGACAAAGAATAGAGTATACTAAAAAGTAGAAAAATAAGACGTAAGAAAAAAGTCAGTTCCTGTTGAAACCTAACCTTTATTTAGAACACTTATCATAATAAATAGAGGTTGAAGGTTTCTCACCTTATTGTTTTTATCCTACTCGTTATGTAAAATCATAGGAACGTTCTATATCTGTTCGACTGCATTACTGCATTTATAATAAACTTTGCAAAACTTGACGGTCATTGCAATAATCATTTCTACGGGTCCACAATATTTCTCTCCCATGGGCAATACCGCGGGTAAACTTTCGAATTTGAAAATTCCACTTTACATATTTTTTTGCCGTACGAAAGGCATACACAACAACGCACGATACCGCTACCGAAAATCCTTTCAAAGTATTTTAATACAATTCGCCCTCACAGTGAGGTGGACGGACGTTTATAAATGCACATGTAGATCACAAAATATACATCGACCATATGCCAGTGTCACGGACCACATTTTCAAAACAACGCGAGCATATGATAAAAAATTGTACGCCAATTTTTAAAACAGCGAGTAAGTTGAACAAGCGTGCCGAGCATCGCTAACCGATGTATCGCCGTTTGACCTGCTCGTGAACTGACCAATCGTGTTACAGGTATGAACTGCCAGTGATTCGCAGGAGTGGAGACAGCAGGGGACCTCGAGAGACCGATCTGGCCCGGCGCATAGCGCCCGCGCAGCCTATTCAATTCCTTATATCTGCTTCCAGACCCCTCGAATCAAGTGCAAATCAAGCGCTCGAAAAATCGGTTCTGCTCTTAGTAGTCGTCGGTATCGCGCGATGATTTCAAAGATATCGACTGCCGGTCGGATCGCTTTTCCAATGAAACATTTTTGTTGAAAAAAAAAAATTAATAAATAATATGATTGTATAATTATTTATTTATTAGTGATATAAATCGTCACTTAAAAAATTTGGATTTTCTTTTAGAACGTTCGAATTTTGTATAACTATTCTAACACGTCACCCGGTATATTTTTAAAAGCGCACCTTTAAATTTCAACAACAAGCGAAAGTAAATAACTTATGAATGTGTTTTATCTACAAATGAAATCCAACATTGTTATCTACTATTATTAACTCTCTTGATGATTCTGGTAGTGTTACGCACAAAACGCAGCAAGATCGTTGATTTCGAGCTTTGGCTCCAAGGCTGATTCGGCTTAGGTAGTTATTGTATCAGGTCTCGTTAAGAAATATATTCATTCACTCGACGGGCAGTGTCACGTCAAGCAACTGACAGTTAACTTATTAGTTTAGTGTGGGATTGTTTCAAATCTACTCTCTTAACATGAAAAATATGTTCATCATGCGAAAGAGGTCCGGCAAGATTTTTCATCGGTAATAATCGCAAGTTCATCAATGATATGGCAGCCCTTGTTCGTCTAAAACGTGGGAGCGTTCAACTGAGACATGCTGCACGTGAAGTCAGGGGTAGGTTTTCCGAAAAAAAAATCACCTTAATATTTTTACACCCTTACAAAATTCTATCCTAAGACTAAATTATTTCGGAGATAAAAAAAATTAATTTCACGCGACAAGCACTCTGTTAAACGTTCAGAATAGATTGATTGTTTGCGTAGATATACACGAGGTGTGTACGTTTAAACGAGGCCACTTTTAATAGATCTGTACTTACGATATATGTTGTATCAGATGGAGAATGCACTGGCTCAACTGAAAAAAAAAATATGACAGTAATTAAGCCGCTTTTAAAAATTCTTTGCTTTCTTGAATTGCAAAAAAACCTTCGTTTAATTGATAAACTGCACGTTAAACTTGATATTTGTATATTAATCATTTAAGTCAGTTATGCCCAACGGCGATTGCTTATATAATAGTACTTTTAATTGATAGAGAAAAATTCAAAGAAACTTTATTGCAAGATTTAAATTGTAAATTGGTCTCAGCCAAGTGCGTATTCGATCCAAGTTGAGAAAAAAAGAAAACATGAGACGTTGGTATTGACACGAGCGTCTAAGAAATTGCATAACTGTACGAAAATTATATCGGAAATTCATATCCGCACCATCTGTCCAAAAATTAAAAATATTTCAGCTGCCGTACGAGCTCGACATATTGTTGCGTCGCTCGTTTCGGTTGGGTTTGCTTTGTGCGGCGCCGTGGAGGTGAGTTCATCCGTTGCTCTGCTCGCTAATCAGGAAGATAATCACGCTATCATTGATACGTCATGGCATTGTGACATGCTGGTTAATATATCCAGACGGAATCGAACCGAAGATTTTGAAGTCATCTTACTGGAGGTTTAAGCAACTGTACAACCCAAAATTCTTCGTTTCCAACAAGAACAATTTTTAAATTCCATTTCCAATTTTTAGTTACCGCAAGAAGAGAGAGCTGAGTCGATTATGCGAGAGGCTTTCTTATGGGGCCAAGTCGCCGGTCCCATACTCGGCGGTTGTCTCGTATGGGGACGATCGGGACCGTCGATGGTATTTTCTCGTGCGATCCTCAGTGCCTGCTTGGCTTCTTTATTGGTACCCGCGGCTTGGAGAGGACCGTCTCATGTCGCCCTTAGACTTTTTCAAGGACTTTGCACGGTACGTGCGCATCTGCTTCTGTGATGATAATAATTTTTTAAGAATATCAAACTGCTTTCAGGGAGCTACTATGCCTGCTGCACACATGCTAGCTATGACTTGGTTCAAAAGTACTCACAGGAGTTGGTATTTTAGTTGTTACGCAGGTAATCCCAATTGAGCGCAAAATTTATAAGTTATAATTTAACCTTCTGTTAGTTGCGCCATATATAACGCAAATATAGTCGCGCGGTGTACTGACTAAACACGATAGTTCTAACAATATAAAATATAATACAATGTTTAAACCAATTCTTGATCAGAAATTTTGTTTCAAGTAGTGAAATAAATTTTTACATGAAAATAAATTTTTATTTAGTATTATTTACAAATTAAATGTAAATAAAATTTTAGTTAAAAGATTTATCAAAGAAGACAAAAAAGCTCCAAGCCAAAATTTTTAATTCAAGATTTTCTTACGTTATCAACTAACTAACAATATTTTATTTATTTATTACAGCGGTCAGTGTAGGATATTGTTTGACAGGTTGGATTGGTACAGCAGTGGTTCGAGCTTTTGGAAGGGATTCGCTCTGTTATGGACTCACTATTATATCTCTTTGTTGGTACCTTCTTTTTGGAAGATTCGTCAAAGATTCACCCAAATCCTATCAGCATGACACTAATGTAATTAAAATGCAATTATTAAAAACATTCAATTCAATTCTACGCACAATAAATTAAATCAGAAAAAAAATTTTGACAGGCCGCCGTTATACCGTGGGGAAAATTGTTACGATCAGTTCCTGTTTGGGCATCAGCTGTGGCAACAATGGGTAATCAATGGGGCGACGCCACGTTAGCATTGGGTATGACCAAGTACCTTAAACTCATCTACGGATTTTCTACTGCAAATGTATGTAACTGCAAATTTTATAAATTCAGCGCATTTAATAAATTTATTATTATATATATATTAAATTTTAATTTTCATAATTATTTAGGACTCAGTATTAACTACCCTACCTCACATCGGACACTTCATGGCAGCTCTCACCTGTGGTCTTTTGATAGATCATGTCCGGGAATCTAAAATTGTCTCGACAACAACAGCGAGGAAATTAGTCGTTTACACGGGTAATTTACACACGCCGGTTAGATATACGTTTTAAAAACATAATGAAAATTGCAATAACAATTTGTTTTGACAGCTCATTTTATTCCTGCTGCGCTGCTATTTGTCGCGGGTTATGCAGGTTGCCAGGCGTTAGGTGCAGCGTGGCTGGGTATCGCAGCTCTTTTGGTGTCAGGCACCGCACCGGCTGGGGCACTTGCTGCCATCGCAGATCTCGCGCCTGCAGAGTCGCCTGCATGTGCAGCAGCCGCGTGTGCGCTTTGTTCAACTTTGGGGGCAGCTGGTTTGTTAGCCGCTAATTATTTTGTCACGCAAGCTCTTCATGGCTCTGTACGTAGTACAAAATGATATAACAAAATGTTAATATAAAGATCAAAAATTGAATAAAATTGAAATCAATTTATTTTCTAAATAGTTTTAAATAAAAGATTTTTTTTCTAAATTTTAAGTTTTTTAAATTCTAGATCGCAGGATCATGGCGTTTAGTTTTTGGAGTGGCCTCGGTTGTTCTTTTAACAACGGCGGCTGTATTTCTAGCCCTTGGCAAAGGCGTACCACAACCATGGATCCCATCTGTAGCTCGACCACGAAGTCACGATGTGATCTATGAACAAGATGCATTGGAACTCGATTACGAAGATGTTGGGGTGCAAACTGAACCGTTCGGACTTTATGACAGGGAAGCAGAAGTTGGGAGGGATAAAAATGAACAATCGACTTCTGGTTCTAGTTAATTATTTGAAAGAAATAATTTGTTAAGAACCGTGCATATTTTTATCGATAAGAGCCATTATTGTAAATATCTTCATATCTGTTTTTGATTCTGTAATATCGAATACGCTAATTCATTCTGTATATATAGAACAAATCTACAATAAACCAATGAAAAATGAAGTTCTGAAACAATTTTATATAAAAATTAAGAAAACGATATTATACAACATGACACTTACCGATTGTATCTTCTATTAGGACTGAACTAAAAGGAAAACCAGAAATAAGGTTTGAACAAAGCTATGAAGTGGGAAAATTTCTCAATGACATATTTGGCATTACATTTCTATCTGCCCAGGAAGTAAAGGTTGCTACACTTTTGACTTTCATATCTTTCACAGATCTATTCGTGTGAGCGGCTTGTCATCGTAATGAAAAACGACAAAATGCTATTTTCAAATACTGTTTAAGGCAAAAATTGCAAAAAATGTTGCAAGTTTCAAATACTTTTGAATATTTTTTTAAAAGTATTTTGAAAAACGACTAATATTATTTTACTATCCTCTGTCAAAGACTGTGTTCTTTGATTCGAACCTTTTTGGAACCAAACAATGCATATTGCGAACAAAAAGAAAAAAAATACAAGACAGTAATTTCGCGGATCTATTGCTCAGACGTAAAGTGAGTAAGATCTTTGTGCGTGGAAACTGTGTACACAATTCCACGATCTCCGCCCTTATTACGAACAAAACCGTACGTACTTCGCGAACAAACGACAGACTCATGTCGCAATGCAATGCTAATTACCAACACAACGTTCTTTATTATATATCTTCTTACACGTCGGTTTCATTGGCTTATGAAATTAATTCTCACAGTCTTATCCTCAAAATCTCACTCTTTATTTAAGTGGACGTAAAAATTCATACATTATTCTGTAACGCGTACATTTCTAAGTACTATTTACATCATTTTCAAGTTTAACAAAGACAGCCATTTGGCGTCAATGTCCGTCAATAGACAAATAACCCCCGAAATAATTTTGTTCAAATTACATCTGAATTCGAAACAAATGATTCTTTGGAATACAAAATAAAACTAATGTATATGAAAAGATAAACTCTTGTATTTGGTAACATGATGAACAATGCTGTTATTCAATAATTATCTTACAATCTTCAACCGGGTGTGTACCATTTCGCGCAATACTTTGTTTTCAGTTGCGTTTTGTATCAAGTTCTAGTGTACTTGACGAAATTACAACAACATCCGTACTGTTCATCTCAGTAAAATTGGCTGGTAAAATTGTAGTATAAAATTCAGTATTACAATGAAAGTCTTTTTTTTTTACCGTTTTATAACTTTTTCTTCAGACCATCTTTATCATCATCGCCGTTGGAAATTATCTGTACGCTACGAACGGGCCCAGTTTTTCTGTACCGTGAAACAGGAGTGGTAACCAGTTGCATACTCGGTCTGTCAACGTTGATAGCAAGATGGAGCATCCTGAGCAGCAGAGCTTCTCTGATAGGAGCCGGCAAAATTTCATCGCCATCATCAAGGATTTCCTGAGCGTAGGCTTTCTGTCGGTAGACTCTTCGAGCATGTCTCTCTTCAGGATAATCATCATAATGGTTAGGAGGGTAGACGGTTCTCACATACATCGGTCTTCTCAGGGGTACTCTTTCGGCATAACGTACCGGTATTGTAGTTGTTTCGTAAACTTCCTGTCGTGGCATTGGTGTGCGATAGGCAGACTGATAAGATGGATAAGGTTCCTGATCATACAAAGCGTCTTCGAGATAAGACTTGGGATAATTCAGAGCTTGCACTCCGTACTGGCTTACTAGAAGTTTCTTCAACAAGACCTGAAAGTCTCGACGACTAAGAGGCATAGAGATTGGATTCGGTGGATCTGGCGGCAGAGCTATTGTACCTCTATAATAATCCGCTGGCGGTGGTCTTTCATAATCTCTCTCGTACTGAACGGGTCTTAAAGTTGGCCTCATCCTGGGTTCTGGTTCGTAAGCCAACGGTGGTTGTGGCCTGGCCAAAATTCGAGGTCTGACATAAGTTGGCGGAGGGTTGGCTGCCACTCGTGGGGAATCTTCGACAGATTGCGGAGCAGGGGCTTCTGTCAGATACTGCACATTTGAATCGGTTGTCGCGGGACTACTGTGTTGTGGTACAGGACGGAAGAGAAGTTTTCCAATTGGTACAGCACGATAGGTGGTCGTAGGTTCTCCATCGCCTTGGTTCATCGGCTGAACCGGAACCAGAATCCTGTCCGCTGAAATTTCTCCAACAAACGTCTCCGCAGGATCCCGGAGGTAAATCGAATCCTTCGATTCAGGAAGAGATTTCACCGATGGACGAATTAAAATCTGTTGCGGTTGATCACGCTCTTCCTCGTTTTTCGTGTCCGGCTCGTTCTCTTCTTCTTCGAATCTGGCCGGACCAATGTTACCTCGATGAACGAGCAATGGTTTCGGTCTGTCGTTCCGGAGGTTGACTATTCTCTGCAAAACTCGAGGGGGAGTGTTGGTTGTGAACAAGGGTCTCGTCGTAGACAAAGCGCCACCGTAAATATCCGCGTGTTCGTCGTTGATATGCTCGACCGTGGGCGCAGGGCTCTTCGTTGTCGTTACATCTTGCAGTTGCCTTCTCAGCAAGTTCCCACTATTCAACCTGCCCTCGTCATTATTGTCGGTGAATTCTTCCGTAATCGGACGTAGATTTTCCTCGATCGGACGCTTGCTGAAGATCATGCGTTGATAATTAGCGTTCTTCCTGTCCGTGGTTGGTCTGTTGATCTGCGAGTCGTCTTCCAGTGACTCGTCCTCTTCCATGTTCATCGGTCTCTGTTGTCCATTAATCACAAATTTGGCTTTGCTTGAAGGTGTCAGTTTTGTGTACTGTCGATACTTGGCTGGTGGTTCTGAAGTACTACTTGTTGAATATGGTGCTGGTGTTGTAAGTTTGCGTAACCTTGGGATGGACTGGACAACCGACGCCTTCGACGTACTGTCTGGGGTGGTCGAGTAGATGACCATCGGAGGCTTCTTCGTTGTCGAAGTTCTGTTCAGTCTCGGGATGCTTTGTACAACGGAAACGTGTTCCTGTGACGGAGACAGTGTCGTGGCTTTAAATCCTGTTCCATTTGATGACGAATAGGAAACTCGTTTTATGTCACCGTTAGCATCAACGAAACCAAATGTCCCTTTTATGTTCCCGAGTACGTCTCTGGTTTCAACCTACCAACATAAAATTGTACATTCAACTGCCACAATGATGACTAAATTTGATAAGTTAGAAGGTTTTGAAAAACCAAGAGTTTTCGATCCGAGCGAAAAAGGAAATTTGATTAAAAAAAGTCGCCTTCGATGAGACGATTAAATAATTGAAATCGAGTTTCCTTAAATACGTTGTGTAATGATAATATCTACTTGACATCTATTCTCAATGGAATTCTGCTTGAAAGTGGACTAATTAGAAATTTTACAATTTCATTGGATCATGCACTGTGAAACGATACTGCGAAATTATAATGTTCTAATAGATCCTTTCAATACATATACAGATTTCCTGTAGATAGTTTCGCAGAGTACTGGGCAGGTATACTTTCAAATTGTCGGAAAAACTTTATCATACAAGTAGTAAATCTTCATCGAAAATTTAATATCATTTTACGATCTGTTTTTGTTTAGATTATTCAAAGGCTGCATTTACTTTTGCTCATGATATAATACAAATTGAATTTTTCGCTACGTTGTGAGATCGTTAATGGAGATTGAAACGATGCAATCTTTGTTAATTTATTTAAATATGCGAACAATTATTATTCATTAGAAACTTACCTTAAATGAGCCATCCCCAGCTTCATAGCCAAATGTGTAAGAACCATCATCATTAACTTTTCTTATTTGCTTCAAAATTGCTACTTGTTGGTCGTGCTGACTTTCAGAGGGTTGCTGGTCGGTCAAATTAGAACAACCAGCAGTTGCCAAGCAAAAAATCGCCATCAGCCATGGCGTCATTTTCAACGAAAAATCGCACTGATAATGTTTTCCAACCGATCCCTCGTTAATGAAACATAATAAATTCGTTCAATTTAAATAATGTATTCTGCAACAAATTGAGATTTAATATTTCATCGTCCGAAATACGACCACTGAATTTAACTTTTTTTTGTTTCGTTTTTTGTATGACTTTTTAAAACAATTTTCGTATTACAATGTGCACTAATCACTGCAATAACAGGCACTAAACTTTCGGCAAAATACCATGTTACTCTGCACGTGGTGAATGTGAGAAATGGTGAGCCAAGTGCTGCAAGTCACTATATATTGGATGTCATAATATTCCTCCCTCTCTTTACTAGTTTACAAATGAATAGCGATCTACAACCCATTCTTACAAATTGGAATGATTATTTATTAACACAATATACCACGCGTGAAAAACATACTTTGATTTAGACCGAATGAAGTTTTTCCAGCACCGTTAACTGTCTACAAAAGAAAAGTTGAAACAATTTTCATCTGCAATATATTTTTTGAAATTATAAGTAGTGCAATAATACACTCCGCAAAATAATTAACGATCCACACCCCTAAAATTTTGCTTTTTTTCAATTGCCATAACTTTGACCCATTCCATTAAAAAAAAGTTTATTTTACACAAAATTTTAACATCGCAACAGATCGCGCTACTGTCCAATGTTTTGATGAACAAAATTTTGCAAACTTTGAATCACTATAACCACAACAATATCCTGTACACACGTGTCTCTTACCGCGGAAATGTAAAATTCACGATCTCCTGATGATTTACGAAGAAAAAAAACATTATAAAGATTAAAACTTTTGAAAGTTATAGATATTTTAAATAAAGTGACTTTTTTCAGTATTTTGCCTATAACATTGAATAGATTCATGAAAAATGATTAATTTTATTATTAAATTGAAGCTTAGATCATCAGCTTTTCG